>PPIM02000022.1:0-10390 GCA_003705435.2 Saturnispora zaruensis | reverse complement strand
CGCACCTACTGTAACTACCCCTCGCACCTACTGTAACTACCCCTCGCACCTACTGTAACTACCCCTCGCACCTACTGTAACTACCCCTCGCACCTACTGTAACTACCCCTCGCACCTACTGTAACTACCCCTCGCACCTACTGGCATAGTTTGCTTCTCTGTTTCTAGAGCAGGGAAATTCACTGTTTACTAGTTGATTGAAGTCTGAACAAATTACTGAAAACGCGATGAAAAGATTTCAATAATCCACGCTAATATTCACAGTAAAAAGTTTTACGTAATCAACATTTGCAATGAAAATAGCTTTTGAGGCTACGTCTGAGACTACTAATCATATGCCTTCTTTTACTTCACACAAGGTCTATTATTAACATGAGCATTGAGTAACCGCTTCCTAGATGAATTAAAATTTAAGACTTACCAAAGCTATGCGAGAAATTACGCAAACGGGTTCGGTACACAATACGTTAAGCCAAGATTGCTGATGCAATGTGCTTTAGCCGCGACTTTGACCGAATAACATGCTTGCTTGTTACTGTTGTGTTGTTTTTTTAGCATGTGGAACAGTTTAATTATTGTTGCTCCAACGATTTTAAGAGCTGGCTAAGTTTATAAATGCCTTGAAATGGTATCACATTGTAGCTTGCATTGTACATGACAAAACAAAAATTGTATCTTATTTTTCAGCGTACTGAAAATGTGAATTTCTAATTTTCACCTTATCTGTAGTACAAGATTGTTATTCTCAACAATACACTCGTTGATATGTCGCTTATGCACGAAATCTGGTTTAACGGCATTAAAAGAAAGTTCCTGTCCCTAATTGCTACAAGTATAGAGTAGAATATAGTAAAATTCGTCAAAATATTATTATGCAGGCTGCGAATATTACCTTGGCTAGGAACTGTATTGTTTATTATCACTGGTTCATATTCTTACTTGTTTAGGGATATGAAGCACTAATTTTTCGAAATAACACCATTAATCCGGCTGTTTTTGCTTTTTGCTCTATTATGATGTACTTATAGAATCTAATTTAGCGCCTTTGTTACCCTGCAAAAATCACGCTTGAAAAGCAACTGAAGTGAGTTGAAAAGCTGAGATACTGTATTATTACCATTATACAGTAAAGATTCTATACCATTTGACCCAGGATTAAACGTATAATAGCTGTCTTCAATTTTTTAATTTCTCTCATCTGATTTTGACAGAAGTTAATACTTTTCATGCTATTAAGCTAGTGCTTCTGGAGCAATATAGCATTAAGTAGCCAAAAGTCAAATTTGTAATTCAGTCACTTTGCAAACTCTTACACTGAATTTACGCAAAGCTTTTATTTTGAGCATTATGAATTCCCATGGCACCCGGGGCATTACAAGATACAAATATCGTTGAGCAAAAGGGTATAAGGTCAAATTTCTAGTCAATTCTGTTGTTATAATTAAGAGGTGTTGGCCTGAAGGAAAGGAAAAACGGTCATCCCATTTTACTCAGAACTAACTTACAAAAAACTACACAAACGCAGAAGATGTGCCAGCGTTTTACATGAAGCCCGTCATAATCAGTAATTTGTTAACATAAAAAACGACCTGTATGATTGCAAGAGATCATAGTTACTGGGAAAAAAACAAAGTAGACAATCAAGAAATATATTGGCTCATGGTGGCAGGGATCAAGTCTCTGTCTGTGAGGAAAAAACGCACATGTTGTTATCAAAGCTACTTTTCTTCAGCACATTTACTTAATTCTACATTTTGGATCTTCGTAAAAACATATTACAAGCGTCAGAACATTAAATGTTCTAAACACTTGTTCAAGTCACTAAATCATGCTATGACTCTGTCGCTAGCGATTAACACTAGGGTAGAGTTTAATATAAATTTGCAGCACCTGGACTTTTGCCATGAAGATCGTGCTTTCCAGCGTGCGTAACTTCAATTGAGTCTCTTTTTTACTAAAGTACTTAATTTTTGAACACTGCCGCAAACAATAATTGGTTTTGCGTAAACAGCATGCATATACCATGGGCGTCCGCTCGCACCAATATTGTTCTCCAGGGTGAAAATTCTTCCAAACTCACAATACGTTTTTTTCTCTCCCGCAGTAGCAAACAATCACAATATCTTCATCTTACGCGATTGTGATACCAGTTTGTAAAAACTTCCTTCAAATGGAATACAAGCACAGCAAACCGAATTCAAATAGTGCAATGTAACAGGTGATAAATTCAAGGTACACAAAAATATACCATTTGTGTTTCGCGTTTACATCGTTTATTAGTTGTGTCCCAAGTTCGGAAACCAAATTCTAATTATGGTAGATATTTCGGCTTTATAAAGTGAAACTCGATTCGGCCCAGCATGCATTTATAGCAACTTTGATATTTTTCCATGCATGCTGCTTTGCTTTTCCGATGTAAAGTGAAACATCTGGTGTTCCTCCCTGATAAGACTGAACAGCATTGTTTGAAAAAAAAACAATTGGTATTAAGTAATTATTTGTCACATAAGTTCTCAATCAGATGACGTTAACTACTACTGCTACGTACTGTACCAGAACTTATGAGTTATACAACAATAAACAACTATAGTAAAACCCTATTACAACTCTTAAATCAAAATCCTCGGTTTTTAATATGGCTCCTCGTATCTTCATGTTCGACTACAGCTTATGAATTAAAGACTCAGCCTCTTCATAAATATCGAGTCTATGTTTTAATAGCAGCTGCGTTTCTTTTTTCTTGATTTTGTTTGACTTCGGCACTATACTTGACAATAAAATTCTCCGTGAGCTGAAAATCATGTTGCTTTACTTTTTTACCTGCTATCGGAAAAACGAAAACATCTAATACCCAATGCATGTTTGCATTACTTCTAAATTAAGAAACGTTCCAGAACACATAATCAGTCCACCAAAGTGCTTTTATAGGTGTAACACAAAGTTAGTGTTGCCATGAGTTGCCACATTTTGGCAGATGCTTTATCAACGGCTCAAGTTTATTGAATAATCAAAAGTTATTCACTTTGTTTGGCTAAGCATCCTGTTCTGTTGTAGTTTTGAATAGAAACACTTGTGAAAAAGTCGTGCTATTCAATCTCAATAGAAATTTTTTGATAATCCAAGCACATTATCATTTTGTGCCGGTCACAAATTTCTTTTTTAGTATATGGAGGTTGTGTAAATACAATTAGCACTCTTTTCATGTACTTGAAACACCAATCTTTTAATGATTTTTATTCCGTTATTACATTATATATATTAGCTTTTTTGCTTGTACAGCTTCAAGCTACATCGACGTACTTATGCAAGCAAGAAATGGTTGGGCTGGAATGAAAATTGAACGCATACACTAGTATTAGATTTTACTTTCATAGCAATGCGTGTCAACTGTCAATAATGTTGGATCTCATTAATAATAGTTAAGGTAGTATTACGGTTTACCCTACAATTTGGAATAGATATCATGAATTTCCTTGCTATAGTTTGTTATAAAGCAGTGTCTTTGGTTAAAGTTTGACTGTCACTTTTTACCTCTGGGAATATGAAATTTTTGAATAATCACATTGCCAGAAAATGGTTTTTTTAATTAGCCTATCTCAATTATCCTTTTACTTTTCTGCTTTTTTGATACTTGTTTGGTAGCTTGAATCAATATATACATAAATAGCTTAAAACCAAGATAGTTTGCCAATGCCAGTAGTTCTTTATGAGTAAAACTCACTGTGAGATTCCAATATACGAAACAGCAAAAAGCTATTTCATAACTCATTCCATTGACAAAATTTTTGATACTGATGGCTTCCCAATCCTTAACTACGATTTGGCCTAGTCATTTGAAACGCATTTCTTTGTATTTTGACAAGTCTGTAATTGCAGATCAAGCAACTCCAAAAATCACGTGTTATATCAAACAATAGATGAAAAAAATGAAAATAATTGATGCAATTATCAAAGTTGTATTGATTAGGAACCTTATTTATTCTTTTTTCAAATCAAATGCCAAGCAACAACCTAAAAAGGCTCAGGATTTGAACTCTCATTAAAAAGGTACTGTTCTACTCATTGACCATGCCATTATCAACAAGGTTGACATTAAAATAATTTGTAGGTTTTAGAAAGGCTAGGGTACACTATTGCAGACGGTGTTTCAACAATCAATTTTGCAGATGTTAAGCCAATTACAATATATTGTCAGCTGAAAAATTTTATAAAGAAAAACCATTTGAGGGATAACGATGGAATAAAAATGAGCAATCGTTATAATAATTCTGCATCTTTACGGTAACATAAAACATGAAAGGTAATTATAACACCTTTATTTGTTATAATTAGTTGAAATTAGTCACCGTATACTATTACCTCACTAATTGTTACTAGTGGTGTTACTGAAATGGAATTTGGTTTTTATGTTTCGAGAATCTTCTTAATGTATAATTATCCAGTTTGCATAAATACCTCATGAAGTTAAAACATGCAGCTCATATCACGACACAACCCATGTTGTGTAAAACTAAAACCTGCGTCGTATCTCCATTATCTATTGGTGTTAACTTTTGTTTAGTTTATAACAATTGCAAAGTTAATTGAAGTATTTTCACCACTTGCAATTGCAATTGATTCTATTATACGTAAAAAATTCATTTTGTCATTGGCTCTGTTGTATGAGTTTGTAAAAAAAAAAGGTAGGGTGCTCATTTTAAAGTAGTGGGAAAAGATACTGAGCATGCTAACAATATTAACTTTAAAAAGAAAGGCCTGAAGACATATTGCAAGACAATAACGCTTATCATCATTAATTAGATGATCTAGAATCTAATATAACTTCCTATATAAAGGACATTCCCCAAATTTTATTCTATACTAATTTATAAACATCTTTTTAATTAAGCAAACCGAATCGTTATTACCGCTATAAGGAAATTTAATATTTTTGTCTTTTGAGTTTCACTTGACTAAGCAGATTAACTATTTGGTCACACCTGCATTAAAAAAAAAAGTAAGAGTTCCTAATTATGTGACGGCTATCAAAAAAGGTCCTTCTTCTGACTTCCTTTACTTATTGCTTCATGAAGTCCACTTTTCAGATGTAATACCTAACTTCAGAGTTTGGTGACCCATGCTCTAGTTTGGCTTTGCTTACAAAAAACTACAAACATACTTACTATTAAATATCTTCATTTCCCGGAATCCCTTAATTTTATGATGATTTGATAAGCTTTTCCGCCAAAAATGCGATTTTTTTTAATTACAGATAGCCCTGTTTATGCTAATCACTCAGCCATAATTTTTTGGCAGTATACTTTGCAATATGCTGAGAACCTGTTCAAAGTTAGTGGGTGGGTGCTATGGCGTGTTCATCCATACAATGTCCCAGTAAAAAGAGGTTTTGACGGCTTTTGAGTGCTCTTCAAAAGTAAAGCACGTCGAACATCGTTTGTCAATTTGACCAAAATTTATTACAAATGTGACATTTTTCAACACTCAGAAATAGACCATAATTTACCCACTCGTATTGGTAATCTTTATCATAAAATAAAACCTCTTTATAACAACAGTCAACAACCAAAAAAATATTTTTGAAGAACTCAGGCCAGATCAAAGTAACTAAACAAGTTATACATTAAATGTTTAACCAAACAATTAGCACATTGATGAATCAAGTTTGTTAGATAAGAAGGGTTTGCGGCTGTGCAATGAGCCTACCAGATATTAATGTTACAGGTTTTAATTACCAGTGTAACGTCCGCTAAAATAAATGCATACGTAGCTTTATGTTATGTGAATGCCAAAATTTTAGCTCTGCGTTTGTTCAACTTTTCTTATCTTGTCCATTAAACATTTAAAATTATTACTTTGAATGACTATCTTAAAAATACTTAGATAGGTTGAATTGTAATTTTAAACTCCAGATATATTTCACAAATTCTACTATCTAACTCGGGATAAAAAGGATACAATAATTTGATGTAGTCTTTACCTTATTGCATAAGAAAGCATATTTTTCTTATTAAATTGAGTGTTCAAGTAGTCTTTAAATTTAGGGTAAGTAAAGAAGATCTCACAGTTAAGGCTTTGGGTCAAGGAAAAAATATTTTATTATTTCATCTATGTACTACGTAGTTCCTGCTTGATGCACATGATAATTTGAAATGATCATTGATATTGGTCAAGTAAAATAAGTGATATTTGTAGTAATTTCATATTTGAGGCCCATGCAAGTTTGTTATTCAAAACTACAAGGATAAGAAACAAGCTAGCACAATATTATTAAGAGCAAAGTTGATTACCCTTGTGACTGTCAGATGGTAGACAAGGTTAAACATATTCAGACTATTATGCTTCTTTTATTAGGCCTAAAAAGGGAACCTAAGGCTTGCAAAATTTTTTCCTAAAAAAGTTACACTCATTCTTAAGGAGGCAAAATATGTTTACCTCAACAACGTAAAATCAATTGGTAATGAGCATGTTATGTTATACGATAAAAAAGCCAACTAAATAGTAGGTTTTATGATGGTTAATCGATTTGGGGCATGCCATATCCCAAAGTCATTTTTAACAGTAAATCATTCACAAACATAATTAGTTTAAATTTTTGAAAGTATGATAGAACTCAATATACAAGTGGCAAGTGATAAGCGGTATAAAATAGCTCTTCAAGCCAATATTTAAATAAAGGGTTTATTTGACTCTTTGAAAGACCCTAAGTTATGCCTAAAAAGAAAACAAAATCTCTCCTGAAGTTTATCAAGAAAACGGATTTAGACTCTGTTTCCCAGTTTCAAGGCAAGCCATTTTTTCAACTCTTCTAAGTTGAAAAATTTTACGACAGCCAGTCTCTTCAGTTGTCGACTGCGCAGTTGTTCAAGAAGCTCCGCTGTCACTTATAATAAGAGACACTGTACCTCATGCATATAGTATCAAAGCACACAGTAATTTGTTTATGGCTTAGAAGCATTTAGTTGAACATTTCTGATTTGTGATGTATAGTGTCAATTTTCCATATTATCAGAAGAAAGAGAAAAAATCTACAAAGGCTGTCATTTACAAATACCATATGATCTAGAACGACAATCAGTGAGTTCAACCGATAAAAATTTGGGTTTGACCCTTTTACTCAATATTTTAAAGGCGCCAATCACCTTTTCGGTGAACAAAATTGAGTACTTGTTTTTCGAAAATATTGAATTCAATAATGATCAAAAAAACTGATTTTCAGAGAAAGATCTGTCTTAAAAAAGAGTATTAACAATACTGTCCAAGAATATCTAACGAGGAACATCATTAAAAATAACGCGGTACTTGTTTTGCACCATAAAATTCGAAATTTCACAAAGCTTGTGCTGTTTAACGCCAAAAACTGGAATTATTTTTAATTCACAGATCAGCTACGCGGAAATATGGCTGATTGCTTCGATTGACAAAAATCAATTAATAATATTCTGTATCCCTTTCTGGCTTTTTTGCTCCGGGTCTCATTTCTGTTCTTAAACAGAAAGGAGGCCGGTCCTTTCTAATTTCAATATTCTCGATTGGTACTTGAAAGTGGGCATTGACTGTAGATTCATGGATGTTTTGGCTTAAATTCTGAAGAATTATCTATTCTAAGTGTGCGAAATAAAAACCGTAGTACTTCAACTACTTTCGTTGATAATCTCATAGCTTGAAGCAGAGATTTAAATCTTCTTGTCGTCCAGTTGAAGATTTGCAAGCGGAAATATAATATATTGTTATTCTATTTGTTATCATATTTTGAATTGCAGAAAGTGAAACAGAGGACACAAAAAATTTAATAATAGTACTATAAGGTGACTATATTCAAATGTTTTTGATTCACTTGATAAAATAACACACTAAAGCTTTGAAATTATTAATTTGGAATGTCTTTTTTGCAAATCAGCGATGAATTGTTTGTCGGCAAAAATTACTTTGCGGCTTGCGATACCATGGAAACTCACTCATAAGAGAAGCTGGTCAAACTCTACGTTGCTAAGAACATGAGGCAAAAATAGATTGCATGCATACATTATCTATTTTATTTTGAGGACAACAAATGGAAACGAACGAAACCGAATTTTTGCAAATGTGTTTATTATTACCTCAGGCGATCACTTACCGCTATTACACTCCCACATTCACTAATTGCATCTCCTTGTTTATTTTGGGGCTTGGAAGAATCTTTGATCCCTGGAATCTGAAAAATTGGATCATCTTTCTTTTGAAACTTGATTTACTAATTTTTCTAACCTAACTAAAAAAGCATCATTCTTGTAAAACATCTTCCTATATGTTGTTATGATTGCTACTGTATACCTAGAATTTCTACTGTATAGAATACGCTTCCTGATGATCCAACAGTTTTTCAATATAATAAATTATAGGCTCCCCAATTTCACTATCCCAAATATTATTCTAGCCCAATTCTTTTTAGCAGATCTAACATATTCAAGCTGTATCAGTCAATGTACAGAGCAATTCATAGTTATTAGTTTAATAATGCAACAGTTTAAATCACTCTAAGCAACTGGACTATTATTTTACTGGATTCATAAACAGTGCCAGAACAATTAAGATTTTTTTAGTTGTTTTTTTGCACATTACTTGGAACAGGATAATCGGCCGAGAAATATAAATTTAAGCAAAAACTTCTCGCCTTGTTCTAAAAAATGTTTTCTAGAAAAGTACAAGCCACAAAATAAGCGACTTTCCATGCATGCTTAACGTACTCCCACATTCTCTTTAACTGCAGCCCCAAAATACCTGGCGACAAAGTCAAAAAAAAGTCTGTCGTAGAGATTTGAATAAACACTAAGAGCATAAGTTTATGACTTAAGTAAAGTTTAGATGTGTGGGTTTAAACCATGCTGATCATTTAAATAAAGAATTCCCTGTTTATAAAACTCATATCGTCAGATGGAATACAAATTTTAAAGGTGTGACCAAAAAAATTAGTACTTTTTATCACATATATCAGAGCGCCCAGTTTACAAAATACGGGAGCAAAAACGGTCTGGGATAGTCACACATAATATAAAACAAAATAGGTCTTTTGAAATCAAGTATAAAATATGGAAGAGTCCCAACCTTTGTGGATCGAAAATAAGGAACTCTTTAACATACAAAATGAGGCTTTCCTTTCTGAAATTTTGGACTGTTCTTGCTTTAACAAGCACTTCATTGAAAGTCTTTGTTGACGCTCTGTCAACTTTTGAATCTGCAAGTGCCTGTAAATTTGATTTGAGTGGCGCACAGAAAGGTTTCAAAGTTAAGTATTACGATTATTACTATAATGATCAAGCAATTGAAACGGCTTCCTACCTTGCTTCTGGTTACACAACTTTGCCTTTAATTAGCACTGCAAACGGTGTTACAGATCTTCATTATAGTCTGGGTCACTCTGGCGTATATGCTGCCAGTACAGCAACAACTAATATCTGGGGAATGTCAGTTCGCTACTCAGAATACGTTTTCGAATTTACAGGTTATTACTACCCTCTAGTTACTGGTCTCTATGAATTTGTTATTGACTTTGTTGATGACACTGTTATATTTTATGTTGGTTATGGCTCTTTTGATTGTTGTACCGGTGAGAATATTCCTGATGATGCGGATGCCACATATATTCTCTTTACCAAATGGACTAGTGATTTCAATCCAAGTTCAAACAGCGCTCTTGTTTACCTTGAAGAAGGATATTACATTCCACTAAGAATTGTTCAAGGAAATTTGGGTACTGCCGGTGGACTTCAATTTGAAGTTTACAAACCAGATGGAACTGTTGATCCTAACTTTTATGATAATATTGTTGCGCCTATTCCTGCAGCAGATTGTACAGCAACTACAATTAGTTCACATTTGAGCACCACCACCATCACCTCCGGTACTGAAGAGCCATATACTGTTACCTCCACTTTCACCGATTCGAACGGTACTCCAACATCCACTGGTGTTGTAGTTGTTGACCCAACTCCATCATTGGACACCACCACCATCACCTCCGGTACTGAAGAGCCATACACTGTTACCTCCACGTTCACCGATTCTAACGGTACTCCAACCACCACAAAGGTTGTTGTCGTTGACCCAACTCCATCATTGGACACCACCACCATCACCTCCGGTACTGAAGAGCCATACACTGTTACCTCCACGTTCACCGACTCGAACGGTACTCCAACATCCACTGGTGTTGTAGTTGTTGATCCAACTCCATCATTGGACACCACCACCATCACCTCCGGTACTGAAGAGCCATACACTGTTACCTCCACTTTCACCGATTCTAACGGTACTCCAACCGCCACAAAGGTCGTTGTCGTTGATCCAACTCCATCATTGGACACCACCACCATCACCTCCGGTACTGAAGAGCCATACACTGTTACCTCCACGT
>PPIM02000021.1:0-16289 GCA_003705435.2 Saturnispora zaruensis | reverse complement strand
GTGGTGGACGTCGTACCTGAGGTGATGGTGGTGGTAGCGTATGGGGTAGATGGCACAACGATCACAACCTCGGTGGATGTTGGATTGCCGTCTTCATCCGTCAATGTACTGGTGTAGGTGGTGGATGTCGTACCAGTCGTGGTGGTGATGGTATCGAATGGGGTAGTTGGCACAACGATCACAACCTCGGTGGATGTTGGATTGCCGTCTTCGTCCGTTATTGTACTGGTGTAGGTGGTGGACGTCGTACCTGAGGTGATGGTGGTGGTAGCGTATGGGGTAGATGGCACAACGATCACAACCTCGGTGGATGTTGGATTGCCGTCTTCATCCGTCAATGTACTGGTGTAGGTGGTGGACGTCGTACCAGTCGTGGTGGTGATGGTAGCGTATGGGGTAGATGGCACAACGATCACAATCTCCGTGGATGTTGGATTGCCGTCTTCGTCCGTCAATGTACTGGTGTAGGTGGTGGACGTCGTACCAGTCGTGGTGGTGATGGTATCGAATGGGGTAGTTGGCACAACGATCACAACTTCGGTTATCTCACCGCCGTTAGGAGCTGTGGAAGTGGTGGTATATGTTAAGGAAGTTGTGCCGGAAGTAATAGATGTAGTGCCAGGTAACGTAACTGTAGCTGGTGTGCATTCTTCTGGCGATAGACCATTGGCTGGAGCTGCAATGTTATCCAGGAAATTAGTAATTTCGTTACCGTTTGGATCTTCAAATGAGAAATTGAACTTTGCGGCACCTACATAGTTAACCCAAACAATTCTCATTGGAATATAATATCCAGCAACAAGATAAACCAACGATACTGTACTAGGTGATGGATGATCGAAATTATTTACAGAAACAAACACTGCATTATCGGCAGCATCTTGTGGTGGATTTGTTTGCGTGTTGGCATTACAACAATCAAAAGCACCACTTCCAAGCCATACCATAATACCATCATCTGCCTGATTGAATTGAAAAGTGTACAAACCCGTTACGTGTGCTGCAGAAATTTAGTTAGGATTAGTTTAGTGAAAACAAAACTTGAATGAGTTATAATGTAAAAAATATCACATACCAATAAAATAGCCAGTGTATTCAAAAAGAAAATGAGAATTATAAACGTTCATACCATAAATAACCTTTTGAGCAGTTGGAGAGTAATCAACGTTTGTAACCAAAATTGTAGCATCTGAAACACTGCTTGCGCTAGAAAGTGGAGTAGCTGTTAAATAACCACTTGCCATAAAATTTGTATTTTTATATTTGATATTATTATTCGGATAATCATAATATTTGACCAAGAACCCATTTCCGGAATTTAGGTTTGAAAATTTGCATGCACTTGCTGTCGAGATTATATCTGCTGCCGATGTGCGGGCAGCAAAACACAACAGACAAATATTTACAAAAAAAGTTAATAATGAATTCATTGTAGTTTTGGGTTTACCTATTAAAGTTCTGTAGGAAGCGCATTAGGTTCCTTTATATTTTGAAAACTTAATTCAAAGGCCATATCGGAAGGCACTTTGTACATATGCATTGTTTCTTAAACGCGTTAAAAATAAATCTTTCTATTACACTTGATTGGAATCCATTGGCTTTATGCACTTGGCTTTATTTTCTGGAAGTGTGCGAAAACTAAGCAAAATGTATCAATTAAAGTACATATACAGAACCTCTCTTTCTATAAAAAACAACTGTGATTGTGATTACATAGCGAGAAAATGTTGCCTTTCAAAGAATCTAAAAGCTATGAAAATTATCAGCGTGCATCTGAAGCATGAAACAAGTCATAATTTTCTCGCATATCCAAGATATGTGAACCGTAGTTTAAGGCTAAACAGAGTAACTGATATATGAAATTATGTAGTTCGCATTTTTAGTCCAAAGCGGCTAAATTTCAATAAAAAAAGTAGAACCACGATTGCTTTTTGGTACAAGAATGTAAACAAACTTTTTTGTCAAAAAAATACGAGTACTAGCTGCTTAAAGTGAAAAGCCGTACCCAAATGCTTGTCACGCAACTGAAATATGTTATTAAATACAAACTTCAACGTGACCAGATTTTGGCTAGTAGATTATACTATGTAACCGGAGAAGAGGTGCTGGAAAACAAATGAGACAAAAAAATTACAAGAATATTCCTGCAATCATATTTCTTTCTAATTTTTCCAAAGCACCTATTTTACTTTCTCACTTGTGGGTAATAAATGTAAGTCTCTTTTTGTGGCAAAAATGCTAATTCTTTCACATAATACTTCTCTTGCATACTTGATGCAGTTTGTTGTCTTTTTGTCCCTCTCGAAGAAAAAAAAAAGAAATTCAAGGAAAAGAAACTAAACAAAACAGTGATTATAATTCTACATTAAATCTAATAAATAGTTGTGAGCAACGTTATTTATGCGGCATGCTTTTTAAAGAAAAAATCAAGGAGTGTAAGCAGAAAACATGCACGTGATGTTTTACAAGGCTAATAACAACATCAAGATAAACTGTAGACATTTTCTTGAGAGGCGAAAACAATAAACTATGGGCTGGAACGTTGACTTTAGTTCTAGAAGAAAAATGCCGAACTCCGGGAGAACTTTTTAATGAAACTTCACTTGCGCAACCCCTTGTTATTAGTGTTTACTATTCACGCCGTATTTATGTAAGCTTTATTAGAAAATGCTGACTCAAATCAAAACACTGAAACTAGCGACGACTAAATACAGTTCTTTACACTGTAGCGAGCGCATTCTTTCTTTTTTTAGTTTGACCAACTGTTTATACCAAAAGTAATTCACAATTACTCGTGTGAAATTGTTACTTTTCTTGCGGACATTTATCAAACTTGGACTTCTTGATGTTACCATAGCCCCATTTTATTTTTGCTTGAATTACAATAATGCATTATTTTAAACGGTTCAGCAATAATGTTTTACTTATTGACCATACTTTACTAATTCGCTAAAGAATAGGCGCAAAAATATGCTTATCACTATTTAAGACACTTTAGCTGTAGTTCTCATGCTATAGTGGTATTCACTTTTTTTGGCCCAATGTTGCATTGATGCCTACCAAATAATAGGAGGGCAACAGTGATTAAACCTAGCGCTTGAGCTATCTATCAAGAAATCAGCAATGCTTTTATCATAATCACCTCCTATAATCAGAAAAAAAAAATTGGTGTTTTGCTCAAAATAGTGACATCATGTATAGAGAATGTTGTTTTGCACCTTTTGCAGCACTTTTTGTGGAATAGCAATCTTTGTTGTTTTGTTTCTATATTTTTGGACAGGTGCATGGTATGATTCATTGCGTTTTACCAATTTACAAATTGAATTAATTTCGCTGTAATACATAGAAAAGTGATAAGATAAGAATAAATTACCCATGCCGTTTATTATAAATTATGTAGAAAAGAATCATAACCTTAATTGTAGCAACTATAGATATTCATTTGGACTCAAATAGTAATGTGTTTACATGGGTAAAGGTCAACGTTAACTCTGGAAAATTCATATGATCGCTATGTTATAGTATATTTTATCAAAATATTGGCTTCATGTAATTCTCATTTCACAACATCATATATAATTTTTTTAAGCAAGTTCTCTGCTAAGCTAGTAATTTTTAGAACACCCCATAATTTATTGTCGCTGTACTCTCTGAATAGATGAACATTATTACTGATATTACCAACAAACAAAACTGTGTCTTTATATGACTGGTAACTTTAATCTCAATGCATGAAGCCCCAATTTACATATGTTGTAGTCATTAATTTTGCTTGACCCTCAATTTCATCAATATATAAAGGAATGTCATAGAAGTATATACTGGCGCCGATTTTACACCAAAACCAAATTTTCGTAAAATGAAAATTCGAATTTACAATATTCAAGGTATACGGTAACTTGAATATACGTCATATAAAGATTCTTGAATGAAGTAGCACTTTTTTCTAAACTGCTAACAGAAAGCTGAATTTTTGGAATTATATCAGGTAGCTTTTTCATCTAATTCATAAGCGTATGGTTTATTCTGACAACATAATATAACTCGTTTTTCAACTTGAGTAATGCCGCCCGATTAAAAAATAAAAGATATCACTTCCCAAATTTTTGCCGTTGAAATCCTTATGAATTGTGAAAAGCTTTTAGGAGGCTCCTCGTTGAACTACTGACTCTACCCTATCATTTACTTCCAGTCATAATGTGCCTATTATTTGAATTATTCAATGTCACTGTTATCTCACTATACAATAATGCTAGGGCAGTTAATATGTACTGCTATTTTAAACTCAAAGATGATTTTATTTTCGATTTTCACTGTCTAGCAATGGAAATGATAACTTTTTCACTTGTATTCTCTGAGGCTCCTGCTATTTAAGTATTCTGACAAATAATTTAGTGTTCAATGATAGAATATAGCTCATGAATCATATTTAGGTGGATCTTAGGTTTGCGCGAGCAAAATACCTATTAAAGCTGAAATCAGTTTTTACTACGGCTCAACAAAGTATTTGCTTGTGAATAATTTGGCCGCGAGAAATAGAGGCGACAACCTCTTTGAGACTTTTGTGTTGAACGCTAACGTTCTTTTTATGAGCAGATGCAGTATTGGACAGCTCTTAATTTTTACAATTAGGAGTAACTGGCATATACGTAAGTTGACTCCGAACAATCGGTGTAATTCTTGAAAATTGGAGGAAATTCACCCATATGTTGTTTGTAACGTTAAGTAAGCTTTCTATGCTAGTTCAAAAGTTCATCAAAATCAGAAAAAAGCTTAATTTTGAGGAAACACTACCCGCGGCCCCTCTAGTTTGAAATCAAGTACTTCATTATATATGAGAGTCGATATAAATGAACAACACTGCTCATCTAAATGTGTGTTGGTTCTTTCACTACCTATTTTCCGCGATTATTTTTTTTTATTGTACTCCAAAAACTTCATTATCGTTAATCTTAAAACTCGAACACGTGTCGGCCAATTTTTTTGACCATTGCGTTATCTCAAATTTTGTTTGCCAGCAACATGAGTTGGCTTTTAGTTCCAATTTATGTCAAGTGTAATATTTAAAAGCTTTAGAATATTTTTGTACCAAAAAAAAAGTTAAAATTAAACAAATGAGAAAAGCATAAGATATTCTATTAAAATTACCAAAAAAATAACGAGAAAAACAACTGAGCATGTTAACAATATTAACTTTGAAAAAAATGCTCGAAGACATATATTAAGACATTGACACTTATCATCATTCATTGGATGATCCAAAAACCAATTTTTTAATTATATGAAAACGTTTCCCACAAATTTATTTTTAATTCATATGCACTTTGTATTTTTAGCATATTAATTCGTTATTTACCGCTATAAGGAAATTTGAACAAATATAAGAAAAATATTACTAATTACAGTCAAAAGCGTTGAAAAGAAAAAAATGCTTGCTGATGCACGGCAATCTTGAAGAATTTTGTTAAACTTAGTATTTCGACAGTGAATTCTACAGCTGTTTATGGTAAAATTTTTTTTTCAAAATTAATACAGACTAGGGTCGACTCTCTGTGAACCAAGCGTTTGAAACTTTGAAACAAATAGAAATCTTAATAAAAACTCAATCTAGAAAGTAAAAAACAATTTTCAATACCATCCAAAGAGGTATTTTCACCCAATATCAATGGATGAACATATTGGTTTAGTTTTTTTGAAAATGTTGCGATAAAGCTTTTACGCTCAAGATTTTGACACTTTATTCGGAAACAATAAAGAACGTATTGTTAAAATATTCAATCATTGATTATTATATATGACCTGATTATTAGTAAACATTAATGATACGATTATTAACGTGGTAATCTTTCATTTTGGAACAATGTAAATAAACATCAAATAAACGTTTTATGTAAGTTATTTAGAATTATAAAGTGATGGTTCTGAGTAATCTACTCTGAATTTATCAAAATAATATAAATAAATTTTATTGTCACTATTATGCTTTACAACAATGTATACCTTTCCAATTACCATTTGGGGTTTACACTTACGAATTGGTATCAAATACATCAAAAAATATGTTATGAATCTAAAAAGAATAAAAAAAAGTTAAATCTATGACCTTTTATAGAATTTTTTTGATTCGATTAGATTGTAAGGAGTATAGACTAAAATAACAAAATAAGCAGGATATGCACATAAACAATAAGCAACTTATTTCTGGAGAAAGCATTCTTCTATTTGAAATTATGTAAATGCATAATAGTGTAGTTTCTAATACCTGATTGTATTTTAAGCAAATGCATACTAATTATTTAAAATATCTTGTTATTATATAGTTGATTAAATGTAAACCCGTATAACTCAAATACTATATTATCCTAATAATTTTAAGGTCCAATGTGTTGGAGTCTAAATTAGTAGGTGGCTTAAATCAGAACAATTTTGTTGATGGTTAAACACTAGCAAGCAGGCCACTGTACGCAAGCCTACTATGTAACAGTGAATTTTATGAAAGCGAAGTTACCATCACGATGCAGTTTCACGGAAGTATTGTCCTTGTAGTTTCCTTCAATTAACTGAATTTTTGGAGTTACTGCAATCGGCCAAAGCTCTCGGCCAAAACATTAAACGCTTGATTCAGGGCAGCCTGGTCGCTGACCTTTGTCAGATTGCTTCTGGTCAAAAGTTTTTGACTAAGCCATCTGGAATGCAAACCGGAAAATATTGATTAATTTATTTCAGCTACTGTAAGCTACATCTACCATATTCATTATGTTACATACTGCTTATATTGGGAGAATAATCCAATATTAGCAAATACTACTCACGTGAATTGCTTGCTTACTTGTTTTTGTGAAAGAAAATAGAGAAAAATTCACCGTTCTATATGCTTATACCTAAGGACAATTCAATGCAAAACCATCAAAGTGGAATCGAGAAGAGTTGTAACTAAAACTAACAAACTAAATATATTCTTAGTGAATATTTATTTTGAAAAACAACACACAAGCATATATAATCAAATTCAATATTGAGTTTGAAATATAAATACCATTTTAAAGTTAGAATATTTGATCAAATAAAGATAGTTTCTTCTTCTCTCTTTTCTAAGAATTACTTGACTTAAGTCCTTCTTAAATTTGAAGTTTTTTGTAAATAACTGTCGCTGTTAATGTCAACAAAAGCAACAAAACAAAAGCTCATTGCAGCCAATTTCAAAAGTACGTCCCCATCATCGTATCATGCTTTTGATCTTTAAAGGTGGAAAAAGAATGGGCACGCTAGCCACTGTATTGACAATTGATAAATGTCTTGAAGCACAATAACAATAATAAACCTTCTACATAATGAAAATCAGAAGTGTAAATAAAATTTCATTATTTAATAGTAATAAACTAGATGGTAACCGAATGACAGAATAAATTTTCAAGTTGTCCGTTAATCTCACTGACTTCAAGTTGAAGCTGACTCACTGTCCTACAGATTTTCCAACATACTTTATTGAAGCCATATTGAGGCTTTAGCCGCTTTTTATTGTTTCCGTTTCCAAAAATATCTACATACTAAAGTTTTGCTCAATTCTACAATATTCAACAGAATCATTAGTAAGTTAAAATTTATTTTTCATGAACCCTGACAGCTTATCTATCATTATAAAAACTCCATAGTAAAACACACATTTAACGTAGAAGCCATTAAAAAGAGAATTTCCGCTATTAAACAAAATTTGTGAATGTTTCCAAAACTTCAACCAAATTTAATCTTAGCATGGTGGTTATTCATAAACTTGATAACCCATAAATGTTGCAAAAGTATTAAACCAGATGGCGTGTCTTTTCACAATTTATCCACTTTATAAAGGACGATTTTTGTGAAAATTATGATAAACGGGTTGGTATTTCTCTAGTAAAATCCTTTTCTTAATTACCATCTAATAATAGCTACTTGTTTGTTTTTGCCAATCCTTTCATATCTCTTGCATATTTCACTGTATATATTGCCCTAATTACCTCAACGAAAGATTAATTCAATTTATAAGTTCATTAGAGTTCACAATTTCACTGCTTCTCACAAGGTCAGTTTACAGTTAGTCTTTTTGACTCGTGCGCTTCAAAGTCATTGGTCATTGCAGAAGAACACGATTTGGTGATACTACATGAAAAATATAGAGCAAATGCCCTCCAGTGATGAACCTCATAAGATGTGTTTTTGAAGCAGCACATGCTAAACTGTGATTTTTATCGGCTGTGCAAAGGTTTTAACAGAAGGTAATAAGTTCTGCTCTTTCAGATATAACGAATGACAATGTGCTATTGCAAATTGGACCATGTTTAGACAAGCTGGACCACTGGTGGCATTTTGGTAATAACTATAAGAATACCTAACGTTTGCCAACCAACAACATTAGGAATGCTATTAATAAATTGGATTTAAATTTTCCGAAAAGTTCAGCATTGCAGTACCGTAAATTCAGCTAGCCCAACAGTTAATATGGCTGTCACATTTAGATTGACCAGCACGGGTGACCTTTGACTGCTTCCTTAATTATTTTTGGAGGAGTAAATTCTGTGCAATTTGCTCAAACATGGCGACAAAAACAGCACATATTGAGCAAACACGAAAAGCAACAATTGCTGTAAAGTTCATGAGAACAATCCATACTCACATAGTAGTACACAGATTAACCGGGTAAGTGTAAGAGTTGCAAAGACTAATGTATTTCTGCCATTGAACGTCATTCCTAGCACTACTGAACCAACGTCTCCATCAACCAGATATCGGATTTACTATTCACGTGACAGGAATAATCATGGAAATTCCCGAGAATAGGGCGGTGTATTTTCTCCATAAATATTTTCGGAAAAATATAATATCAATTATTTCAAAAAATCCATCAGTTATTACAGTTTACTTCATAATCCACTATAGCCATGCATGATAAGTTGATAAAGAATCAAATTTATTAATCAACTTTACTGACAGACTGGAAACTTGAAAACTTGTCTTTTTGAAAAAGTAATGACTTGGATAAAATTAATTCCAGTAATTCCAGATGAAGGATTCTAGATCCCCATTTTCTTGTTTGAGATGTAGTTATCCATCACTCAGCGCGCTTAAACCCCTATACGCGTCTTTAGTGACGCCTGAAACAATAGATTATTTGCCCCGCCTTTTTGCACATCGGGGTCCTGCTCTTTGTTCCGCTCCCGCCAAAAAGGAAAAATTTGGGTTCCCCATCCCCGCAAAATTAATAGTTCCTCCCCGCAAAATATCACAGATATAGATCTTTTTGTTAATAACATGGGGAACAACATAGGAACAACTTACTTCGTACGCGAAGTGCGGACCAGCCGTCCCGTTAACGTGAAAGCTTACGGTAGGTGCAAGGGATCACAGCATAGAGAAAATCATGGACATTCTAATGCCTACTATCACGGTCCAACGCGGAAAACTAAGGGACTTCATGCTGGCACCAACTAATTGTGTAGTCTATCCGGACAAGCGGTAAAACTGTATATTTACTTGAACGGATTAACAAACAATAATTTCGTCATGCGGCTGCTGCAAAGTTTTAGCGTTGGAAGCCAACAAAATATTGCGGGGAGTTGTTTCTCCGTTTCCACTCCTAGCAATGTTGCAACATATCAAATCTATTATAACCAGAGTGATAAATTTCACTATAAATATGGTGGTATATTCTCTAGTTTCCATCAGTACTCATGTAGTTCTATCACAGAAAACAAAAGTTAAACAAATATTATGTCAACTAGTAATAGTGAAGGTGGATCAATTGTTGCCCCAGAAAAAATCGACGAAAAGACAAATGCTATTGAGTACACTCAGAGAGAAGACGCTCCATTGACCTTCAAATCTTGGGTTATTTGTTGCTTTGCTGCCTTTGGTGGTATTTTCTACGGTTATGACTCTGGTTATATCTCTGGTGTTATGGCCATGGATTTCTTCATTCAACAATTCACTGGAAAAGTTGATGACGGTTCTTCGTCTTATTCGCTAAGTTCCTCACAAAAATCTCTTATTACTTCTATTTTCTCTGCCGGTACCTTTTTTGGTGCCATCATTGCAGGTGATTGTTCTGACTATTTTGGTAGAAGATACACTGTCATTGGTGGCTGTGGTATTTTCATGATTGGTGTCATTCTTCAACTTGCTGCCTCTACAATTGCACTTCTTGCTGTTGGGCGTATCATCTCAGGTTTAGGTGTCGGTTTTGTGTCTGGTGTTATTGTTACTTATATGTCCGAAATTGCTCCAAGAAAAGTTAGAGGTGCCATTGTTTCTGGTTACCAATTTTGTATCACTATCGGCCTTTTGATTGCTTCCGTTGTTGATTATGGAACTAAGAACATGAGCAATTCTGCCGCTTACAGAATCCCAATTGGTATTCAAATGCTTTGGTCAATTATTCTTGCAGTTGGTTTATTTTTCTTACCAGAATCACCAAGATTTTTTGTTAGAAAAGGTGAAATCGAAAAGGCCGCCAAAGTGCTTTCTACTTTGAGACAGCAACCAATCGAATCTGCTTACGTCCAAGAAGAACTTGCCGAAATTGTTGAAAGTTTTGAAAGAGAGTTGGCTTTGGTTCCAAGTCAGTCTTACGTTGAAACATGGAAAGCTTGCTTTGCAGGTTCCCTTAGAGATCAATCATCCAATCTAAGAAGAACTATTTTAGGTACTTCAATTCAAATGATGCAACAATGTACTGGTATTAATTTCATTTTCTACTTTGGTACTACTTTCTTCCAAGAGTTGGGAACAATTAAAAATGAGTTTTTGATCTCCATTATCACGACAATTGTTAACGTTTGTTCCACTCCAGTTTCTTTTGTTGCAATTGAAAGAATGGGTAGAAGACCTTTGATGATTATTGGTGCAGCTGGTATGACTGTGTGCGAATTTATTGTTGCAATTGCTGGTACAGTTGATGGTAAAAATCCAGCCACAGTTTCTGCTATGATTTCATTCATTTGTATTTACATCTTCTTCTTTGCTTCCACTTGGGGTCCAGGTGCTTGGGTCGTCACTGGTGAAATGTTCCCATTGCCAATCAGATCAAGAGGTATTGGTCTTTCAGCTGCTTCTAACTGGTTATGGAACTGTATTATTGCAGTTATTACCCCATACATGGTCGGTACCGATCAAGGTAACCTTGGTGCAAAGGTCTTCTTCATCTGGGGTTCTCTCTGTGGATGTTGTTTGATTTATGCTATCTTTTTGATTCCAGAAACTAAGGGCTTGACTTTGGAACAAGTTGATCTTATGCTTGCTGAAACGACACCATTGACATCAAGCAAATGGGTGCCACACCATTTGGGTAACTACCAAGAGTTTGTGGATACCAAAGCAAGTGCTACATTTAATGAGGTAGCTGACGACAGAATTTCCATTTAAATTAATGTTCCTTTTATAATTCTATCTTTCTTTCTTTATGAGTAAAAAAAAAATGAAATAATATTGCTTTTCAAAGACTAAATAAATGTGATCGAAAATATTTCAAACTGTTTCTAAACAAAGGTCGACTATTAGAAAAATATGGTAACATTTATTTAGGTAACAAGTTTTACCCACAAAGGAATTTTTGATTCCAAAAGGAAGCCGTTTTCAAAGAACAAAGTAATGCTCAGTTTTAATGATTGATTTTCGTCAATATGATGAGTATAAGGAAACTAAATGGTTCGAAATTTTATGGATAATTCTTTTAATTTAAAAGTGGTTCTTGGTGATACCAAAAATCATATCTGCATGAGAATATAATGTGCAGATGAGATTTTTATCAACATTTGATATCTGTAAGCTTGTGTAGTCAAATATGAATAACTTTTGGGTTTTTATCGTATTTCAATACTAGACCGTAGTATAGCATAATTCAAAACGATATCGACTGAAATAACATGACTAGAAAAAACCATTTATTTTGAAATCTACAATTCTGTAAGAAAAGAACCCCTTCTTTATAGAGATTCATGCTATCAATGTCTGTCCACTGTAGAAATGTGATTCCCGTTTATTTTGATTCACCGGGTATCAATATATTCTCCTCCCACATTTCTGCTTCTTTACTTAATTTGGCTCAAAACTCCGCAACATACTATGTTTAATTGGGATTTTGACCAACTATTCTCAAAATAACGTTTAACACAGATAAATTAAGTTTCCTCACACAAATGTGAAGTACCGTTTTAAGCAAGCTTTTCTGAAAAGGACTTGGTCTGAACCATGTTCTTCTCAGTCTCTTTTAATCTGCTCTTTGCGAGACATTTCTTTACTAGAAATATTCACTCGGCATTGATCTGTTTTCTGAACAAGTGCCAGCTTATTGGATCAATTAGGCTCAGCCACGGAGAATAGTAAGTGCGAAGAAACATGATATGTGCATTCTCTATGAACACCGGGCTTTGTTAAATACGTGCAAGGCTTACGACTAATACTATACTTCCTTCATGTTTACAACAAACATGCAAATCATGCAGCTTCACTAATGTCAACCACACAGGGCGCCATGGCAGAAGTTCTTCGTAGAGTACATGCTCTGAATTATGCGCGATAGTATTGCTAAGTGCAAGTCTGCAAACGTTATCCTTAGTCACAGCAATAACCATTTAAGATTTGAAGCTCTATCGAGAAGCCTCATCAGATCCTATCGTATAAGAGCACATTAAACCTGACTGAAAACGTCTGTCATTCTATGAGCTGATGATACTTACTAAAGAAACGTGCATTTCTTGCTAAAGATGAAGCGCGCCTCTTTTGGCGAAAAATACTGCCTTCTATTTGAAGTTTGATAAAGCTTTCAAACAAATACCGGACCATCTGAGGCTACGATCATCTAACCGCAGCTGCGTCACACTAGTTGCGATCAACACCCGCTTCCCACTTACTGTTCAACAAGAATGTTGCTATTTGTTAGCAGCCGTAGAAATGTAGCTTGGTATTATGCAGGCAGGTCTGGCTTGATTCGAAAGTTCTTCTCGGTGTAAATTTTGCCAATGACATAATGTCCGGCGTCACCTGAGACTAACAATGTACACCAAGAAAGGTTTTTATTAATTATTTTGGCGCCGATTTAAGTCGTGCGATTCTCTATGAAATTCTCAAAGGGAGGCATATTTTTCCTCTCTCCCCAACTTGGTTTGCCCTGAAGCTTTAAGAATTGCCTATTGTTGTCAGACAATAGGCACTATAGAAAATAAGATCTACTACATTTTCTGGTCCCAATCAGGCAATCTCATAAAATTAAGTTTCACTTGCTACTACTGCATCGTGGCTAAAGTGTTCTTGAGTAATTAAAGCTAGGACTCCTGTAATAGTCAGAGGTCATCCTTTCATTTACCGTTACAAATGGCTTACATGAACACAAAAAAGTGCAGTGCGCAATTGATTCTCAAACCAATGTGAACTTGATCTATTTTCAATATCTAGATCTGAGCTCCCCACTGTTTTCAACTTCTAGATTGTTACTTCTCTACTTTGTTCTCTTGCAACAATACAAGTTATAAGCCAAGAAACCTGGGATACAAAAATACCAAAAGTCTGCCGCTTCTTTGCCCCAGCATCAAATTTTACGAAGAACAATAGGATCTTCTACATTCCAGAGCATCACTCTTTACGGGAGAATGTTTGCACTTCCATATTATGCATGCAAGCTCCTTCCAAATTTTGCTGTCGCGTCTCGGCCTTATCTATTCCTGGAAGTAGCCAATTCCAAAGAAAAAATAGAAGTGCGTCTTCACGTTCCTTGTAGTAATAACAGCGCATTTACATTCACACACTGCTGCCGGTTTTGTTCTGAGAATGTTCTTCAGCCATTCTAAACAGCTCACAGGGATTTTGAATATCCTCCTGTTCATTGCGAATACAAAAAACACGCTTCTTTTTAGGCATCCTCTTGATTGTAGGCATATAAGAGATTGTCATCAACTTTAGTAGGAGGCTGTTGTGTCACTTTCCGTTTGGCTCCAGTATAAAGCAAGACTTTCTGTGAGAGAAGCAAGCAGAGCTACTCGAACTCGAGAACAAGGCCGAATCTCGGAATTCTGCGAGGGAAAAAATTTTTATCTTCACTTCTTCTACAGATATCAAACTACTTTCCGAAGCCAAAAACAGCGGCAATAACAGTTAACCATGCGTAATTGAATCACAAGAACTGACTTAGCGAGTTTGTCAGTAGATTCTCAAGAGAAAGCGGTACTAAGCACCAGAACCGTGTTTTTGGTAAGTACATTCTCCTCGTAGCGTGGTCTGATCCATATACCTTGAAATCCTGCACAACTTGCTAAAAGGCGATCAAATTTGCAATGAGAGGCGATAGTTATGGATGTGATGTAAACAACCTCGGTACATGGGTTTCCATCTTGCCAGTCGGTTATTAGCTGTGCAAGTGAAACAAAGTTTCAATGCCAAAACTGGAAGTCAAGCATGGAGTGCAAAATAGGAATCTTACAAACAGTCGGAACTTGTACTCTCGTTCCTTTTTGCTTCCAAAAGAAGAAACATTCTATCATAGAGAATCGTGCCTATTTCTTTCCTTTTTTGTGATAGAATATTACTGGAAATGGAAATTGCTATACAAGAGATATGTTGATTGCAACAAAGTTTTTGTACAGTGCTTTGTTAATTTACTAAAATGGCATTTCAATCTCTCAACACTTGTTTTATAAACACCCTGCTTCTTGAACAATCAGTTTTCATTTCAGTCGGTTTTAACTGTGCCGAGTTTCGTGTATGGTTAGAGGAACTTTTGAATTTTGTCTCCTTCTTTTGGCGGCCTTGCATTTTCTATATCACCTCCTGTTAACAATAATGCTGCAGTTTACATTCTTAGAAGCTTAAATATGTTGCTGAATATAAAAAGGCAACATTCTGTTGTATGAACCTCAGCCTTGGTGTTTCTACATATCAGCCCAATGATATTCTTACTCACCCTACTAAGTTTTTATTTGCTTTGTTTTACTGATACTACACTGGCAGCAACCACTGGTACCATTTTTCCTACTGCAAGTGCCTGTAAGTTTTCGAATGTTGACACAGGCAATGGTTTCATGCTTAAGTACTATGACTATCCAGCGGAAAATAGCGTCCTATTCATGGACACAAATTATTTAGCAACTGGTTATTTGGCAAACTCTCCACTTTCCTCAACTACAGGTGTTACCGATGCCACCATTTTGATTACAAGTGTTCCATATATAGATAACCTCCAGACAAATATTTATAACATGAATGTTTATTATACACATTTTCTTTTTGAATTCACAGGTTACTTTATTCGTATGTTTATTCTTGGAACAAGAAAAGCTTCTTTCAAATATCCATTTTAGTTCGAAAATTTACTAACATACAATTCTTTAATGCAGCGCAAATTACTGGTTTGTACACATTTCAAGCTACTCAAATTGATGACTCTGTCATGGTATGGATTGGAAGTGGTGCTTTCGATTGTTGTAATGGTGACACTCAAACGAATACACCTGTTAATGCTGCGGATACGCCTATTTTGTATTCGGTGAAGGCTATTGGTGGCCCCGTGGCAAGTTCTACATCATTGGTGTACCTTGTTACTGGATATTACGTCCCAATGAGAATCGTTTACGTTAATTTTGCTCAAGCCGCAAAACTCCGTTTTACACTTGCTGATCCAAATGGAAATCAAATAACGAACTTCCAGGATAGTATTGCTGCTCCTGCAAATGGCTTATCGCCAGCTCAATGCACACCAGCAACTGTTACCTTGCCTAGTAGCACAACAATCACGTCTGGTACAACTTCCACTACGTACACCACCACATCGACAGCTCCTAATGGCGCTGATCTAACAGAAGTTGTGGTCGTTATTCCAACTACCCCATTCGATACCATCACCACCACGACTGGTACGACGTCCACCACTTACACCAGTACAATGACGGACGAAGACGGCAATCCAACATCCACCGAGATTGTGATCGTTATTCCAACTACCCCATTCGATACCATCACCACCACGACAGGTACGACATCCACCACCTACACCAGTACATTGACAGACGAAGACGGCAATCCAACATCCACCGAGGTTGTGATCGTTGTGCCAACTACCCCATTCGATACCATCACCACCACGACAGGTACGACGTCCACCACCTACACCAGTACATTGACAGACAAAGACGGCAATCCAACATCCACGGAGGTTGTGATCGTTGTGCCAACTACCCCATTCGATACCATCACCACCACGACAGGTACGACGTCCACCACCTACACCAGTACATTGACAGACAAAGACGGCAATCCAACATCCACGGAGG
>PPIM02000020.1:0-25121 GCA_003705435.2 Saturnispora zaruensis | reverse complement strand
TACCTGATGTAATGGTTGTGGTACCGTATGGAGTAGTTGGAACAACAACAACGATATCGGTAGCCGTGGTGGCTCCATCATCGTTCGTCAAGTACGTGGTGTAGTTAGGAACCGAGGTCGTACCTGATGTAATGGTTGTGGTACCGTATGGGGTAGTTGGAACAACAACAACGATATCGGTAGCCGTGGTGGCTCCATCATCGTTCGTCAAGTACGTGGTGTAGTTAGGAACCGAGGTCGTGCCAGATGTAATAGTTGTGGTACCGTATGGAGTAGTTGGAACAACAACAACGATATCGGTAGCCGTGGTGGCTCCATCATCGTTCGTCAAGTACGTGGTGTAGTTAGGAACCGAGGTTGTACCTGATGTAATGGTTGTGGTACCGTATGGGGTAGTTGGAACAACAACAACGATATCGGTAGCCGTGGTGGCTCCATCATCGTTGGTCAAATACGTGGTGTAGTTAGGAACCGAGGTCGTACCTGATGTAATGGTTGTGGTACCGTATGGGGTAGTTGGAACAACAACGACGATATCGGTAGCCGTCGTGGCACCGTTAGCATTTGTCAAATACGTGGTGTAATTAGGAACCGAGGTCGTGCCTGATGTAATAGTTGTGGTACCGTATGGGGTAGTTGGAACAACAACAACGATATCGGTAGCCGTGGTGGCTCCGTTAGCATTTGTCAAATACGTGGTGTAGTTAGGAACAGAGGTCGTGCCTGATGTAATAGTTGTGGTACCGTATGGGGTAGTTGGAACGACAACAACAATCTTAGTAGCCGTGGTGGACCCATTAGCATTTGTCAAGTACGTGGTGTAGTTAGGAACAGAGGTCGTGCCTGATGTAATGGTTGTGGTACCGTATGGGGTAGTTGGAACGACAACGACAATCTTAGTAGCCGTGGTGGCCCCATTAGCATTTGTCACGTACGTGGTGTAGTTAGGAACAGAGGTCGTGCCTGATGTAATAGTTGTGGTACCGTATGGGGTAGTTGGAACGACAACGACAATCTTAGTAGCCGTGGTGGCCCCATTAGCATTTGTCACGTACGTGGTGTAGTTAGGAACAGAGGTCGTGCCAGAAGAGATTGTAGTTGTACCCAATGGAGTTGAAGAAAGTGCTGTAGTAGAGCAATCGCTTCCTGGGATTGGGGCAACAACATTTTGATAAAAGTTAGAGTCAACAGTTCCATCTGGCTGATAAATATCAAATTGAAGACCACCTGCATTGGCCCAGTTTGCATGAACAATTCTAAGAGGGATATAATAACCTTGTTCAAGATAAACTAGAGCAGAGGTATAATCACTTTGTGTGTCACTGTACCATCTTGAGAAAAGAACAAATGATTGAGATGCATTGGATGGAATAGTCTTACCAGTACAACAATCAAAGGATCCATAACCAATGTAGACAATAACACTGTCATCAACAAAATTAACGACAAAAGTGTAAACACCGGTAGATTGAGCTGAAATAGAAAAAAATGTTAGTATTTGGTGGTGAACAAAAAAATGTAAAGGCCTTTTTGCACATACGATAATAGTAACCAGTAAATTCAAGAACATAAACTCCATAATAGAGAGTCATTCCATAGAACTTCGTAGTGGCAGAAGCTGCAACAGCTCTTCCTGATGTCCCAAATGAGTAATGAAGATCCGTGACACCATATGCAGATGTCATAAGTTTCAAGTTTGTATATCCCGAAGCCATATAGGAAGCTGTATAGATTCTAGGATCATTAGAAGTGTAACTGTAATACTTCACTAGAAGACCTGAGGTTGCATCATCTAAATCAAAAACACAAGCGCTTGCAGAAGAGATGGTTGTAGCTAAACCATCTACGAACAAGTTCAGCGATGTGCTAAATATCAGAAATATGCTCCAAAGTTTCAAAAAGGAGAACTTCATCTTGCTTCTTCAATTAGTATTAAAAATCAAGAAGCTGTATTGTTTTTTCCAAAAAAGCTTAAATGGTGGGTCTTCATTTTCTTATGAATACTAAAAATTTTGAAAACTGGATAGCTTGTTCCGCAGTGACATAACTCAGAGGGGCTTTAGCACGTATGGAATCACACTTTGCGTATAAGCCTTCGAGAAATTTCATGTTGTTATGTAGCCGATATTACATAAAAAGTTCTTTTTATGTAAAGAGCGAGCAAAGTATGAAAGTTTATGCAAAGAAGATATCCAATGCGGCAAGTATAATTTTGACCGCATAATAATTTTAGACTGGAAAAAATCTTAACTTTGTTCCCCTGCAAAGAATTACTCACCGAACTTTAAGGTTGCACTATAGTTTGCAGATCAACTCAGTAATGTAAAACAAAAATGAAATGAGGTTCACAAATGCAGCAATGTTTTACTCTCTCGTGAGGCAAATGAAAGAAATACAACTTCCATCTTGGACTAAATCTATTTACAGGTTTAAATTCCACTTCGGTCTATTATTGTGTTCTTGCGCACCAGTCTTGGTTTATGACATGCATACAATTGATTAAGCTAAATTTAGCGACTGCGGCTTTTCCCTACCCTTCCATAACTAGTAACAAACTCTAGCTCTTACCAAAAACAGAATAAATCCAAGAAAAACACGTGTTAGGCTTAAGGCCGATATGCAAGCCCAATTCGGTCGATGCGTATCGTGAAAGGCCCGCATTTATTATTCCTAATAAACTCAGAAATTCTTGTGGAAAATTTTTCACAGAAACAAGAATTTAAATACATTGTATCGGCAAAATTTTTTAGTACTATTGTTGCTTGCAATTAAGAAACTATGCAAAACCGTCTGCGGCTTTGCTTTAACGTTTGCTATTATATTTATGATAAAAGATGATTTTACTGCTGGAGCATGGATTATTTGAACTTTGTACCAATACGTAATTCTGACTTTTTTTTCAGCTCTCTTATGCCCAAGTTTAAACAACAGCTGACATAATAATGTTTTTTTAACGCCTGGTACTCAAGTTTTCACCTTCAGATTGCCGCAAGTGGGCTTACGATTTTTAAGTTGCTACTTCCAAATTGCTCACTTTAGGTAAACAACTTCGCGAATATGGAATTGGAATTTTAAGCATTTACAAATAGCATGTCGGCTAAAAGCTTTTTGGTGAATGGAAATTTTTCAAACAATAGGTTTCGGTCTAATGTTTCGTAAAAGATGACAAGAAATAGAAAAGAATTTGCCTAGAAAGCTAGTAGTTTTGACTAAGGATATTTTCAAAAAAATATTGAACAGCTGTAAAATTCAAATAAAGGTGGGGATATCCTATTTTATTTAACAGCTGCTCTTTCTTAGGCGTAAAGAATGTTCGGCGAATCCAAATCAGGGATACAGCCGTCTATAAATAACTCAGCAAGATTTGTCAAATTTGGTTGGAAATTTTTATTTTTCATGTGAGCAATGTTATAACTCTAAAAGCATGTATATATTCGCACTAGAAATTGTTCCTGGTAACTATCACATAGCAACATTAGATTGCAGAAGACATCATAGTTAAAATAGAAGTCCTATGATGTCATTCTAGTTGTCAGGGATAATTGAATTTAACTTTGGGTATGGAACAGACTTCCAAAACAATGAATGCACTGTAACGATGTCTGTTAGAACAGAAATCAAGTGCATTGAAAATTGAAGTGGAAACAGCTGTGATCCACCATTTCCATAACAACTGTTCTTTTAGACATTTCACGATATGATTTTTGCACCAGAGAAAAATTTTAACCACCTGGCATGGAAGGGGTGAAAATTTTTATAGCAAAGTACGGAAATATGAGCTTGGCTAGGATGCCCGCAGCTGCAAACGTTATTAGCTACTATACATTATAAGCTGCATCAATCCTATTTAATTAAGGCCGAATGCTAGGCACACCGAATTTCACAATCTAGATTTTGCAGTACTTGATTTGCGTGTTGCAATCCTAGTATTGCAGCTGATATCCTTGTAACTTTTGTTTTGATATACAGCATTGCTGTGTTTGGATAGCATTTTACCCTTATCATTTAATATACAAGAGAATAACGAACTTATCTTTTTTTTTTCTATTGTCACTCACAGCTGCTCATATTGATATTGGCAAATTTCTATTGTGAGATCCGTTCGTCTCTGTTGAGTAAAAACAGTGCAAGCTTGAAATACTGGTCTTTGTTTGCTTAAGTTTCTTTCACCTCTACTGAATATGCTTAACGATTGGTGAAGAATCGGTTTAGCCAGCAACTTCACATCGAGTCCAAGATCAGCTATTCTTGGCCAAACTCTACAATTGAAAAACCTTTTTTAAAAAACTAGATAATTATCTACGATACGAACAATATGAGCAATTTGGTTTTTTAATATATTGTTTTAACCCAACATTTCTTTGTATCAAATTTCTTCAAGGGAACAGTAATATTGTCACTATAAATCATTAAATTAAGAATGAAAATTGAAACAAGTAAAAGAATAATGTTATCAGCTTTAAATTTTCTAAATTTGCATTCAAATCAAAGCTGTTAAAATTTACTTCTATTTCAGCAGAAAAAACTTCAAAGTTGATATTTGTTGTCACCACTGAACGATGGCAAGCTTTTTTTGAGTAAGGATAATCAAATTTTTACTCCTTCCTCGCACATATTGTTTCAAAGAAATCAAGCGTCACTATCAATATTATCAAACAATTCTAATCTTGTTGTATATTACTTGAATTTTGAATCAAATATGATAATTACTATACGATATTCGGGTTAAAAATATAGGTATTGTTACCGTGTGCAATTATTTTCAGCTTGATATTACTGCTAATCACTTTCCTTTTGCAATGATTAGCAAAAAATGTATAAAGAATTATGATTTTTATAAGCAAATTTCCACACATAAAGTAATACTTATAGCTTTGAGATTTCAAAAGCTATTCAAAACTTTTTGTTTCATGGTACTTCTTTTTCACGACTTCTTCTAATAGTTACAAATAAGCTTACATTTTCTATGCACCAACACCTATTACTAGTGTGTTTTTTTTAGTAACCATGCTTTTTAGTACATCACCACGCCGGGGGTACTATAATGCCATCTGGGTTTTGCTAAGTGCATTGCTCAAAAGTGGAATTATATGATCTCTAACTCAACTTCATAATTAAGTACATATAAGCATTAACGTGACTGTACCAAAACTCCTGTAAAAAAGAACAACGAATAACCATACAATGTGAGTTTAACGCGGCAGCAAATCTTTGGATCCGTCACGCTGTCTGAATTACACGATATACTATTTTCCTTGGGTCTAACAGTCGTTTATGTATTCTGTGGTTTTGTTTCACCATGGCTTATCATACAGGCGTATTTACCATGATAAGACAAGCAGATTTTCGATGGATTAATTGAAAAACATGTGCTTCATGTTCCAGTACAAAACGTAATCGTTTTTAGTCGTTATGTTCATAGTGGGGCTATTCATTCGCTAAACGGCATCATCTGGAACACCCATAGTTACTTTTCAGCTCATTTTCCGGTGCTAGTTATTATGACTCTACAGGTGGCTTCTGAGCTCATATTGACAGTTTGGGTGATTTACAACTTGATGCCTTTTGCAGCCGGTGCCTGGATTGGCTCTTTGGAGAAATTCAGCAGGAGGGTGTTAACTGCGAAAATCGTATCTATCTTCTATCTTTTTTGAGATGATATTACAAGGAATTATTGGCAGATATACTCATTACTTAGTCGCTGATGAAGGTTGTGGAAAGGCATCAAGTGTAACTTACGTTCAATTGTTTGCCAGCATCGGCGTTTGTTTTTCTGGTTGTTTCACACCATTCACAACATAGAAAACAAACAAAGAAGACGCCGTTACATCAAACGATCTTTATTTTTGGTTTCGTTTTTTGTGGACACTTACTGTTCATGATTTTTGAATACTCTCCACAGTTAGTTTGCATGTCATTTTCTATAAAGTTTATAGCGACTATTGTTGTTGTCTCTTTGTTATGGAAAGACGTGTCTTTTCAAATCTTTTGCTTTTTCTATTGAAATTCGATTACTGAAACATGAGATATTTAGGAGTGGATTTACGTTTTTTTTTTTAAGTGTAGATTAGATTACAAATCACCTAGTACAGAAGTCAGCTATTTGTAAACTTCAGAGACGTTATACTAAACCCTGCTCCATAGCTAGGTATGTCCAAATAAAGCTGATCTTCAATGTTAATAACCAAAGGAAAATGTCGCATCGTTGAAATTTCGGCACTAAAAGCACGCTTTTTAATTATGAAAGCTGTTTGAAATACCTACTTTGTTTAGCTCTCCCTTTATGTTTGCCTATGTAGCATACTGGTAGATGTCATTTTAACGGGTGAACAATTGTAGACAATATCATAATCGTACGGCAAATAAGTTTCAAAGAATAATAATTCAAATAAATTTTACATCCCACAAGACATGTACCTGAAAGGTTGTTCGAAATGCGCTTTCGTCTCCTTTGTCGGCGACATTCTTCATACTTAGAAAACACTATACATTTAACGCCAAATGAAGGTCATTGTCTGGCTGTTATTCCTTGTGTCCACAGTGTGGGCATTTGACCGTAGTCATTTAATTTTCAGAGATACATTAACCAAGTCCTGTGCCTATGTGCACAATGCTGATACTTGGTATGAATCACTTTTCTTTCGTCAGAAGCCTCAGCTTCAACTATCACCTCCAAGTGAAGCATTTATTGATAGGAAATTCCACTTCTTTGGCAACAATGGCACATTGCCTAGTCGAGAAGGCTTTCAGTTCCATACCCTTATTATGAATGCAGATGATTTCTTAAAAGTTGACTTCGGTGTAACTTCCATTTTTGATAGTTGCGATGAAGCTGCCTTTGACAAGAAGCTATGTCACAGCGATGATAAACCTGAGCCAGTAGTTTCTTTAGCTGAATTTCTCGATTCAAAGGACTACACTACCCCATTTGAGAGTTTCACTTATGACATTAGTGCTGAATTTGAATACACCTTTGAAAAGTCTGGTACCTATTGCGTGGTATTTTATCAAGATTCTATGCGTTCCTTTGATTACAGTGACCATCCTGAAGAATTCATTGGTGTGAACGTAAATTGGCAAAGCTCTTATGGTGAACTACAACTTGTCGATTACAAAAGGCTGCTGCTTTCCCTATATCTAACTTTGGCTTACGGTGCTTACTTTATAGTATACGCTGGTATGGTAGCAAAGCGTGTCTCTAATGTTAATTCAAGTCCTGTGAAGGTATATCAAAAGATGAGATTCATGTTTCAATACAAAATTCTATCATTTCTAAGTGGTGCGTTTTTGATCCAGATAATAGCAGTCATTAACTACTTATTTATTAATAGATATGGAAACTATAGTGTGCCAAGTCCAATAGTTTTGATTTTTGGTATTTTGGAAATGGTTTCTGGTACTCTGTTCACTTTTTGGATGATCTACAATCTTATGTTGTTTTCAGCTGGTGCATGGGTCGCATCCCTGAATAAATCTGATAGCAAAGTATTAATCAGTAGAGTCACTTGTGCTACGTTGGTGTTTGAGACTTTATTGCACCACATACACCACAACACTGTTCCTTCTTTGCTAAGCAGTTACGGACGAGAGTACGCATATGAAATTGTTTCTATAAAATTCATTATTATTGGTGCTTTATGTTTTGTATGGTCTTTTTACACAACTTACAAGATATGTGACAGACCAACAAAAAAGCTTTACATTAAAACGATATTTCTTCTTGGCGTTATGTTTGTTGGTGCTATTATCCTCAACTTTATTCACAGATCTTACAAAATAGAGTATCTCAAAAGTGGTGTGGAGTTTGCTACCATAGTCATCTTTTCCCTTCTCTGGAAAGACATCACTTTTCAAAAGGGTGTCTTGTGTCTTGAGTAATGTGTATCCAATTATCTGTCTGATAGCTATTCGAGTCGTTGCGCTCGAACCGAATTTGTAAAACTCGCCATACTGGAAGTATGAAGATAATCGAACAAAGCAAAAATTGCGCTTTCTTTAATTATGAAAATTGTTGATTCAAGATTGAATAATAATTATTGTTACTTTTTGTCGCCTCAAAAATTAACATTTATAAACACTTTGATTATTAAGTATTTGATAACTGCGGCTTGAGATTTTTAATCTGTATATACTAAGAATATAGTGAAAATATGAAGCGGTTCTATAGTCAGAATTTCAGTTGTGGTATCCTATCCTAAAGTGCACCATTATAGGTTCCTTATAACAAGCAAACTACATTGTGTCAGATTTACCTAGCGTTGTGCTCATACGTAAAAATAAGTAAGTGCGGTTCATTAATATATTAGTTAGCTTACCACTGACATAGTGATTTTCCAATACAACCAATTTTTGAATTGAGATTCGACTATCAATGAAAGTATGAAAAAAAAAGAGTAACAATTTAGTACGTGTATTAAAATTTATTTATAGCGGTAATAACGATATCTTTTGCTTGATAAAAGTGTTTATAAATTAGTATAAAATGAAACGTGGGGAACGTCCTTTGTATAGAAAATAATATTAGATTCTAGGTCATTTAATAATTGATGATAAGCGTCATTGTCTTGCAATATATCTGCAAGCATTTTGTTTCAAAGTTAATATAGTTAGCATGCTTAGTATCTTTTCTCATTATTTAACAAAACACAATTTATTCTAGATAGCAAGGGTCTAGATTTTGACTAAAGAGCCAAGACAAATTAATCCGTAATTTAAAAAAATACACAATCATATTAATTTTTTTATCTTTTTGGTGAGTAAAAGTACAATATTTTTTGTGCAATCTTTTTTATAATAGTGTAGTGGTAACATATTTTTACCGGCTGCGGTTCGAATCCGAATAAATACAACAAGATCAGTCTGTGTTTTGTTTTGCTATGGGGTGTTAAAATAATGAGAAAAAATACTAAGCATGCTAATAATATTAAATATAAAAAGAAATGTTTGCAGACATATAGCAAGACAATAACGCCTATCATCATTAATTAAATGATCTAAAATCTGATATAATTTCCTATATAAAGGACGTGCCCCAAATTTTATTCTATACTAATTTATATACACTATTTTATTAAGCAAACCATATCGTTATTATTGCTATACGGAAGATTTAACAGATTTCCAATCTTTACCGATAACGATATTACACACAAAAACAACACAAACAAACTTCCATTGAATATATAACCAAATACCCCAAAAACATAAGTAAATCAAGAAAAACTGGTGTACTATTGATGGTTTCACTGAAACCAATCTAATTATTACATTTTTAAGGGACTTACCAAAACTATCTGTTTTACATTTAGCAAATGGATCTGAAGGATTAAGGGTTTTTGAAAATAATATTACTGCTAAAATTAATTATGCAATTTTTAACAAAACCAAAAAGGAAAGTTGGTATAAATTAATGGAAAGCAATGATTATATTGATTCAAAACATAAACAAGCAGTCAACATTGCAGATATTGATCCTATTGATTTTTACGAACAAATATTCAATTATTTACAAAAATCTGGGCTAGCAGCTACGGAAGAAAATATTGAAAAGAAAGAACATGAAGCTAATTATGTGAAGTATAGAAACAAGGCTCATGATAAGAAATCAACCAATTTACAAACCAATTCTAAAGGTAAGAAACTCAAAAATAAATCTTTTAAGAAAAAGAATAACAATAATTTGTATTGTTCATCTTGTCACAAACGTAATCATATAGTTAATAACTGTTTTTGAGAAAAAGAAAGAATCCTCTCATTATTTGTTTGATAATGACTCTAGTGAAAGTGAATTTGAAGAAAGTCACAATATTACGTATGCATAAGAAAAAGGTAAAGAAAAAGAATTTCTAGTTGACTGTGGTTCAACAATACATATAGTTAATACAAAGGTTGATTTATTCAATACTAGACCAAAGAGAACTGAACTAGGTACTATTGGTCAAAAAGTTGTCTCAAAATTAGTTGGTAATTATAAATTTAGCAATAAACTAATTTTGAAAGATGTGTTATATGTTCCAACAGCTTCAAGGAACATAATGTCGGTGTCGAAATTAATTAAAGATGGATATCGGGTTTCTCTTACCGATCCACCAATTCTATTTACGACAAAAAGTGAAGTTATAGCCAAGATTTTCCATGAAGGAGATTTATTCAAAGTATATGGTGAAGAACTTCCATCTACATTTAACATTATCACACAAAAAGAAGATAGACTCATAAATACACATATTTCTTAGGGGCATGCTGGTTTTAAACAGTTGCGTAGTGTATTTAAAAGAAATGAGGTATCAAATAAAGAGATTAATAAAATGTTGAAAGAGTGTAGTACATGTGCAAGAAATGTTACATTAAAACATGGCACAAAAAGATCAACACATCCTGTAACAAAACTGGGTGAAAGATTAAATGCGGATATATTTTGGGTCCCATCAATGATCAGTATGGTCTAGTAGTCAGAGATGCCTATTCCGGCTACATTATTGGAAAGGTGCTTGAGAACAGAGAAGACGCAAGTCAAAAGTTAATTTCACTATTACAAATATTCATGAAACTACTTAGCTTAAAAGATGTTTCAATTGTACATTTCAGAGCTGATAATGAATTAAGAACAGAGAAACTAATAAAGTTTTGCAACAATAATGGCATTATTTCAGAGCACACTGCTCCGCATAGTTATCAAAATGGTGCAATTGATTCTACAATAGGTTATTTGAAGAGAAAAATGAGAAGTATGCATATTGATTCTGATATTCCAAAGGATTTATGGATTTATAGTTTCAATCATGCTATATTTCTTTTGAATCATTTATCTAAAACAAAGCAACTTGTGTCACCTATCGATAAACTAATTGGTAAGGAAGATATAAATCCTACCAGACTACTACCTTTTGGATGTCAAATATTCTTATACAACTACAAACGAGAGCAGAAGTTTTTTAATGTTTCTAGTCCATACATTTTCACTGGATACGAAAACAATTCTGACAAAGTTGTAGTTGCATATGACAACATAAATAATAAAGTAAGAACATCATCTGCATGGAAACCATTAACAAAGGTTTTTCAAATGAACAAGTACTGGATTGAACAACAGTATGAAAAAGACCCATTTTCAAATGATGATGTCGACTTCTATGATTTCATTACATTTGGAGATCCTTTTTATGCAGATCCTCAAGAATATACCTTAAAAGAATTTCAAGAATTTAACAATAATAGAAACGATAGAGATAACCTATATGATGACATAGATGGTCATTATACAACATACAATTCGACAAACAATGCGACCGACACTAATAGTCATAACAATATAAGTAAAGCCCCAAGCTATACAAATAAAATATCATCTGAACAAACTATGTCAAAAGATGAAGATATTATAATGAAAGATCAAACAATAACACCAACAGATGTATCAGATGTAGACATGTCTTTGGACTATTCTGATATAACAATTGAGAGAACCCCAGATCCAAGTGATTCAACCAAGAAAACAATAATTGATAAGAACAAATCAAAGGAGGTTAATAAACAAAATAATAATAATAATATCGATAACAAAAACAACAGAACATTTAACAAGATAAAGTATAAAGTTCAAGTTGAAAATCTAGATAATGAACCTGAAGTTGTGAAAACTACTCCATATGTAGAATCAGTGGACAGCAGTCCCATCACATCCCCTCAAACAAAACAAAAGGTATTGACGAATACTGAAACTCAAACTAAACAAATAACATTACTAGATAAAGAACCTCAAACTCATACACAAAACAATGAATCACAAATTACAAAACGCAACAAGACCAGAATAATAACAACTAAAGAGAAGAAGAAATTCTCAAATTCAAGTGACAAAAATTACAATTCCAAAATAGGTAAGAATATTGATAAAACCATCAATAACCATCAAAATAGACTACCACCAATAAAGAAAAACTACTATTAAGTCATGAAGCACACAATAGAGATCAAAGTCCGATGGATGTTCTTATGAAAGAAACTGCAACAGAGAATTCAAGAAACGAGTCTAAAATCAAATTAGTACATGATCAACTACCAATTAAAAACTTGAAAACCAAGTTTACTCCAATAACTACTTTAGTTAATATACCAAAAACAAATATGTCAATTATAGCAACAAATAAAGGTGCTTCTAAAATTGTAAAAGTGTCAAAGTTCCTAGTACAGTAAGTACACGAACAAGATTTCAACAAACAAGATCTAATATCTTGAATCAACTTATAGTTCAAAAGGACGCAAACATCTCCAAGAAAAGGGGGAGAATGGAAACACACTTATTAGTTTCTAAAAATCAACATGTTATTCCTGTTTCTTTCAAAGATGTTCTTAAGTCTAAACATAAAGAAAATTGGATAGAAGCTATGCAAAGTGAACTACAATCAATGGTTGATCAAAATGTATACACAGAAGTAAAAAGAAATCATGTACCAAAGAACAACTTATTAGTTAAAGCTCGTTGGGTTTTTACAGTTAAAGAAGAAAAAGGTGGTAAACATAAATTTAAAGCAAGGTTAGTTGCAAAAGGATTTACACAGGAAATTGGAGAAAACTATATTGAGAGTTATGCACCTGTTGTAAAAGATAATACCACAAGAATGTTATTTGCACTAACAGTTATTAACGGATGGAAAATAAAACAATTAGATGTCAAAAATGCTTTTTTACATGGAACAATAGACTATAAAACGTATATCATCCCACCAGATGGCACAAATACTAAATCCAATATAACATGGAAACTAAATAAATTACTATATGGCCTTAAACAAGCGCCTCAAATTTGGTCTAATACACTAAGAAAATATCTAGTCAAACACAAAGCAAGAAATTTAATACTGATCCATGCCTATTTCAAAGTAAAGATAAATCAGTACTTATTTCAATTTACGTAGATGATATTTTAATCATTGATAAGACAGATAATCAACTAAAATATGTAACAAACATACCAAACAAATCGTTTAAAATCAAAGATTTAGGAGAACCAAACATACTCTTAGGAATGAATCTTAATAGTGGGAAGGATAAATCAATCAAACTTACGTTGCAATCTACAATTCAAAGGATTGCAAATAACTATGAAATAACAACATAGTGAAAAGAAATGAAAACACCTATGATAGGACTAGAAGGTAATAAATAAGATAAATTAGCAGAATTAGTAAGTGAAGATCAAAGTACTTTCAGATCAATTGTGGTACAATATTATTTATTTCTCATGGGAAGACCAGAAATTTCATTTGCTGTTTCATACTTATCATCGTACTTACTTTCTGCCAAACAAGCACATTTAAAGTCTGCCTATAGAGTAATGCATTATTTATTGCAAACAAAACAATACGGTATTGAATTCACAAAGTCAACATCACTTAACAATAATTTCGAAGATTTTAGGTATATTGATAAAACTAAAGAGTCCAAAATTAAAGACTGCAATGAAGAGACAGATTATCGAATTAAACCATTTGTTGATGCAAGCTGGGCAAATCACATTGAGGATAGAAAATCACATTGTGGATATTTTGTTTACTTAATAATAATATTACAGCTTGGAACTCAAGAAAATCAAGAACTATTGCTGAATCATCTACAGAATCAGAATACATGGCTATTGCAGACGCTGCTAAAGAAAAGGTGTATTTCAGAAATTTGTTGAGAGAATTAAGTCATAATATAGGATATATAAACATATGTTTGGACAATCAAGCAGCTTTAACACTACCGTCTCAAAATACATAACATCAACACTAAGCACATTGATATAAGATATTATAAAATAAGACAACTAGTTGAAGATAAAATTGTCAAATAAACTATGTAAATACAAAACTAGACATAACAAACATCTCAACAAAATCTTTTGACAATACAAAATTTAACGAACTAATGGATATAATCGAAACTAAATAATAGAATCCATATCAAGGGGTGTGTTAAAATAATGAGAAAAGATACTAAGCATGCTAATAATATTAAATATAAAAAGAAATGCTTGCAGACATATAGCAAGACAATGACGCCTATCATCATTAATTAAATGGTCTAGAATCTAAAATAATTTTCTATTTAAAGGACGTTCCCCACATTTTATTCTATACTAATTTATATACACTTTTTTATTAAGTAAACCATATGGTTATTGCCGCTATAGGGAAATTTTAACATGGGGGTCCTTAAAATATGAACTTACTGTGAATTTGCAAATAGATATTAGCATTTGACTTTATCGAAACTGTGCATTTGTTTTACACCTGATTTCGTTTTTGTATTAACGAAGTACTATATATAGAGTTTATCTTGCGAAAAAGACATGGTTGATTCTCTCATAGTTCATTTACTCACAGAGTATAAGAATAAGAATAAGAATATAGTAGTTCAATGAACCATAACCAACTGTTGTATTAAGCAATTGAGTTTCATAACTCTAATAATAATAATAGATTAATTTACTAATACTGCAACTTTATAACAGTACTTAAAATTTTATGTTGCTTTTATTTAGTTTGGTAAACATGCAACATCTTGAAGATTGACCCCGGATAAATCAATATCCTTTTCTGAGAGATAGGCCACTTAAATTCTGAAAAGGAAACCGCTTTTTTTATATTCTTGTTACACATTGATTGAATATTTAATGTTTAAGCGTGACCCAATAAAAACATGCCTGAGAAATCTAACTTGAGTTAATAAGCGTCTAAGTACAGTATATCCCACTAGAAATATATTTATTTTCAGAGCATGAAAAGAGCAATATTTTAATAGAATCATTTGGAGCCAGCTCAAACACTTTTTGATTAATATAAACTTTTCTTGCCAATTTCCAAAAGGCCTTTACTTGAAATTGAAGCTAACAAACTATTTTTCAATATCTATATGGAAATAAACATATATGCTATCATTGAAATAGCTCACTTCGTTCCTGTAGCTACAGAAAACTCAAATAGCTCTAGCAAATGTTCAAGCAGTTAGTTTCTTTATTTTTGCCTCCACAAGGAAAGCAGCAAACAATGTTGTAGAAATTGAACAAGATTTTGGAGCTAATAACAATTATCGTACTATTTACTTTAAATAAACAAGTTAAGTAGCTCACTTTTATTAATAATAAAGAATTGATATTTTTGACATTTCATGAGAAGCTAAGTTTACTATTAGATAAATTTTCTCAATGTATATTTTAATCTTGACTAGAGTTTGTAGCAAAATATATGCTAGTGATTTTAGAGCATTTTAATAATCCTGTTTTTTGATTAAGATGCCAAACAATAGCCAAAGTGAAACAGTAATGCAATTTGTTTAAGAATGTTGTAGTTAAGTCGAAACGTTTTTTATTTGCACAGTGTTTTTAACTTCAATTGGTTTCAGACGACTGATCATTTACGGCATAAAAGTTCTTGCGCTGATGTTTGATTGAATATTTTATATTATAAGGGGCAATACAAATTGGTCCTAGACTTGTACCAGCTCCCCATAATGGCTGACAATAAAGCCACCTTGTTTGCCTTTACTTCTACAACTTTTACCATCAACTAGAATGTTTTCCAGCAACGGTAAATCGAGCATCAAAACGAAAACATCCATGAAATTCATTAATGACAAATCGATTTGTATTGTAAATGTGATTACGGTTCTGTCCATTTTTTAAACTGCTGTTTTATATCTAACTAATTGGCTGCCAGTAGCAGTACCAGTCAGCTCATTAAAAAAAATTGACATACTTCACTAGCTTTATTAACAAAAACTTTGTTTATACTGGAAGAATTAAATCGTTATTTCAAGAATTAGTGTCAATTTTGGTATTTACTTTCTAGTGAAATTGTAGTTTAAAACAGATTCAATTGTGATAAGACTGCTGAAGTTTACGAGAAGTGCCTAAATAATTTTAATACAACTATGACTAAATTACCGCATTGTTAATATTGAACAGTTAGTTGTCAACATTTCAATCTGTTTTTACAAGAATAACACAGTAAAACCAAAAAATGCTGTTGCCAATAGTAATTGCCATTCATTTATACCCGGTTTGCGAACAAACATAATAACTGCCTTTACATTGGTATGCCTTTGAGCAACTGTGTTGTAATAGCTATTCATACAAAAGTATTTTTGTCACCACTAACACAAGAAGAATAATTTTTTATCACGGCGCCAGCCATTTGTCGTTTGTGTTGGTAGTTTACTTAATACAGATACTCTATTTTTTACCAACACATCTAATTATAAGAAAAAGATAAGAACATCAAGTGCTGAAAGTTTTCTGTTTATACCATGAGTAAAAATGTGTATATAGGCGTCAGTGTGGAGAAGACTGTCAGGTACGTTTACTACAATAGCAACTGTTGAATTTTACAGTAATGGATCTGATATTATAGCAAATGTATAATATGTCAATTACAACATATTGAACTATTTGCGTTCTCTTGATTTATTTTCAGTATTTTAGTGTGTTTTTCACCGTAGCTTTTTCATTTATTTTTCTAGTCCTGTTATTTTTCTTAGGTGCTACTTTATAAAATTCATTTGTATAGATGATTAGTCTATATTGCTGGTGATAAATTTTGTAAATATTTTCATCGCGATTACAACAAGATGGGCTGCATAATCATAAATAACTTCACTATAGTCATTTAGATGCTTTGAACAGTTAAATGAGATGCATACGATTAACAGAATATGGAACAATTATTATCTGTTTTTGATTACCGCAGAGTATGATTTAGAAAAAAAGCAAACAAACAATTAACAAGAAAGGTCATCAACTGAATTTCAAGACTGAAAATCTTAAGCGAGTTTTGAACACTTTTAACAAAAATTTTGGTTCATAGACAAATAACCTTATGGCTTTGCCTTATTTATTAATACTCTTGTTCTCGAGTCATAAACTATTCTTGATTTATACATTTAATTGTTTACTATCGAGTGACATAAGGCGAATAGGCTACTTCAAAGATAGTTTTGCCTATTGAAGAATAAAATAAATCGCTTGGAATGGACTTTTTATATGATCAGATTCGATGATATATTGGCCCATAGTTTGGTGAACTAGTGATTACTTCGAAAATTAGAGAGTCAAAATTTGAGGTTTCCAAAGTTTTGATTAAATATAATACTTACAGTTAGATAGTTGTAAATTTTTGAGTATCAAAACTTTTTCCTATAGGTGAGAATTAGTTGAGACTTATTTTTTGTTTAATGGCAGGTTCTTCAATAATTGCTCAATAGGAGGAATGTTGTTTAAAACGTCATTTAAATTTTTTGTTTTTGGAACTTGGGCTATAATGTTGACACCTAAAGCTTTTAACGTTGTTGCATTATCTTCATTAATTTCACCATTCAAAATGACTCCCAACACATGAATATCGTTATTTCTCAATATTTCGAGAGTCATTAAAGTATGATTTAAAGTACCTAATTCTGACCTAGCAACTACAATTGTGGCTGCACATTTTAAATGTTTAATGAGACTCGTTGTATATTGCTTCTCATTGATTGGTACCAAAATACCACCAGCACCTTCAACAATCGTCAAATGGTTCCCATTAGAGGTTTCAGGAACTTTTAATGTTTCAATTTCTATCTTTTCAGTTTTTTCTAAAACGGTACATCTCCAAGGACTGAGTGGTTTCTGGTATTCCAATGCTGGTTGAAAGATAATTGTTTCCTCAGGAGCACCTCCCGATCCAGACAATAATTTTTTGATTGTTACTGTGTCACCACAATCTTCTTCTAAACCAGTCTGAATAGGTTTCCAATAGTTTGCACCCCAGCGCTTAACTAAAAGAGAAGAAATGAAAGTCTTACCGATATCGGTATCTGTTCCTGTGACAAAGATTGGAATACTAGGCATTCTCGAAAGTTATTGCAAACAAAAGCTGTAAATATATGTTCTGTACACTTTCAGGATTGCAAATCCCCTCCTTTTATAGTGTCATAAAATTCCCAGCCGATCTAAAAACATTTCAACGATGTTTATACTTGAGTTGCGGAATATGGAATCACCAATGAATCATTTGAGATTTCAAATAACTTTGAAAAATGCGCGATGCAAATTGAATCATCTTTAATCATCTGTCGAATACTCTCATGCCCAACAAAAAGGATTGGCTAGTGATATATTTTCCAGTCTGTATAAGAATAGCATAAGTCCTCATAAATAGCTTGTTAAGCTTGCCTTCACTGTTTCATAAAAAGATTTACCTTAGTTACAGTTTTCAATACATTATGTCTAACACTCAGGAATTGCTGCAATTTGATAAAGAACATGTATGGCATCCATACACTTCTACAATCAACCCATTACCTTGCTTTTTGGTTGACTCAGCAAAGGGTACCAATATTCAGTTGGAAACGGGCGAGACACTTATTGATGGTATGAGCTCATGGTGGGCGGCAGTCCATGGCTACAATCATCCAGAGTTGAACAAAGCAGCGACTGAGCAGTTGGATAAGATGTCACATATAATGTTTGGTGGCCTTACACATAGACCGGCAGTCAATTTAGTTCAAAAATTAATCGAAATGACAAACCACAATTTTGAACACTGTTTTTTAGCGGACACTGGTTCCGTTGCCGTAGAAGTTGCTCTTAAAATGGCATTTCAATATTGCGATTCAAAATACGGCTTTGAAATTAACAAAAAGCAAAAGTTTCTTACCGTTAACTATGGCTATCATGGTGATACCTTTGGTGCTATGTCTGTTTGCGATCCTGTCAATTCCATGCATAAGCTATATGCTGGTTACGTTAGAGAAAATATTTTTGTCGAGCCTCCAAGGTGTAAACCGACCGATGAATGGCAAAGTCAGTATATAGAGCCTTTTGAAAATAAAATCAAACAACATCATGAAGAAATAATTGCTGTCATTTTGGAGCCAATTGTTCAAGGTGCCGGTGGAATGAGAGTATATCACCCCGAGTATTTAAGACAAATTCGTAGGCTCTGTGATCAGTATAATGTCTTACTAATTCTGGATGAGATTGCCACAGGTTTTGGAAGAACCGGTAAATTATTTGCTTACGAGCATGCTGGCATTGTACCTGATATCTTGTGTCTTGGCAAAGCACTTACAGGTGGGTATTTGACCTTGAGCGCTGTGCTGTGTACAAAAGATGTTGCTAGTACCGTGTGCTCAGGGCGTGCGAAAGGATTTATGCATGGCCCCACATTTATGGGTAATCCATTGGCGTGTGCTGTTGCATGTAAAAGTTTAGAAATTATTCAAAGAAATGATTGGAAAAAGCAAGTTAAAACTATTGAGAACACGTTTAAGTACTATTTAGAGCCTTTGAACGATTCCAGTATTGTTCAAGAGGTAAGAATTATTGGTGCAATTGGTGTTGTTGAACTTAAAGTTCCGGTTGATTTACAATGGTTCCAAAAACAATTTGTCCAAAAAGGTGTTTGGGTTAGGCCATTTGGAAAACTAGTTTATATGATGCCACCTTATATCATCAGTGAGAAGGATTTGGAAAAATTAGTTACCAGCGTTGTTGAAGTAATACAGCAATTTTCTTTAATTCAAGCTCATTAATAAATTGTTATATTACCAAAGCCTGTTTGGTAGAGCTCAGTATAGCAATACTTTTGTAATTTTATGCTTAGCGTTTAATTTGCTTGTACATTACATGTTTTTTGAACAACATTTGAGTTGAATTATATTTGATTGCCCTTGCACAATGTAGAATCACTTTTCCATATACTATGAGGATCGCATGATGTAGAAAGAGCATTTTCAAAAGGTTATAAAGTTAGTACAAATATTCAAAAAAGTAATAGAGGCTGCAATAGGATAAGCATTACAAAAGGCACGACACTTTTGTTTCAAAACTCAACTTTTTATTAGCAATATTATCTGTTTATTCACGAATTTGGGGCATAAATATGTGGTAAAATTGTTGCAATTTAGTGAAGAGACATCATATTATCAATTATTTGTCAGAAAAAGGAAGCTACTTTGGAATAACTTTGCAAATTTCTGAATAATTGGTTTTTCTAGAAAAATCAGTTTTTAGAAATGTTATTGGATCTTGCAATTCTACCATATTTCCATATGGTTCACTCATTCCAAAACCAAGACGCTTTAATTGATCCACAGAAAATTGCTTGAAATATTCAAGATCACCATCGAAAAAAATATTTTCCTTTTGTCTGTATGTTCCCCTACTCATGAACATTATGAGAATTCTTCTGACTTCATCTTGGGTTACGTTTGAAGAAGCTGAATGAACAACCGAGGCAAGCATAAAAGTTGCATCACCTTTTTCCATTTCATTAAAAATACAATCACTTTGATTTGGCTTCTGTAAATGATCCCACAAGTGCGAGCCTGGAATTACCCTTGTTGCGCCATTTGCTTCAGTAGTCCTGGTTAATGCAACCGAAAATCCAATTTGTGTTTCCGAATTGAAATCAAAGTTTTCAACTGTCTGAATTTTCCTTATATTGTGATCAGACTGATCATCTCTGTGCAAAGCTTGGACTGCAGCACTCGGTGAAACTTGGAAAGCAATTGAGCTACTCACAATAGAGGGAGAATAGCCAATATTAAGATTATCTCCAATCCAAAATGCATTTGATTGATCAAGGGCTCTATGCGCAATCTCTAGATTTAAGGGATGTGACATGATTTTATTGACAACAAGTGGTGATTTAGAAACAGTATTAGTAACTCTTATAGTTTCTTTTGGATATAGCCTTGGATCATTTTTCTTGGCTTCAAAAAAAGGATCTAATTCGGCATTGATGTCATCAATTTCCTTAGTTGAAAACAGTTTTCTGATTCGACAAATTCCATACTTTTTTAAAGTATTTAAGATAACATCAGCAGTTGCTTCCTCCTTTGTAAGGGTAATGTCATCTTCAGTAACTTTTGCACCAGGATTAGATTTTGGCAAAACGATTTCAGCATATTTTGTTTCTGCTAAGGAAGGAGTTTCAGAACTAATGCTGGATGGTTTTCTTTCAAGATCCGAGATAATAAATCTATTCAATGTTTTGGTAGTGCAGTTTTTGTAAGTTAGAGACATTACGTGGTTTTAGTGCTAAAACTGGAATATTGGGAAATAGTAGATTAGAGACGAAATACCTTTATTTATGTTAAAAATTGAAGTATTTGACTCCATTTTCTTTGAGTAAATTTCTTTTGTTGGTCTGTGAATCATATTGAATCATCTTAACGAACAACACCGAAGTCAAATTCTTTTGAGTATCTGCGCGAGATTTAAGTATTTTGTTTCACAATAGGATTTTGATTAATAAGGCTCAAAAAAGGCGTCCTTGCATAAATTATTCTCTCAATCAGAATCAACTCTAAAATGCACTCAAAATGCACAAGAAATAGCCGTTTCTTTGAAAACATTCTTTTTCACCAAAATTTGGGTTTTCAGCTGCTGAAAGCAACTAATGCAAACAATTCAAAATAAATTTTGTATTCAAATAAACAAATGGCTCAAGTATGAAGTTAAGTGTACAAAAAAATTCTAAAGCAAGCAGATAATTGTTTGATTGAAAATAATTGAAAGTAAATCATGTTGCTTGTTTTTACTTGCTTGCAGTGATCGGACCGAATTATTGATTTAAGAGCCCACTAAGTTCCAAAAAAGCGCCAAATTGAGTAATTAGTGATAAACTAGTATTTAATTTTCCCATATTTGCAATGAAACTTTTAAATTTTGGAAGAAAACAGAGCATTTGCTTTCAATACCATTAAGGAATTCGATTTAAAAGTACTCAAAAAAAAGCTTTTTAATGGAAAGTTGAATAAAATTAAAGAAAGCAAGATTGAAAAGAAATAAGGTACATACATTTGTTTATTTCGGTCGAGTTTGAAAGCTGCTTAGCTGCTTATAAACTTTTTGAAAAAGCTTTTGCAAAGTATAAGTGCCTTTAATGTGAAGAAATTTGATAAAACAACAAAGATGCTAATTATTTACCCATGTACTCTCTTTCAGCAAACACTTTATGCAATGAGAAAGGATTTAGTAATGTGTTTTGTCAATTTAGGTGGTGGCGGGATACGTTTTGTTGGCATAAAAAACGGCCTGCTTAATTCGTAAGCAAACGGTCAAGAAAAAGACTAATATTGGGGTTTCAGGTTTATATTTATAGCAAGATGTTTAAAAAAAGTTCTCAGTACACTTTAGAACTTGAATGCAAAAGTTATTAAATTTCACTCCGTGGTTCAATAACTTAAATTGCGTTGCTCACAGAACATTGTGGTTATGCAAAATGTTGACAATGTAATACATATATTTTTTTGTTTATAATATTTGAATTTAATGATAGCACTTAGCAAACAATTCACTAAACCCAAAATTGAGTAAAACATGATATTATGTTAATCTTTGAAGTGCAGATTTAATCACTCACTCAGTCTATGTTTTGTGGTCCATCCAAAACACACCATACAGAGGTATGTTTTATATAATAAAACAGCTGTGCGGTCTGACAGGAGTTGCTATCGGAAAAACTATGTTGGTTAGTCAAAAAAAAAGGGAAGTAAACAAACATTAAAATAATCATCAAATTTTTAAAAAAAGTTATGGATTCTTCAGTTTATACTTTTATAAAGCGTAGTTTTAGATTTTTGCTAATAACATTGATAAGATAAAATTGCTTCAAAAAATCTATTATTTGATAATAATTGACGGTGGTAAATGATCAAGTTGTTTTTTCCTTGACAATTCCTAGTACTTCTACCCTGCCAAGGTTCTATGATATTTGTATCGAACAGTTGATTATATAATATTTAGCTATTTCACAGTGGCAGATGTTGTTTATTCCATTAGTTAGCACATATAATTGCAGCAATTTACTGTTTAAAATGTTACTATTTAAAGTTGTTTTCTTTTGAAAATACCAGCTAGACTGCTTTACTCAAAGCACGTGCAACTGAGCCATTATAATTATGTTTTTGGGCTTCAACACATACCTGTTGTATAATCCTATGATTTTTAGGACAATATTTTTTGTTTAATAATTTATCTGGTGTGCTATTATTTCGAAGACAGTACCCTATTCTTATACTTTTTAATACTTGTGTTACAAAAAAGCCAAGTTTCAAAGTTTACTTCATCTATTATGCAATGGTTTCAGCTAACTGTTGAAACATTTTCTTTTTTCTGGCACGATACAATTTTAAGAAGACAATTACAAAATGATAAAGTGCAGCAATGGAAACTTTATCTAAATTTTAACATATTTCCTTGTATCTATCATCATACACAAATTTTCCAAATTTGTTGAGTTAAAACTTTGAGCACTTGGGCGGTTGCGTCCAGGTAATCACGTTTTATGTTTAACAAATAGGGATTTTCTTTTTGATAATATCTTCAGCACATCTTTTTTGATGAATTTATAAATTTTTTAGTGCTTTAATGAAAGTTTTAAAAAAGAAAAGTCACTCTACTTTAGATATATAGTACTTTTAATCATTAAATTTTTTTCAAAAAACAAGTTGTCCTACACGTTTAGAAAGCGTTTGAATAAATGCAAAAATAACACCAAAAGCAGTGCATAACCACTGCTTTTCTTTATTATTCAAAATCAAAAAAAAAAACTTACGCTGTTGATGAAACTTGCCAAGCTGCTCAAACAATTTGCTATAATCTTTCAATCGCAAATGTAATATTTTATAAATAATAATTTGAACCCATTTTGTGTCTAATCCAATAGCATTTGAAAATGCTACTGAAAACCTATTTGCAAAAAAGGTTTATTATGTAAGTTATATTAACTGTAGCATATTGTTTCTTGCCATCTCCTAGACTGTAGTTTGTTATTATACATCAACATAGGTTGACAACCTTTGACTTAACTACTTAATGCAATCACTATTTAAACATCAATCAGTAAGTTATAAATTTTGTATAAAAGGTTCAGCTTAATTAGATATACAGTTATTGAAGTAGCTAAAGGTAACGCTCATTATACAAGTTTGCTAATATTGGAAAAAGATAGGTAGTTGAAAAATTTAAATCTATGAGAAAGAAACGTTTATTATGACAAAAGAGAAAAAATACACAAAATTTACAAGCTCGGAGTTTCGGTTAAAATTCGGGTATCGCGAAAACTTTTCAATAAAGTTTGGCTTTTCAATATTTCAAACTTTGGAATACACAAAGTGCAACACATTAAAAATATTTTTTCCTCGGAACCTCGGGTATCGGGTAAATTACAATCTTTAAAATTCAATAAAAATGACCGAAGTATAATAATTTCTAATCTCATTAAATCCAAGTAAGCTATTAACATCAGTATTTATCAAATAGTAATAAATGATGACGTAACTTTACAAAAATAGGCAATTGTAGAGCTCAATGTTTCAAAAGTAATGAATCGTCTCTACTAAACACATCTTCGAAATGATAGTATTGATCAAAAAATGTTTCATCCAACTTTTTTGTAAATATGCAAACTTATATTACATTACTCGTTTCATTTCATCAACTGATTGCAAATAAAAATAGATATCTGAAAATTTTACAAGAGTTTCTTCTTAGCAGTTGTTTAAATTCAATTGAGTGCAATAAGTTAACAATCCATATGACAATTTTGTTTTTAGTGTTATTTTCGACATTTTTATAAAATGAAAATATATTCATTGCAGTCTCAAAAAATTTAAAAATAATGAATAATGTTTTTGGTTTTAGCACTACACTGACGGCCTTTATTAGAAAGGTTAATATACTGCTTCAATGGCAAATTAATAAATATCATATGCAATTGCTTTGATAAAATACCTTATATAAAAACTGCAATAACACATCTTCCAATTAAAGTTGGATACAGGAATTATGAGAAAAATATTCTACCATTTTATGAAAAAAACAATTTTTCGATACGCGATTTCCGATTACCCGAGATATTTAATTTTGCAAAAAACGCGTATTTTCAAAAAAGTTAACAAAAAATTTCATTTAACGCTCTTCAAAAAATTTAATGGTTTCGTAGTTACCAAATTCAAAAATACAGAAAACTCCTTAACTTCCCAAAACCGAAATACCAAAAAGGTTTGGTTTGGTTTTGAAACGTAAAAAAATACTTCTTAAGTTGATTACAAAGCTGCACATTTATATTTCAAACTTAATAGAGACTTAT
>PPIM02000019.1:0-39510 GCA_003705435.2 Saturnispora zaruensis | reverse complement strand
ATAGTTCTCTTATCGATACCACCACACTTGAAAATCAAGTGACCGGTGGTGGTAGACTTACCAGCATCGACGTGACCAATAACGACGACGTTAACGTGTTGCTTTTCCTTACCCATTGTGAATGTATTAAGTTTAGTTAAAGAAAAAAAAAAGAAAGTGATGAACAGAAGGTTTGAATGAAAATTTTTCACTCTTCCTCCAACATGCAATTTTCCAAATTTTTCAAATGGTTCAAATTTGTTTCTTTTTTCGCTTCCTCAAATTCGTATTTCCCTTTTGGGGCATATCAGCACAGCCTTAAAACGTCAAAAAGTTTGAGCCGGGTAACCCTTTTTCCCCAGAGAATAAGATTATTTCTTTAGAATAGAACATGTTTATTGGTATATGCATCGCAATAAGCTTTCAAGCGGTTTGTAACTAAGAAAATGGAAATGTTTCTTTCTTCGAACTTCAGAGTTCCCTATTACCATTTTTTAGGAATTGAATATTGTTTTTTTTGCTTCACAGACAATTTTCTGAATGCTAAGAAATACTCCTAAATAACACTTCAGCAAATTGCCGTCAGCTTTATGCTGGCCAGTCATTGCAAATTTGAATTTTTGTTTTTTTTTATGTAAAAACACAATTATCTGCCTAATGTCTTTATAATGTAAATTTAATTAATGCAAAAAATGTAGGGTCCGTCCATTCAAACCAAAGATATTGCGTTCTTTTTTGACTCTTTGTTTCTATAATAACACTAATCTCTATAGCCCATTTCAACATCACGTTTGGCCATCTTGGACTCGTAATGGTATTTAGTGAGCAAGTAGACTTTGTTAGCACCAAAGTAAACGACAATAGCAGCAAGAATCACGCCTAAGAAAATGATCCACACTGCGCTGTCATTGGCGTCATTGGCAGTAGCACAGGCGTGGATTGTGCGGACTTCGAAGTGGTATGAGCAATTATTAAAGGACCCGAGGTAGTTGACACGGGCCTTGGCCATCATTTCTCTGTCACAAGTGAAGGACAGAAGTGTGGATTTGTGCAAGGGTGTGCTGTTGCCGTCGAGAAGGTTGTCACACTGGTCGCCGTCGGTGTACTCTAATACAAGCTTTTTGCCACGGAACTTCAAATCCGTCGAAACTTGACCAATAGACACCTTGGAGTTGTCGCCGCTGTTTGTGTAGTAAGCGCCAACGTTGGTCTTGTTGTTGGAGTTGTTGAAATCGATGTCCTTCAAAGTCTTGAGCTGTTTGAGCGGCGTGTGACAGATTCCAATGGAGAAGTTGTGACCGTAGTCGAAGCCCTTGGCGTTCCACGCTTGCACTTCACCCTCCAAACCAAGAGCACCAAGCGGTCTCAAATCGTAGAACTGCTTTGTAACCGGATTGACAATCGTGCAAGGTTCTAAATGCTCTTCTTCGTGTTCTAGCGTTGCCAGCTCCTTTGTGGCGTCCTTAATGCTTTGGCCCAGATGTTCAGTGGTGTCCAATATCCTGTGAAACGTTTCTTCACCGCTCTCGCCAAACGTATGTTCATACGACAAGTCGTGGAATATACTGTTTTCGTTGCTGTCGTTGTTTGCATCATTACCAGACGGCGCATCCATTGAGTAAAACGAAAGTACCACCACCAGCACCACCACGGCTAGCACAAGTGTAAACGAGCGTGACTTCCTTAATATGAACATGGCAAACGCGTTAACTATCCACGGTCTCCTTCTTCAACTGGGGTTCAAGAAGAGAATGTAAGATTAAAGACGGCAGTGCGAGGAGGGCAAAATTCTGCTCATCTTTAGTAGTATCTCATCTTATCCAACAAACGACACCATGTCGAGGAGCGAGAGCAGCAACAAGTGCAGAATTGGACCTAGTATGTTCGTGGATGTTGGTGAGGAAGAGGCCATTACAGAGGGAGCAGCCGGCATTAGTGAAGAGGAGATTGTTAAAATTCCATGTTTTACATCAAATATGATACCATGCGGATCGCCAGTGAAGTCGTTGAAGAGTGCAGCGCAAGAGGGTGTTGTTGATATGGTCAACATTAATGGGGTTTTCACAAAGTTGGGAGAATACCACAGAGGAGAGTATGAGGTTGAAAACACATTAGAGGATAGTGATAATAGTTTGACTCCAAGGGAGCAATTGGGTGATGGAGTGAGGGAAGCTAGCTTAGGAGAGCTAAATGGTGGTTACATTGAAATTGCTAGACTGGAGAAACTCGATACTAGAGATACGCTAGACAAGATTAGTGAAAGTGGGGAAACTGCTAGATCCGAAAGGAACAATGCGTCAGAAGAGCCAGAGCTACACGATGGTAATACACCAGAAGTCGCTACTACTGGATCAGCTAGAACACATCAAAGCAAACTCACTACTGTTGAAAACATCGTTGACAACATCGTTGACAACATCGTTGATGATCACATTGTTGAAATGTCTGATCCATTAAAAGTGGTCGAAACATTTAGCAACAAAGAGAACTCCTCTGTAAGATATTTTTCCACCTCAGCAAGAAACTTCAAAGTCAGTTTACCTAACGTCAACCGGGAATCTGAGTCGATCCAGGAGCTAGTGAAAGCTTTAGAGGTTGGCGAAACCAAGTTGAGTGATGACAAACCCGTCCACTGTTCATCTACTGATAACAACAACCCCTCAAATTTACTGCAGCTACCCCAGATCCCTTCCTCGCCGTCTTTGAGACCGCAATCCGCCTCCAAAGAAGACCAGTTTTTATTACCACCCAGTGAGCTTACCATCACCAGTGTCTCTATGTACCCCCTCAAAGCGCGCAAGTTGGGTGAACACGCTCGCCAGCAAAGTCGCCGGGGCCACCGGTGGTACCAGCGTCTCTGGTTCCACGATCGTCGCCGCTTTGATGATGGAGAGTGAAAGTCCGCCGGGGGTGGGTGCTGAGCACGTGATCTCATCCTATTATGACGTGAGTCACATTGGATGGAAAAGTGAAAAATTTGGAAGTTGCTATAAAAGAAGTTGAAGAATTTGCAAGAGGGTATTCTTCATATTGAATAGAAGTACGATAAGTTTAAAAAAAATGGCATTAAAAAAGGCAGGTGTTCTTGGTGCAACAGGTTCTGTTGGCCAACGTTTCATCCTTTTGCTTTCAGAGCATCCACAATTTGAGTTAGCAGTATTGGGAGCTTCATCCAGATCTGCTGGTAAGAAGTACGCAGACGCGTGTACATGGAAGCAAACAGACCTGCTCCCAGCCTCTGCTGCTGATTTGGTAGTCACCGAATGTACTGCGGACGCTTTCAAGGACTGTGATGTTGTTTTCTCAGGTTTGGACGCTGACTACGCAGGTCCAATCGAAAAGGCGTTTGTCGACGCTGGTTTGGTTGTTGTTTCCAACGCCAAGAACTACAGAAGAGAAGACGACGTGCCACTTCTTGTGCCAATTGCCAACACCGATCACTTGAAGATCATCGAGACCAGAGTCGCCAAGGCCAAGGCTGCTGGTGAAAAGAAGCCAGGTTTTATCATCTGCATTTCCAACTGTTCCACTGCCGGTTTGGTGGCGCCATTGAAGCCCCTAGTTGACCAGTTTGGTCCTTTGGAGTACTTGACTGCCACAACCTTGCAAGCCATCTCAGGTGCAGGTTTCTCGCCAGGTATCCCAGGTATCGACATCCTTGACAACATTGTCCCATACATTTCTGGTGAAGAAGACAAGATCGAGTGGGAAGCCAAGAAGATCTTGGGATCTTTGAACGCTAACAACGATGGCTTCATCCTTGACGAACAGCTCAAGGTTTCTGCACAATGTAACAGAGTCGCAGTCTCTGACGGTCACACCGAATGTGTCTCCTTCAAGTTCAAAAACCAACCTGCTCCTTCCCTCGAAGAGGTCAAGGACTGCTTGAGAAATTACCAGTGTGAAGCCAAGATCCTCGGATGTCACTCTGCTCCTGAAAACGCTATTCACGTTCTTGAACAACCTGACAGACCTCAACCTCGTCTTGACAGAAACAGAGACGCTGGTTACGGTGTCTCCGTCGGTAGAGTTCGTCCTGACCCTATCTTCGACTACAAGATGGTCATTCTTTCTCACAACACCATCATTGGTGCTGCCGGTGCCGGTGTCCTCATCGGTGAACTGCTATTAGCCAAGAACTTGATTTAAAGCTGATTTAATATGATGAATTTTTTTTATAGTTGTTGTTATTACTGATAAATTTTCATAGATTTGTATGACTAAAAATGCTTGTATGTTAATACTACCCTTAATAGATTGTTCAATCCATCAACTATTGGTACCTCAAAGCATTTTATTTTAGTTTCCTATCTTTTAGGGGGAAAAAAAGAAAATGATATTTTTTTTAGTGTGTATCAACACATTTAGCCAAGTCAAGTCCTACTTAATAAACACATCACAGCACACAAGCTTTATATAACAACTTCTAGATGCCGTACACCGCACCCAATATGAAGGCCGGAAGTTCCTTCAGTACTTTGATGTCTCATCAGAACTCCAGCTCCCGGTTCTACCTAATGGACAACGAAGATTCCACATCAAAGGAGAGCCTTGCGTCTTTACAGTCCAGTGACCCCACTGAAAAACCTATCAGTTTTCCTCAGAACCGACTCATGGTGTCCCGAAGCTCGTCAGTGGCATCTGTTCTCAACGCTGAAAACGACGAACGCCTAGACAAGTTACTAAAGTTTGTTACGGAATCACCTCAGTCTTACTCATACACGCTGATGTCGACGAACTCACTTGCATTAAGACTCAAAGTTCTCAAGAGATCAATTGAAATCCTCTTGACTAACCGTCAGCTGTTGAACTCGTCGTTGCAAACGATCCCGCCGGAGATCCCTAATGACACCAGCAGACCCTCTGTTGACAGGAGAGCCTCGTCTTCAACGTTGCAATCCTTGCTCTCAACACACGTCGCCTCTGCTTCCGCATCATTATCGAAATCGAGCGCTTTGCCATCATCAACTACGCTTACCCTAGCTGGGAACTCTCAGTCTCTCACCGTCAATAAATCATTTTTGAAAGATTTAAGGGAGTTTGTCGATATGCTAGAGCAGGGCGTTGGAAGCGATATGTCGAGCGATCAACAAAAGACAATAATGACCCTTCATAACCTTTCACTTTCAAGTGTCGACAATATAGAAGCTAAAAACAGAAGAACAGAACTGCAAAGCCAGTTACTACACGCTTTAGCAATGCCTTTTATTGAGCAACAATTTTCAATAGCAAAATCTCAATTATACACAGATTCCGAGCTCGAAATGCAATCTCAGAGCTCAATAAGGCAGGTTCATTCCTCAGCCACGGGAAAAAATCAGTCTCCAAAGGCCATATTCACTGTCAACGCTCGTTCTCCATGGGACATCAAAAACATTAACGATATTGGATTGTTAATGTTTGGTATATCCAAATCTTCCATCGGTAAAATAAATTTAATTGATCTGATCTCACCAAGATCAAGAAGTTTGGTTTATAAGAGGCTTCAGCGATGTGCTAATTTGGTTTTTGATGGTGAAGTTATTGCCGTTAATAGAGAGAACATGGGTGTTGCATGGACCTCCATATGGGCAAAAAGGATCAATGACCGTATTTTCATGATACTCGAGCAAATTAGCTGTGATACGATTGATGTCGTTATAGAAAGAACTAAAGAACACATGGAAGATTATTTGGTTCAAAACGTCATTCAGCAAAGTAATGGTTTATTTTCAGAAAACTTAAGAAGTTTTAACCTAAATTACTTTCTACCAACAATTAGTAAGGCACTTGAGTTTGGCAAAGATGAAAATTACATTGCAGAGGATGAAAGCTATTCAGACTCAAAACTAATCAATAAGGTGAGATATTTTACACTAGGGGTTGAAAATGGAAAATTTGTTCCAGCAGCTGTGACATCTGAAGCACTTATCGAGCCTGATGAGAACTTTGAAAATTCAAATGTTGTGTCACGTATAAGATTAAATTTACATTCTCTACCATACATTGCCGGATCGTTTGTCATTTCTGCCAAAACACATCGTATCATGTCTTTCAATGAAGCAATTGCAAAAAATTTGTTTGGTAGAGCTGGTTTGAAGGATAGTATTATTGATACTATTTTGCCAGGTTTTGATCTTTTATTGAAAACTGCAGAAACAGAGAATCCAAATATGATCAACCAAGAAGGTTTAGTTCTTCCGGAGCATTATTTTAGAAAATTAGGCGCTTGGGGTAAAACAACTTATTCAGATGAAAGGGAAACAGCATTTTTGAAGTCCAAAGGTGTCAGAGGTTTGCACAATGACGGTAACCCCATCACTGTTGATGTTCAATTAAGGGTTGCGCAAAAAGGAATTTATGTTTTGTGGATTACATTTTCAAGGTCTTCAACTGTTGCTGTGCATGATGATAATAAAACAGACAAAAAAAAATATAACTCAAATGACAATATCAATTTGAAAAATATGCCATCGCAACTGCATTTGATGAGTATGCATAGAGATGATTCAAGTGATTTGTCAAGAAATCCTAGTATAAAATCAATCTCTGGTAGTACAAACAATACCACATCTAATCTGAATACACCAAGAATTGATTCATCTTCAAGTTTAGTTTCTAGTAGTTCTTCATGGGATGATAATAGTTCTAGCCTAGAATCGAAACAATTTTCAAAGTCATCATCAAAAGATTTACTGGCACAGGAAGAAGCCTATTTGGAAGAACTAAGAGAAAAGTGCCCACATTTTCCAAAGAAAATAGGTGCTGAGAGGAGAAGCAAAACTGTTCATGATTTCAAGAATCTGAAGAATTTAGGTTCTGGGGCGTATGGTAAAGTGTGGCTTGGTCGACACCATGAAGATAAAGCATATGAAGTTTGTATCAAATCTATTGTCAAGGAAAGAATTTTAGTAGACACCTGGGTTCGTGATAGAGTTCTGGGCACTATACCCGCAGAAATTCAAATCCTATACACAATCTCGAAAAATCCACATGGAAACATACTTCGATTGGTTGATTTTTTTGAAGATAATGATTATTATCATATTGAAACTTTACCAATCAAAGACACAGTTGACCTTTATGATTTAATTGAGTTGAAAAAGGATACAATGAATGAAAGAGAGTGTGCTTACATATTCTATCAAGTTGTTTCTGCCATGAATCATCTCCACAACATGGGAATAATACATAGGGATATCAAAGATGAAAATATAATTATTGATGAAACTTATTCTGTTAAATTGATTGATTTTGGGTCATCTGCCTTTATTAAAGACGGGCCATTTAAAGTATTTCTGGGCACATTAGAATATGCATCGCCTGAAGTTTTGGATGGTTCATACTATGATGGTACAAAGCAAGACGTTTGGGCTGTTGGGGTTTTATTGTTCACATTGGTTTTCAAGGAAAACCCATTCTTGCAAGTGGATGAAATCTTGGAAGCTAAAGTAAATTTTCCTTCTCACACAGTAGCCAGTGATTCATGCGTGGAATTGATTGAAAAGATTTTGGTTGCGGAACCAAATGATAGACCAACTATGCAAGAAATACTTGCTCATAAATGGCTTGAAGGCTTTTGATAGACCATTTTTTGGAGCATAGAGTGAATCATAAAAGTAATAAAAAAAAGACAAATTAAAATAGTATGGAAGCTTGGAAAAAAAGAAGTCTGATAACATTATATATTCAAACACTGCGTAGAAGCTGATAATTATTTTAGGTGTAAGATTTATTTTTACAATAGCTTATATTGATATCTTCAAACTCTATACAAAATGTAAATTCTTGTCTCTTAATAAGAACTTTAAATACTTTGAATTATAAAAGAAACATCTAAGCCTTGATCCTTCAATTTATTCAAAGTTAATTTCAAAATTAGTAAACTTTGCGTCCAAACTGCCGAATCGTGTTCGTAATCGACTAGAACATTTTCTATCTGATTTCTTAAGCTTTCCATTTTTGATATTATCCAATCGACAACTTTCGTGGTATTTGGGCACAAAGATTGAAATACCGCTTTATATTCATCCCAGGTCCTTAGGCAATACCCAACGTAAATCAAACAAATTTCTCTTACATAAGATAGAATAATTTGCGCAGCCATCGCCTCATTTCCGTCGTTGTCAACAACAGCATTTACTGGGCCTGCATTTGGATTTTCAGTGCTTACAGTGGTGTTTGTGCTTGCATTAGTAGTAGGTGTTAAAGGAGTTAACATGATGGATTCTCTTTTTGTATGCTTCTGTGAAGACTTTCTTATTGCTGTTGTATTTGAGCCAAATCTTAAGGTCGAAACTGAGTGATTCAAATATTTCTCCCTAGTTTGAAGCCAATCATCCTGAGCTTTCACTAGATAGTTCTTGCCTAAAATTGAAAGGAGTTCTACTAAAGATTTTGCCTTTTCATCTTTAGATACAATATAGTTTCCTAGTTCATTTGATAATTTGCTGACTAGCTGCTCCTTAAGTTTGCTAGTAGCTTCCATCTTGATATCATAAACAAGTGAGATATGTTGAGAAAGGTCTTTAATAGTATTTGCCAACAATTGTTCTAGTTGGTCATCTAATGACTTGATAAACCCAACAGCTGAATCATAATTTCGTAGCGACATTGCAAGTGAAGAAGAAGTTAAAAGATCGTCAATCTTTTCTATTTTATTTTCTATAAGCTTTATGGATTCCAATGACGTATCTGTGTGGTTAATTTTGGCAGCATCTAGTGACATTCGTTTACTGTCAATCGATAGTGCCCAGCTTCTACGTTTATTATGTTTTTTGGTAGCTAAAAATTCCTTCTTAGAAGACTTCAACGAATCGATTAATGAGTTATATTCCAGTGATTTGTCGGTTTTTATTATGAAGGAACTATAGTCAGGAGCGCTCAACATGACGTTATATTCGTTTTCTGACTGCTGGTTTTTACTCAAATTTGGTATTTGATCACCAACGAAAATGTTCAAAGTATCAATCGGCCAACAATGACTGGCAAGTGACTTTTGTGCGCCGTCCTTTGTTTTTGATCTTGCAGCAATGACTATACAATCGCTCAAAACAACGATATGAAGAGGCCTAATTGCTTTATTAGATATGATGTTAAACTCCCACCATTTTTTTGACTCATAGACAATTCGGCGATTTGACGAATTGGTATTTGGTAAAACATCCATCAAATGATCGATTCTCATGTAAAGTTCTTTCAAAGAAGACGACCATTTGGACTGAAGAAATAACACAGAGTGTCTGTCGGCCGTTTTTGTGTCTTTAAGGACGTTCAATTGCGCATTATCCAATTGTAAATCAATTAGCTGGGTCAAGCTATCTATGCTTGGCTTCATGTCTTTGAGAACAGACTTTGATAATTGAACAGCGGTGGCCACCGACAATACCTGCGAAACAGAGCTCTGAATGGCCTTCCTCAAGTCTGCCTCATTCTGTGTTTGCTGTTGATTCAATGACGAATAGTATTCAGCAAATTCCGAAATGGTGGCATGGGCCAAAACGGAATCAACGTAACCCGCTGGCGAAAAGCCCTTATCTGCCAACGTCGCTTCTAGAATTGAAGGTTGTGGGCCTCTAATTGAGAACCGGCGTCTTGTATTTTCCATAGTAATAACTTGTATGTATAAAAAAGGAATAATCTATAAAGAAGGATGTTGTTTCAATTGAGTTAAAAGATCTTGAAGATCCTCTAGCTGTTTTGGGGGTTTGATGTCTCCCAGCTGAGACAACGTTTTGTAGTTTGCATGAACATGCTGTGCCATCTCCTGCTTTGCCACTGCTGCTCTTGCATGGGCTTCCTGCACTGTCTTGGACTCCATATCTGATCTTTAGAGCTTACGTAACGACCATGGCGTAACTTTCGAAAATCTCGTCTTCACCAAACGCTTTCCTCTTATAGTAAAGATAACAGCTTGTTTGCTATGGAGACCGTGTCTTTGAAGGCTTTAGAAGAATGGCGTTTGGATGTTCCAAACGCATGTACTGTTACCGTTCAGCTTTTGCAGGGGCAAGCTGAAATGATGGGTGTGGAACTTTCTCCAAATCTTGAATACTCTATCGTTGGTCCTTTGTATACTTCAATCGCTTCTTTCAAAGGCTGTACCTTTGAATATGTGGCATCTAGCTCTTGCAGCAGTTATGTGTCAAGCGACGCCTACATTTCGCCAATTTTCAACCTTCACTGGGCTCTCAAAGCTAGCCCAATTCAACCTCAAAGATTCTTAGTACTTGGTCAGAAAGATACCGGTAAAACAACCATGTGTCGAACTTTGGCTTCTTATATGCAGAGAGTGTACTCTTACGAGTCAGAGGCAAACTCTCTCCCTTATTTGGTTAACCTGGACCCACATTTACCACATGTGTCAATCCCATCACAACTATCCATAATCCCATTAAACTCCTCTTTGTTGCCAGTAGGTCCTTTACTCGCTGATTCTGCTGGCACTACTCATATCTCACCAATTACCACCCCTACCTTTCCTTTGATTTACAATAATGGCTTCCACAATCATAAAGAAAATCCAACTATATACTCCAAGGTTGTGAGCCAAATGGCCGATGATCTTAACAGACGGCTCGGTGACGATAAAAACCCCGTCATTATTGATACACCACCCTTCAACATTTCCGATTGGCAAATCATTGACGAAATTGTCACCAAGTTCAAAGTCACTACAATCGTTGTGCTTGCAAACGAGCGTTTTGTAGTTGATCTTAACAGAAAACTCAATAATGCAAATGAGATTACTATTCTGAATTTACCAAAGTCCTCAGGTGTTGTCGACAAGGACCCTAAATATGAAAGAACGTTACAACAATCTGCTATAAGGACTTACTTCTACGGCTGCCCAATAATGACTCAGCCAAAGGGAACACACCAATCTAATTCGACAAATGCCGCTGCTAGTTCGACAATGGCTACCACAGTTACCACGTCTCATACGTCGAATACGCTTAACCCGTACACACTACATATCAACATATCTGAATTAGTGTTTCTTAGGCCAGTAGAAAATGTTGAATTTGATGCCAATGTTGATCAAACAAAAACGTTTGAAAAGATTGAGTCTCCTACGGAAATGGATTTAATTAACTGTATCTTGGCTCTTGTGGATGATACAGATTTGAGTATAGGTAATACTGACGAACTGATCAAGAATGTAACCAATAAATCAACACATGGATTTGCCTACGTTCAATCTGTCAACGAGCAAACCAAAAAGATTAAAATTTTGATTCCATCTCCTGTTAGAACACTACCGACAAAGGTGGCCATTGTTACTGAAATGAGATATATCGAATAATGCAAATGTGTATCTAATATAAAATTCATAGAATAGAGAGTTAAAACAATAATTTAGGCCATGTAGTATATTTAAAAATTATCAAAAAAGTGAGCTTGTATGAACGAAATCTAATTTAGTATTGACTATTAAGCTGTAGTCACTCCTTTTTTTTAGGAACCAAAACTTTTTCATCTCCAGCTTGTAGCTTGAAGATTGTGCTATCTTTTTCATGTCTATCGATTCTGGCTTTTTCAAACCACTTTTTAAAGTTGAATAACCCAGAGATAGAAAAACCATAAACTCTAAAAAGCCAATAGCCAGCAAGCATAGCACCAAAGTTAAAAATAATATAAATCCATGCAATACCAAAGTTTCTCCAATGTTGATCCCACGTAATACCATATTGTTTAACAACTTGGATTTGCTCAGTATAAGGACAATATTTGCATTGAGTGGTTTCAGTTGGATTGGCGACATAACCACCATTGTTATCAATGTAAGCAGATAGGAACGAACCACACGTTTCATCAGCAGGTGGGTCCATGATATTGTATTCATCGAAGGCACAAATTAATTGTCTGTTGTGAAGAATAGCACCAACGAAAGCTTGCACAAAATAGGTGAAAGGTGAAACGACATACATGAAAGACCAGAATCTTGGTGACCATTTCTTTGGATTTAAAATACCACAGAATAACAACATGGATGCAAACAAATTAGAGTTGATCATTGATGCTGAAGGAACATCAGGTGAAAAATACAAGATTGCCAAACCATATGAAATGAAATAAATTGGGAAAATCAAGACATATATGAAAAAGAAGAAACCAGCATTGACAGCAGTACCAGAGTATTGAGCTGGCCAATAGTAACAAATAAAACAAACAAACTCACAAATAATAGACCATCCAACCTCAATAATAGTGTGACAAAGTAATAAACAAGACCAGTGGAAAGTGTTAGAAAGTGCTTCTCTAACTTCATACAACTCTCTTGAATCTATTGCAAAAACGTGACATTGGTTAATCATAGCAAGTGAAATCAACAACAACATGAAGACTGATGAAAAAGCACCTTGTGCACCAGCCACTGTGTGGTCAAAACCAACATACGATAAACCAACAAACAATGCACAAAAGACACATTCCAAAAACTTAGCTCTAATATAAACTGGAGATCTCCAAAATTGCAGATAAGTTCTTTTCAAAACAACCCATAGTTGATGAGGATAAGAAGTAGCAAAAGTTGCAGTCAAATCACCAGCATTGTGGTTTTCAGGTCTTTGAGGAAGATCTCTATGTAAAATATGAATATCTTCAGTAATTTGTGCACATTCAGGTGAATTATTCCAAAGATCAGACCAGTCTTGTGCAGCAGATGCAGTTGCACCGGCACCAATACAGTTTAAGATATATTCAGCAGGGTTTTCACTAGTACCACATTTCACACCAGAGTGTTGTTCAAAATACTTCAACATGGTAGCAGAATTTGGACCAATATCACCAAAATAGACAGTTTTACCCCCCTTTTTTAGTAGAAGTAGTCTATCAAAAACTTCAAACAAGGTAGCAGAAGGTTGATGAATAGTACATAAAATAGCTTGACCAGAATCTGCAAGTGCTTTCATGAATTGCACAATAGACCAAGACGATTCAGAATCTAAACCAGAAGTTGGCTCATCCAAGAATAGTAACAAAGATGGTTTGGCAACTAGCTCAGTAGCAATAGAAAGCTTCTTTCTTTGTTCAACATTCAAACCTCTACCAATTTTACCAACCATAGCTTCTGCATATTTATCCATACCTAAACAATTGATGATCTTTTCAACGTATTCGTACTTTTCGGCTTGTGGAACATCTTGTGGTTGTCTCAAATCAGCAGCAAACTTCAATGATTCTCTAACTGAAAACTCAGCCATATGTAAATCTTGCTGTTGAACGTAACCTGTTCTTCTTTTAAAAGAAGAATCTAATGGTCTTCCGTTAACTAACATATCACCTGTTATAGTACCAAAGGAAATTCTTTGAGCTAAGACGTTTAATAAAGTAGTCTTACCAGCACCAGATTCACCCATTAATGCCGTCATAGTACCAGGCTTAACATAACCTTGAACATTACAAAGTAACTGCCTAGTAGCACCCTCATATGGAATAACATAATCCAAATTTTGCCATGAAAAGACATCAGCATCTGCAATAATCTGCTTCAAATCAGCATTAGGCCCATTCAAAGCAAGCATCATTTCTTCTCTGGTAGCAACTTTACCGTCCCATTCTTCACCTCCAGAAGTATCAGGCATGTGACCTCTCTTGAAAAGAAGCATATCACCACCACCTTCAACATTCTTGACAAACTCTGACATGAACACATTTAAACCAATAAAACCTGCGGTCCAGCAAACATTAACACCCCAGTATTTCCAGACGTTATGCCATCTAAAATCAAAATGTCTTAGTAGATAGTTGTTACCTAAAACAAAATCTTCACCAGCAATAGCACCCGGTAAATTGCAAATTTGGTTAGCAAGAGAAACATTCTCGTAACCTGGTCCAGATGGAACAAATTGATAGCATGGCATAATTCTACCATGGAATTCGGTACCCATTAAAGAGTAGTAGCAATAAAACATAGGATTCAAGTAGTGAATCCATTTAATCCAGTGATGCATTTTTGGTAATGGTAACATGAAACCAGCATAAACACAAAGCATTAAAACCCAAAGACCACCAACAGCATGCGCAGTAGTACCATCTTTTGTCAAAGTAGCAACCAATTTGAAAATAAATGACATACATTGCTGAATTGTTAGCAAGAAAAGCATAAACATGAAGAAAGCACCAGCTGTATGTTTCAAATTAGGCATCCAGTAAGAAGTACAAGCTAAAATAATAACTGCAACTGCCTTTGTTGGAAGTTCTGTAATCATTTCTTGCAATGCTTCAGCAGATAAATGATACATTGTGTAAGACTTTTGCTTAACAAGAATTCTTCTGTTAGCAAAGGAGTTAGCAATTTCAGCTAAAGAAGTCAAAGCACAGAAAAGCAAACAATAAAACAACATACCACCTCTATTATAAGCACCAACAGTAGATTTTGGAATATGATAGTACATTGAACCAACAACAAATCCTTTTGTCAAAAATGAAGACAAATAAACCATAGTATAAGTGAAGTCACCTTTGGTTCTTTGAAAACCTCTAATAATCAAATATTTCAATTGTGAAAAATAAGTAACAGTAAAGAGTGATCTCTTTCTTTGACCACTCTGTTTTCTTTGAGAGGTTGCTAAAGCAAGTCTAGCTTTGGTTTCTTCAGCATTGTGATTAGCAACAAAGTCATTGTACTGATGTTGTAGTGCTGCATATTCAGGTGATGCTATCCAGTATTCTTCAAATTCTTCAACACTATCAGGAATCTTGCTTTCATATCCAGGCTTCACTTGTCTTGAAGAAGGTGAAGTAACAGCAGTTAAAAATTCTGGGGCTGTCATCCTACTTGGTTTCATGTAACCCATTCTTTCGAAATATGCAACACCATCTTTTGCAGGACCCCAATAAATTTGTCTACCTTTGTAAATAACAGTAACCTTATCGAATAAGTCGTAAATATTTTGACCAGCTTGATAAATAGCAACAAGTGCACCACAATTTGACATATTGGTTGCAGTTCTTAAACATTGAGTAAATTCCAAAGCAGTAGATGCATCCAAACCTCTAGTTGCATTATCGAAACAATAAAATGATGCACCCATTGATAAAGCTTCAACAATCGAAACTCTCTTTCTTTCACCACCAGAAACACCTCTAACAAAATCATTACCAACTTTAGTAGAGTAAGTATGTGTTAAACCAAAAACTGTACACCATAATCTAAGCATGTTATCAACATACTCTTCTCTAGACATACTATCAACTCTCAATGCTGGAGTCTTGACTCTTAAAGCAAATTGAACAGTTTCTTTAACAGTAATATAAGGGAAATGGAAATCAAGCTCAGGGTTGTAAACAATGTAACCTTTATACTTTTTCATCATATGCTCTTGATCTAAACCATCATAAGAAAACTCACCTTCAACCTTCGAAAAGTTTTCAATCTCACCAGCACAAGCTTTAAGAAGAGTGGAACAACCGGCACCGGGCTTACCCAAAGCTAAAACTAATTCACCAGGTTCAATGATACCCATAAAATCTTTAATGATTTTTCTTTGAAGTTGGTTGTCTTTCTTAAAGTACTTCTTAGGCCACTTCCAAGCATCTCTGAGCATTTCAGTAACAGAGGGACCATAAGCGGCGGAGGCATCAATACCCCAACAAGTCAAGTCCTTAAAGGCGACACCAGATGATGCAGACTCGATACCTTGTTCATCCGATCTATCATGGAGATATTTTAAAAGTAACTTCAAGTCAAAATTATCAGGGTTGATTTCGAAATGATCCAAATCGGCCTTAGTTTTGGTGGAGAGAACTCTAGCAAGAGAAGCAATTCTTTCAACACCATCAGGAGTGGACAAAATTCTAGACAAGTGTTGAGAAAGGTTGTCGTCCCTAGTTTGTGCTTCTGCATCGTCAATTGGGTTGAATTCTTTAACCTCCGTTTGGACGTTAGAATCAATGGACGCAGTATCCTCACTCATATTACCAACTTTCCAAGGTCAATTCTTATTAAAATCTAAGATTCTTCGTTCCGCTTGCTACTTACCCAGCAGAGGGATCTTATCGACTTTATATTACATCAAAGAGATCCGTTTGAGGGACTTTCCGTATTTATGTCTCTATACTCATGTACACGTAATTCTAAATGAGCGGCAGCCAGTATTTACACCTTAGGAGCCCGATCACACGCATAGGTTCACCGTGTTGCATGGAAAACACGCGGGTAGCCGTTTTACTGAGTGCGTTAATTTGCTAAGCAAAAATAGATTTCAAAAACTAGACTAAAAGCCTGCTTATTGTGGAAGCACCGGGAAAAACAAAAGTGTTGATAATTTTGACGAATATTATTATTGAGGTCAATCTTAAATTATCAACATTTTCTGTGTTTACTGGCTTCATACACAGCATTGTGGTTATAGTGCTGACTGTTTGGTCCATATTCAGTGTCCATTCATAATGTTCAATGTCGTTAATCCCTCACGGTCCTGTGAACTTTGCGCTTGAGGCTGTGTTTAGAGTACTTTTGATTGATCTCGGATGGCATGGGTAAGTACGTAATACAAGTAACCGTTAAAGCCAGTTCTTTAAAAGCAGATGCCTAATTACAGGCTGTGCACTTATCTCTTTTCGCTTCTTGCTCATTTATTTGTTGCTATCTAAAGCCATGGCTCATCAAATAGAGTTCTAAAGTACAGCTTATATACATCTATATTGGTGCTGAGCATATTTCCGACTCTTTCGAATGGCATGACTCCAAATGATTCACGCTGACAATTTTGTTGGCCCACAGCGAAACGCTCATGAAGTGGAAAAATAGTATGCAGTGAAACGGCTGGCTTGACATTGGTTCCTGTTGTTTCTTGCTTGTATCGCAACTTTGGAATACACACCCCTTTTCTTGTTTACTTTCTTACAAGAGATCTTAAGAATTTATAGTAATGTCGTTATCAAGACTTCAGTTCATTAGAACTTTGGCTTCGAATGCCACCACACAGAGATATCCCTCCAATATTGTCCAGTTTGCCAAAAGCGTAGAAAAGCCTTTACATGATTGGACCAAGGAGGAGATCAAGGAAATTTATCATACTCCCCTTATGGAGTTGGTTTTTTCAGCACAGATCCAGCACAGAAGGTTCAATGATCCTACCAAGATTCAGCTGTGTACTTTGATGAACATCAAATCTGGTGGTTGTACAGAAGACTGCAAATATTGTGCGCAGTCTTCAAGGTACAACACCGGTGTGGAGGCTGAAAAGATGGTCCCTGTGGACGCCGTCATTGAGGCAGCAAGAGAAGCCAAGGCAAATGGCTCCACCAGATTTTGTCTAGGTTCAGCATGGAGAGAAATGAAGGGCCGTAAAAGTGCTCTTAAAAGAATCGGTGAAATGGTCAAGGCCGTCAATGACATGGGAATGGAAAGTTGTGTCACTCTCGGTATGATTGAAAAAGACCAATTGCAATCTTTGAAAGAATCAGGCTTGACTGCATACAATCACAACATTGATACTTCCAGAGAACATTATCCAAACGTCATTTCAACTAGAACCTATGATGACAGATTGAAAACTATTGACAACGTCCAAAAAGCCGGTATCGGTGCCTGCACAGGTGGTATCTTGGGTCTTGGTGAAACTGAAGATGATCACATTGGTTTTCTCTACACTTTAGCGACAATGGAAAAGCACCCTGAAAGTTTACCAATCAACAGATTGATTGCGATCAAGGGTACCCCAATGCATGCCGATCTTGAAAAGAGTGGTAAAAAGCTCCAGTTTGAAGAAATCCTTAGAACAGTTGCAACTGCTAGATTAATCATGCCAGAATCTATTATTCGTTTAGCCGCAGGAAGATACACAATGAAGGAAACTGAACAGTTTCTCTGCTTTATGGCTGGTTGTAACGCCATTTTTACTGGTAAGAAAATGTTAACAACTATGTGTACCGGTTGGGAAGAAGACAAAAAGATGCTTGCTAAATGGGGTTTTGAACCTTTGAAAAGTTTCACTAAGCCAACTCTTCGTGTTCAAGATGAAGAAATTTCTAATGCACCTCTTTCAATTGAGAAAGATGAGCACAGTCAATCAGGTTTTAAAAGATATTCCCTTTAAATCTATCTATAGTGAAATCCGTTTTATTTAATAACTTTACTTTTTATATTTCAACCTAATTTATCTGAATACTAGGTAAAAATGAAGCATAAGTAGACATTAGAAGAGTCAATCAAAAATTGATCATCTTTTAAGTATTACTCTAGCATGCCTGATTTATTATCAACTTGAAATGATTATAGTTCCAAGCCCTATTATAGTACCTCAATATTGTTTGTTTAAAGACTGTAGGGTTTCAATATAGATTGAAGGGATCAACCCTTTTATTCAAGACAGCTTAATTAAGGCTTAAAGTGCTAGTTTCAAATACTGCCCCAAATAATCAAATTTCAAATATACTTCATGATTTGTTAACTGTCTTAACGTTTCGTAATAAATTATTGAAATAGAGTACTCTTCAAATACTGTTTGCTGTCTTCATAAATCAAACAATGTTGGAAGGGTTTGGGGAATGAAGCTTCCTGAGATGAGAAGCTTTTCCATAACATTTTCAAAGCTTGAATGCTTTTTTATTTTTAGTTTTAGAACTGCAAGACCTGCAATACTATTCCTCATTACTATTTACAAAGTATGTCACCAAAATATTTACTACAAGAAAATCTTCTTTTTCAAAAGATTTGTATACTTTATATTGCCTAGCCTCAAGCTTCATGTTTAAGTGATCAACAAATGAGTAGATGTAAGGTTTTAGATTTCACTCAGAAAAGACAAACTTTATGGTTCTGAGTACTCACACAAAAATGGCTAAACGCCTGTATAAAACCAAAACCTTTTCATGAGCTCAAAATTTGGATATTCTCTGCAGTCTGGATAAGGCTATCAATCTTTGAGTAAAATCAATGGCTTTTGTTCTGGTTTATGCTGACTTTTAACTATAATTTTTATGAAAAAATGTATACAAAAGTGCCAGTATATTGCAACTACGTAGGCATGTTGTTTGAGGCAATTAAAATCATTTTAGTTGAAAAATTAAATAAAAATTTTTGGCTTCAGCTATTTGAAACCTTACTTAGTGGATGTTCAAAGTTGCTTTCATACTAAAAGGCACTTTTATTGCAAAGAGTCCTTAGCTTACTTAGAATAATTTCAACAGCAAATCAAATTCTAGTCTCAATAACAAGTTTCCATTCTTACTTTACTATTCGATATCATCCAATACAAAGCATCTCGGCTATATCCCACTAAAGGTTTTACGATGTATATACAGTTAAAGTGATTTGTGTTAACAAGTGCCATGTTCTACTTGCGGTTGAAAGACATTTGCTCAGTAAAAAACTCTGATAATCACAATTTTCGAACCCGATACTAAAAATTGCTAGCATTAAATTTTACCACTGAGTTATTAAAAAATTATTGAGAATTTTAAATTTTTAGGACTACATTTGTGAGAAATTAAAGTTTTTCAATTATAAATTATCAAAATGGTGATGCAACTTCAGCAACTCAGTGTTGAGTGCTAGTTTAGACTTTGGTCAATTTTACATTCAAACCTTATCATTTAATAAACTAAAACATTCTCCAAATTTGAATTCAATGATATAGGTTTAATTCTAGTCAACTTTAATAGAATTGGATATTTAAAATGGGTATCATGCTCATGCTGTATTCATTAAATTATCAACTGTTAAAATAATGAGAAAAGATACTAAGCATGCTAATAATATTAAATATAAAAAGAAATGCTTGCAGACATATAGCAAGACAATAACGCCTATCATCATTAGTTTAACGACCTAGAATCTAATATATTTTTCTATATAAAGGACGTTACCCACATTTTATTCTATACTAATTTATAAACACTTTTTATTAAGCAAAAGATATCGTTATTACCGCTATAAAGAAATCTTAACACTATAGAGGTTATAGATTTTACCTTTATTTTATATTATCCTTATATCTTATTTTATTATTCAAAACGTAGTTTAAAATCAATTCTGTGATTTGGCTAAGTTTTAAGGTTTTCATTTTTTGATGCACAAATTTTGTAAAATTGTCAAAATAATGGAAAACGACACTAGGCATGCTGATAATACAAACTTTAAGAAAAAGTACTTGAAGGCAAATATTGAGACTGTAACATTTATCCTTAGAAATGGGTCCAGAAGCTAATACAATTGTTATATGGAATAAGTTCTCCACATTTTATTCTAACTTATTCATATGCACTTTATAATAAACATACTAGTTCGTTATTTAACGCTATAAGGAAATTATACTAGATTTTCAATGTCAAACAGTAACAAATTAAGACATTAAGAAACCCTAAAAACAGATAAAGTTACTACATTTCCAAGACACTTATCAAAACCATTTGCTTTAGATTTGATCAATCCAAAGTATATTACTCAAAACTGTTTATTGATCGTTTTAACTTATATAAAGATTTTATTTTAGCGTCTATTTATATTGTTTCGAAGATGAAAGATTACAACGCAAATAATCGTATCATTAATGTTTACTAACTTTAGAAAAATTTAGGGTAATTGTGCCATATTGCCAATTGTATTAGTGTTTGTCTAATTATGCTCAGTTTATATACTATGATTGAATATTTTAATAGAATTAACAAAAAGATCTGAAGTAAAGGTTTTGTGAAAATAATATTACTGTCACCATCAGTTATGCAATTCTAAACAAGATCAAAAAGGAAAGCTGGTTTGAATTTATGGAAAGCAATGACTATACAGACTCAAGACATAATCAAGCAATTAATATTGCCGATATTGATCCTATTGACTTTCATGAACAAATATTCAATTATTCACAAATTTTGGGTTAGATGCAACGGAGGAAAATATTTAAAATAAAAAAACATAAAGCAAAGTATATTATGAATAAGAAAAGTCAAGATATGAAGGCAACCAATTTTCAGATTAGTTGTAACGGTAAGAAATTAAAAAATGAATCTTTTTGGAAAAAGATTGGCAGTAACTTATATTATTCATTTTGTCACAAAGAGGTTATTGGGTTTTACAGTTCAGAAGGATAAAGATGGTACACATAAATTTAAAGTAAGGTTAGTTGCAAAAGGATTTACAAAGGAAATAGGAGAAAAACATATATGAGTTATAGTTCTTTTGTGAAAGATAATAGTACAAAAAAGATATTTGCGCTAACAGTTAATAATGCATGGAGAATACAACAATTAAATGTCAAAAATGCTTTCTTACACGGAAAATGGATTAAAAAACGTATATTATTGCACCTGATGGCACAAATAAGAAGTCCAACCAAAGATGAGAACTAATTCATCATAAAGTCTTGAACAAGCGCCTCAAATTTGGTTCAGTACATTAATAAAAGTTATAGTCAAACATAAATTAAAAACTCAATAATAGATCCGTGCCTGTTTTAAAATAAAATAAATCAAGATGTTGAAAAGATTAGTTGTTGATAGGCTATATGAATTAGCAGAAATAACAGATGAAGATCAAAGTACTTTTAGATCAATTGTTAGTACAATATTATTTATTTCTTGTATGGAGGACCACACATTACATTCGCTGTTTTATAGTGATTATTCTACTTAAAGTGAGACAAACAAGCAAGACTAAACTCTGCATATAGGGTGATGCATTATTAATTGGAAACAGAACAAGCTGGTATTGAACTTACAAAGTCAATATCATAATTAAAGTTGCCAAGGCTTTAGCTACTTTAATAAAACTAAAGAGACCAAAGTTACAAACAACAAGAAAACGGATTACTAAATTATGGTATTTATGATGCAAGCTGGGCAAATCACATTGATATACAAGTCATATTGTATATGTCTTGTTTTACTCAACAATAACTTTATAGCTTGGAATTCAAGAAAGCTTAGGATTATTGCCGAATAATCTACTCAAAATCAGATACATGGCTATTGCATACGCTACTAAAAAGGGTTGTATTGAGAAATTTATTTGGAGAATAGGTCATAATATAGAATAGACCTCTTATCAGATGTATGGACAATTGAGTCGCTCTAAAATTGTCTTCTCATAATACGCAACATCAACGCATTAAGCATATCAATATAAAGATATCATAATATAAGACAACTGTGATATACTGGCTTTTTTCATGTATATACAAACTTAATAATTGATAGGTATCAGTTAATATAATTGGTATGATTATTTAGTTTTGATTGAAAAACATGAATGTGCGTACTGATATACATTTTTAGTTATTTCTTTATGGTTTTAGTCATAGAATGCAGATTACACAGTTCTTCATAAAGAAATTTGCTGAGCATAAATATGTTAAGGCCGAAATTGTTGATGCTTGAATGTAACATATCGGCTGTAACAACATTTTCAAACATTAGAACACGCTGATAGCAGCTGCTTACTAATGCATAAACGCATTTTAAACAACTTGTTAAGTGGGAGAGAGAACAGAGGGGTAGATCTATAGTATCAGATTACTATACTGGAACTTAAAATGTAATAATAAATATAGATTAAAAAAAGCCTTGTCTTCATTGAAGGTTTTTCAGAAGCATAATCATGTGGTACTTAATATTTTTTTGCGCTATATATAGTGGAAATATAGTTTTTTGAATGAAATTGCTGGTTTTTGTCGGTAACTGAAGTATGACATTACTACACATAGTGGAACCCAAAAACGCTTATAAGGCAAAAGTAGATTATTGTTTGGTTTGAGTTAATTCAACTTGATGCAGTACTTAACAGTTTCAACTAATGTGAACAGAAACAAGATATATCGCTCTTTTAGTTTTCTAGATTTAATTTATTCTTGATATTTATTCAGTTAATACCTAGTAGAATTGAACAGCCTTCAAGCTAATTTGTAATAACTTAAGTCAAATAGACGTCAACAGACTTTCTTGCAAAAAAAAAGACATCTGTTATGTTATTTATCACTATTTTTGCTTGTACAGATGAAATTCGAGCTGGCAATCAATACCACCTGTAATCAATACCACCTGTAATCATTTTCTTTATAACATTGCTTGATAGCAATTCACCTTTTGAGTTGGGTTGTTCTGAAAAAAAACGGATCTCAAAGTAGCAAACAAAAACTGGAAATGTTTGTTTTACTCAACCAATTAATATTTCAACATTACCAACAACTATGGTAGCACTAGTTTGCCAACAATTGATAGAAGTTATTGAATATTTGTTTTTACAAATAAACTACATACGAGTCCACTTTCACATTAGCGTAACCGAGTATCAAAATTTCATAATAACTTCCTAATAAAAAAGGTATACTGTTTTGCTGGCTTCTAGAAACCAAGTAAAATGCGTGCTGTAGTAGCATGAATTCTACTAATCCAAATGATGCTCTCCAATATGTTACTGGTGCGTTGCCTCAACTACCTATTGCTATAAAGTTGTCAGTTGCTATACTCGAATACAAATCAAACTAGGGGATATGCTATTTCCATAAAAATCCTAAAAACCTTACGATTATTTTACAACTATTACTTATTGTTTTTTTGGCCAATACAAACATTGCTATGCCAATAACAAACCAGGATATTTATTAATTGTCCGTTGAGCTGTAGCGATCGCGATTGCAAAATTTATTGCTGAAAATCCTACCAAAAGCAGGTACCGGCGCCGATCTTATTCCTAGCGTTGCTTTCTATTCACTCAGGTAGCAGAAATGAAAATGGAATCAAATGAAGCAATATGAATCTGTACCACGTTAACATGTTTTGAAATCAAGCGCTATGTATCAAGCATAACCTCTGGGGACATCGGGGTACTTTTTTTACCAATGACAAAGTAACCACTCTCAAAAGCTATAGACGAATATCCTGAAACCTTCTGTTTTTTCTTTGTCCAATGGCAGACATTGTTTAGAAATACAGGCAGTAACACCATTATCTCCGTGATCACCTTATTATTTATCAAAAAATGTGCCTTTATGTTCTTATGCAGTATTCGCTTCGGCCCGCTGCGTGTGTTCCAAATTTGAGCACACAGTTACATTCTCATGTTGCGCACAAAAAAGTTCTACTAATTGGAAGAATAAAACAGTGGAAGGCCATGGCGACAAAGTATAGTAATCCAAGCATTCATGATGTTTGTATAGATGAAACACAGGACCTCCAAAGATAGCAATATTTGGAAAGGATAACATTTAAATTAATTCTGAACATATTTTTAGTTTTTGATGATTTCTTTTCCGAACTTTTTTGTTCGACTTGATTTGAACTTTAGGTATAACAGTTCTATCTGATAAAAAATATTTTACGGATACTTATTGGGCTCTAAACTACAAGTAAGGAGCTTTTAGTTTAATTTACATGATATATAACTTCAAACAAATATTTTTTACTTTGCACTGAACCTTGCATTATATTCATGACTGTCATTTCAGATGTGTAATAAGCTTTGTATAAAGCAGTTGCTGTAGGTATTTAACACCATCCTAATGATATTGAATCGCCTCAATATTATGAGACTTTTTATGCATTAAGTAGTTTTGGTTGCACAAAGATATGCCAAGCCAATACGGAAAATATTTTTGAACTGAGAAGTTATTATTTTGTAGCGTGTACCTATTAATTATTATATAGAGCTCCGAAACTAGAAAAACTTTGTATCTTTGCTCGTGCAATAGGTTCTTGTTTATCGAATGTGTATAATCTAAACTTGATAGGTTAGTTACTTGCCTCGTAACGTATAATATCAAACAAAATATTGTAAAAGGAAATTTTGTCGAAGATTTAGATTTATCCTGTTGTTTGCACTCTATTTACATAGGGACATGCGTTTATATTTTTCTAGTTTTTCTGTAATGCGTGGCAAGCCGCCGAAGAAAGGATGTGAATTTTAGAAGCGCTTTAAGCTTTTAACAGCAGTTATCGGTCCTAGCTTTGTAGGCGTGATATTTTTTGAACTTGAAAATATTGAGCTTTTTTCGTTAAGGTACGGATTTCTTGATCCTGGCGTCGCTAATAACGGACTTTGTAGTGCACAGGAGAATTTTGCTGCCAAGACAATCTTTTACGAATTGGCATAAGCCAAGAGTGAGCTCAATTAACGTGTTTCAAAGATTCACTTTTGAAAACTACTTTTGTTGACGACCTACTTACTCATTTCACATTTGCTTTGTTATTATATGGGATATATGGGATTGGACCCCCTGGAACTTAACGGAAATAAAAAAGTTTGATGTTGCTTTAGGCAATCGTCGCTGTGCGGGTGCCTAAAATACTATTGTTCAGGATCAGCAACCCAAAATTTTTTACCAATAATGCAAAGCGGTATACCGTATTGAAAAAAGCGTTTAGCCGAATAATAGAGTCACTTGTAGTGCCAAGCCTAGCGCTAACACAGACTTTTCTCTTATCATTGCAACTGGTCTACGATGTTGTTTTCTGAAATAACTTCTCTACGCTTGTTAGCTGAAGAAGCAAAGTGGCAGAGCTCGGCTTAAAAGACCCTTCTTGCATATTTATTTTTAAGCTTTTTCTGTTGAGAGATGCGAAAAGATCTAACCGAAGAACAAAAATCGAACACTCCCGTTTAGAGTTTTTGCATAAATTTTTGCTAATGATTACACCAATGGCTTTTTTGCTAGGCTGAACATAATACACAATTGTCGGCGAATAGCATCTTTGGAAAGTTCACAATCAAACGATATTTCCGCAAAGGAATTAAATGAAAAAAGAGCTTTCACATAAAAGGACGAGAATCTCCTTTGCTAACATGCAGTAGCGTTGTATAACTTTTACTTGATAAATAACCAATGAAATTGCTCTTTTTGTTCACTTGGCTATTTTTTTTGAAATCAGCGTACGCTCGATCCCAATGGACAACCTTGCGTGTTGGAAATGGTGCTGCTGAGTTTTCCACCTGCTCCACTCTTTTGAGTGAACAGTTTGTATGGAAATTTGGAGATGGAACAAGTACTACTTCACGTGGTGGACATGGACATGGTGGTGCATCTACATCTAGTTCACCTAATGCACTCTGTGCTTACCCTCCTGCTATTGGTACAGCATTATACTGCGCTTTTGAATATGCCAACTACAATAAAAAGGTTATGAATAACATTTACGGTCAATTTGTCTCATATTGTAACAATGCTGCATATGATGTGGACTATTTTAAGAAGCAATATGAAAATGCTACTGAGTACTACAAACCTTATCATGGCAACTTTTCCAAACCAGTCACCGTTTTCTATCCAACATTACCAGATTTAAGCGCCGGTGAAAACACCATTGCCGGTATCAGAGCATACTACTTAGAGGTTGATAACTCGACTTGGTTTGCGGTTGGTATTGTTGGTTTTTTTGCTTTGTTTTTTATCATTGGTGCACTGTACACTCTTGCAAGAGCTACTGGTTACACTAAAACTATCAACAAATTCAAATTTGCTAAACTTTGTCAAGAATACATTATTTATCCGAGTTTCATACCAAAAGGCAAATATAGCACTGAATACGGATGGAAGTATTTCTCAATATTGGCTCCAAGCCGAGTTCAATTTTCTCTAGATTTTTTGCTTTTTGCTTTGCATCTTGGTATTTATTGTTCTTCTTATCATATTAAGGACGGTAGTTATTATTTTAGCTCTGACAAAAGAACATGGTTAGAATTTCTCGGTTATAGATCAGGTATTATGGCTTTTGGTATGCTTCCACTAATTGTGCTGTTTGCTGGTAGAAATAATTTCCTCATTTATATTACTGGTTGGTCATACACTACTTTCCTTCACTTTCATAAAACTGTTGCAATTTGGATGAGTATTGATGCAATTATTCACTCTGCTTCCTATACCGAAATCTTGAAGGGCTCTTTCAAAAAAAGATTAACCGGTCAATTATATCTTCAAGCAGGTGTTGCAGCCACTGTTCTTGCATGTGTGATGTGTGCGTTTGCTTTCCATGCGATCAGAAAAAACTACTACGAGATCTTCCTCAATACTCATATTCTAATGGGCGTTGGATTTATTGCAATGTGCTGGTACCATTGTATAGATCTTGGATGGTGTGAATGGCTTGTAGCTGCAATCGCTATTTGGGCTTTTGACAGAGCTGTTCGTATTGTAAGGATGGCTGGGTTTGGGTACAGAACAGCTACCCTTACTGCTGTTGACGATGAGCTAATCCAAGTTGTTACTACAAAACCTAAATGGTGGACAACATCTTCTGGTCAATATGCCTTTGTTTATTTCAGTGGATGGTTATTTTGGCAAAGTCATCCATTTACAGTTGTCTGTAAAGAGGATAAGATAATTGCTTACATCAAAGTCAAAAAAGGTTTGACAAAATATCTTTGGAGGCGTGTGAAAGACACCAAACAACCAATCCAATGGAAAATTTGTATTGAAGGTCCATATGCTGCAGTTGGAAACTCTGGCGTAAGAAAGATGGAGGAGACTTTGATTTTTGCAGGTGGTTCAGGATCACCTGGTATGCTCGACACTGCTTCAGAAGTTACAAACGGTAAATTTATTTGGATTGTTCCTAATTTAGCTATGGCAAAAGGTTACTCATATCTGCTACAACATGTTAAAATTCCAATTTCTATGTATATTACGAAAGAGTCAGGTGAAGATGGTTTTATTGATTCGACGCAATTATTTTCAGCTTCAGACGACGAGTCCACAACAGATGAATGTAAAAGCTCGGATCACGAGAAAGCAATTTCATATAATTCGAGCTCAATTGAGATCAACTACGGAAGACCTTCATTACCTGATATTTTTGATCACGAAATAAGTTCAAGCACTGCGTCAAGTATTGGTATCACCGCTTGTGGTCCACCAAGAATGATGGACGAGATTAGAAACCTTGTTGCGGGTAGTGTCTCCAAGTATGACAAGAGTTTTGATTTCTTTGACGAATTGCAGGCTTGGTAATGTTTTGTTTTATATTGAATTTAATCGACATATTTATTTGAATATTTTATTGCTGAGTTTATTTAAAACATTATTTCCTCAAAATAATCACTAGTCTGAAGAAAAAAATCACATGGAGGCGGACTTCATTAGACATTTTGCAGGTGAAGGAATTTATTCAATTTTTACTTTCATTTGCAGTTTCTACCTTTACTTAAACCAAAAAACATTGAGTCCCATATCAACGAAAACCCTTGCATTTAAGCTCACCAAATCCATCAGTTAAGCTTTTAGATGCACTTTATGGTTTGAATACTTTTTAAAATCTGTCAAATTTATTGATAGCACCATAGCGTGCTTGCAATTATACAATTTTGTAAATTTGTGTTAACACTTCCATGGTCAAATTACGTGAGCTAAGTAACCTTAAATATTCTCAATCGCTAGCAATATCAAAAAAGGACAGAATGAACAACTATAAAAGAAGATAGTATGTTGACAATAAAGCGTGAATATAGTGAGTACCATTCAAAATTTTCATGTTCACCAGTAACAAGTTATATCCCTTGAGAAATGATAAAACATATAATACTTGTTTCATTTTGTGTGATTGATGAATGCTCAAAAGTTTTGGCGTCAAGCTGAAAATAGAGTGCAGTAAAAGTTTTTTAAGAAAAAACAAACATCTATAACACGTAGTCGATCAGAGTTAAGTATTTACTTGCTATCTCTTTACCAATTGTACGGTCATGTTAAGCAGTAAAATGTGGATTTGGGAATCGTGATTAAACCTTTTGATGAATTTTAATTTACTGCAAGCGTCTTCAATAAGCGTTATTGCTAATAAGTTTCAATACTTTATTATGGATCCAGAAAAGATATTTAGAAACAATATTCAAAATCCTACGTCAGAAGCGAACCCTTTTAAAACGCTTCTTAATTTGGTGGAAAAAATGTCATGCTTTGGCAAATTTAAATCATAATAGGACTCAAAAAAAAAATAAGTTACAATAAAGAACAAAACGCATTCAAGTAAGATTTATTAGTGCTTAGTTGTGCAACTTGATTTTCTGGCAGAATCCGTCTACACCAACTTTAATTTAAACGACCCAGGCACTAATCAAAGTAGAATGCACTAAAAATAGGATAAGAATGTTTCCGTAAGTTGTGTTATGCTGAGGATAATATGCATAACATAAAAATATACCAATTAGTATTAAAGTCAAAGTTTTGGACCCGGATTTCATATAATCGAATGTGTTTGATTATGGATTACCAAACAGTAAGCTATTATTCATGTCATTTAATTTGTCATCCAAGATCTTTCAGATTTTGCGATTATGATAGTGTATGGCCACAAATGATTATTGCTCAATATTGTTGGAAAACAATGCACTTTAAGAAAATTTTACTAGTGCTTGACTCAATGAAAATTTTTAACATTTCTTTAGTGTCGCTCTTAAACAATTGCATATCCAATGCTAGCTTGTAGGCTTGTAACAATTGGAAATAATTAATATTTCGTAATAGTAGTCAAAGTGGCAAAAAACATAGCACCATACGATTGTGTAAAACATTAAATTGCTTTTTCCAGTAAAGTTGCTGATATGTTAGATTTGAAACATCTAATAGTCCTATTTTTCAAGAAAACGAAACTGCAAAACTTTTTATCACAAAGCAGTTATTGCACTTTATGTTTATTGTCATACCGAACGACGTAATCTTAATTGTACTACGGAAATTGCTCAATTGAAATTGAAATTTAACTTTTTTCTTGAAATGCCAACTTAAATTTGGAATAAAGCAATTTGTAATACATAGAAGCAATACCAACTAAAATTGTTTAATTATATAACGATTAAGTGGATATTCCATGGTTTTATATTTGGTAGAATAATGTTTTCAGACTGTCATATAATTAACAAGCTCATTGCCAACGTAATAGAGTGGAACTTGATGCACATTGTATTATCTATTAGTGATATACTATATTATGGACGCTACATGCTCATTACATTTCATAATTTTTATATCTTATATCTCATACTTATGAACTATTTATGATATCATCAAGCTGGTCTGCGTGTTCATTCTTATTTTTTTTAAAAGGAATTTTCTCAAATTGCTTTGAAACAACAGCTGAACTTAATCAAACAAGAGAACTTGTAAAAGAAAATTGAACCTTGTTGAAAAGGTAAGCAAAATTCTGAGGTTTGATGCTATCCCAAGGATGCTTAGGTTGAGCTTATAATTCCTCTCTATTTAGCATGCCTTGGCGCTGTACCTGAGTAGTTCTCGAAATCCTGCTTACTTTCTGAAAAATCATTGCACGCATGAATAATGAAGCTTATATAAATACATGATATCCATGATATGTTATGCTTACTGGATGGAGAACTTCAAGAAATGTGATCCTGCTTCTGTACATCTAAAAAGCCAGAGTTTAATAAACAATAATTGAGTGGCAGAACCATTAATATCGATAGAACTTTCAGCACAAAAAGGCACCCATTAGACAACAAAAACAAAAGTTGCCAGATAATCTTAAGAAGAAGAAAGACGTAAGTAGTCACTTAGCTCATTTTTCAATAGCTTTTTATTGGTTGTTTCGACAAACAGATTAATATTGTTTGTGTTAAACAAAATGGTATCAATTATAGGGTCAATTGCGTTGCATTGTTGCACTGATGAAGAAAGAGCTAATTCAACATTATCTAACGATTGTATTTTCTTGTACTGAAGCTTTTCGAGATGTTGAAGCATTTTTTTTTCAAGAGTTAAGGAATCATCAATTGCAGGATCGTAATTAATTGGGAGATCGTGACTCAAAGAAGCTAACCAAATTTTTCTTTCCTCTGCAGTATCGGTTTCCCAATAGTAGTCCTTAGACATTGTGAAAATGAAACCAGTAGAAGTTTCTTCGTCCATTCGAATATTCACTAGCTCTTCAAAATCCCAGGTCCTTCCGATCTGAACTATGTGATTAGACGATTGTTTTGCTTTATGTAATTCGATTTTTCCGGATAGATCAACACTTAAGATTAAAAGCCTCTGCTTTTTGTGAGTTTGAGGACTATTTGCAGGAGGTCTTGAACTGGGATATTTAGAGTCCTCAACAATTCGAACATGAGATAAATAACGTTTCAATTTCTTGCCTTCGGTATTTCTCTCTTTAAACAATGATCTAATTATATAATTCATATCTTGAGAATATTTAAAATCTATCGAATCATGACTTTGCTGCTCTGGTGGACTTTGAGGCATGTTTAATCAGAAAGTAACAAGGTTCAAAAACAGCTTATGTCAACAACAAAAAATTAGTTCCACCAAAATCCGATAAGCTCAGCATTTAAAAACCAAACGACAGAATTCACTTTATTTCAATGCGATTAAGATTCACCTTTGTATATAATAATGGCAATAATTTATAAACTGTTTTTTTGAAGAAGGTGTATTGATGAGTATTTGAAGTAATGGAATGTATTATAATCTTAGTTTTATGACCATTTTGAGACATTATTATCTGTCTAAAATATATTCGTTGTTCTCAAAACTTTCTAGACATACGACTAGTTGCTGAAATGCTTGAAACAACACTCATAGTAAAAGAAGATTTTAGCTCCCTCATTTCAACTAATTTGTAAAATTTCTATTGAAGTTTTCTGTGTGATGAACGTTTCCTGACTAGAGAGTCTAAGAGTCATGAAATAAGTTATGATGAATAAATATTTATGATAGTTATACATGCTCCGGCAATTGCATTGACATTATAAATTTCATTGTTAGCATTTTTTTATTCAACTATCTAAGTTTTATTACAACTTGTTTGTTCTGCTACGATTTAATCGACATGGTAGATAAGCTGCTTGTAAACTTTTACCTTTTTTGATTTGAAGGTTTTTACCCGTTTGAGCGGTTTTTAATGTTATTCATATCTCAATCAAGCTTAGAAATTAAATTTTGAAGGTTTTCACACTAATGTTGACTCATTCATCCAATATTTTCGTGAACAGAAAGAAAATAAGTTTTTTAAATTTGGTTATTCGAAAAACACCATACTTGAATGTGTGAATCTTGTTTACTTCACTAAAATTTGATTTTTATCTATTTGTCGTACTAGCTCAACAAATATTCAAAATATAAACAGACATGTAAAAATACTGGGTTGACTCTCCGCTAAAGGCTGGAAACTCTGTAAAACTAGTTACGGCTTTATGCTCAGACGTTGAATTTTTTTGCTTGGTAATTCAATCGATTAAAAACGGAATACTGGGTCACATTTCTCTATTCAGATTCATTGAAAGATAGAAGAAGGCTTCAAATTTTTATAAATATCTTTGAAATGTAAAGTTTGATTTTAGCCACATACTTTGAATGATATATGTGTCTGGTGTTTTTAGTAACTTTCACCATAGTAATTAGAATTTCTTGTTTTAGTGAGAATGCTGCTTCCAACTTTCGGCTTTAAATCAAATTTAGTGTTGAACTTACATTTGAGTTGCACCTTTAAAATATGATTGCTTAAAAGGCTTTTATGGCAGTCTTGCTTAAATTGACGAGTGCATTTTCCTTGCAAAACGACATAAATGTGCAACTACATATTCAAAATGATGAGAAATACCAGTATCACTTTCTGCACAAGAATAGGCCGTGGTTTTGTTTTTTCTTTAGTGTTTTCAATTTAGTTTTCAAAAGACTCACAAAATTAGGTTAAATTAGTAAAGCTATAAAAATACGTATCTGATCTCTCAGTGATACTCAAACATTTGCAGGTATAGTTTTTGGTTCTTCGCTGTCTGCGACTTGGAGTCCTAAACCAAATTCATTTGTTTGATGCTTTATGTCCCATTCCTCTAAATCTTCCAGTTTAACCTTAACGATAGTGTTACCCATTTCACCATTTTCAAGACGGTAAATAAGCTCACGATGGACATACTTACCAAATTTTGGTAGTGTATATCTCCAAATAAAATAGTAGGCCACACAAGCACAAAACAAACAAATTGTGACAATCGGATAAGTAGCATAAAAGAATGTAACGTCACTTCCAATTAAAGTACCTTTTGGTGGAACGAAGGCTATAGCAATGACCATCAACTGGAACAAAAAGTTAATAATAATCAATGGCAAAGGTAGGAAGTGGCCTTTGTTACCCAAACCTCTGAGCTTGCGCTCTCTTCTAACTTTCAAGATACCAACAATCAAGAACAAAGAAAAGAAGTAGGAGGCATAAGTCCCTAAGTCGGCAATAAAATTATAAGCTGAACCAGCAGGTGGAGCAAGAATCATAATTATGTTTACCAACCATGTAATGAAAATAGGACCAATAGGAGTTCCCAATGGACGTGTTTGAGTCCAAAAAGTTGGGAATGGTAACACACCTTGTCTACCACACTCTCTCAAACCTCTACTATGGGAAACAATAGCGGTAATTAAATGTCCCAAAGCAGATAATGCAACCATAGCAGACAAAGCACTGGTAGCACGTTTGTTACCAAAAACTTTTTGAAAGAAAAGTGTTGCAACAGCAGAAGAAGTGGCCTTGATTTCTTCGGGAGAAGCAGAAGCATAATAACCTGTAATGATGAGAATGTAAATAATGAAAATAACAAACATTGAGACTGGGACGTAGATTGAGTAAGTCCTTAACAAATTTTTGGTGTTTTCAGCTTCAGATTTGTCTTTACTACGTGAATGTTCTGCAACGACACCAAATGCATATCCAAATCCACTATAAGAAAAGGCAACCTTAATAATGGAAGTAGCAATGTTGTTACCATTTGTTGTTGTACCCTCCCAAACGTTACGAAAACTTTGATGAGGATCTTGGACTTTAGTTCCACCGCCAAGAACAACCCAACCTGTGATGATCATGAAAGCTAAGAAAACAATTTTTACACTACCAAGAATATTTTGCAAACGTAGAGCTGCCTTTGTGTTGGCTGCAACTAAAAGACAGCCAAAGGTCATGACACCAACGGCAATACCACGATATCTCCATTCTGTCACATCGCTACCAGCAGCTTTTAGAATATATTGACCAAATGCAAGTGCACTACTTGTGGTATATGAAAGAACAACAGAAACAGCAGCATACATTGTTGGAATAAGAAATTTAGGACTTGGGTAGGCCTGCTCTAAGTAAGCAACGTCACCTCCATTTCTCTTTGGAAAATAACCAGCATATTCAATATAGATGTAGACGTTAAAAATTGGTAAAGCAAAGCAAGTTATCCAAAGAACGTATGTGGAACCAACAGATCCCATGGAACTCAAAATGGAGGAGGGAGTAACAAAGATACCAGTACCGACGACACCTTGTAGAATGAGAATTATGACACTGAAAGGACCAACAGCATTACCCAAAGGGTTCACTATTTCCAATGGCGTAGAGACTAAATTGTCATTTTCTTCTTCGATACATGACAACCCTGAATTCTTTGAAATACTTTCTTCGGCAACCTCAGTGGTAAACTTAGAACAGTCAGTAATGCTTTCGGACATCTGTGCGACAACTAAAAAGTGAGAGTAATCATGATCTTACTAGCTTGAAGTTCGAGAAGTCTCTTTGTATTTATAGGCAACTGGAGGAATTCAAGTAAGACATATTGAGGCTATCAATGGTAAGCCACAGTCTTAAAATTTTCATCAAGTGAAAATCATTATCTATTGTTCTTGCTGCGTCGCAAATATTTTTTTGACGTGGCATTAAAAAAATGCCAAGTACGTCAACTGCGGCTGCATATACTTGGCAGTTAAAACAATGCAACTGGAAACGATTCAGGAATGGCGCAACTGATTAGGGAATATTTTTTTTGCCGTGCCAATGCTTTTAAGGGACACCAACGTAAAAGATATTTCGAGTATGTTAAATTTGTTGATATATTCGAAAAAGAAATACCATAATTCAACATATCAGTGCTATATTCATGCTAGCACATAGACTTAAAATATTCAATAAAGTAGTACTAGAGATATTTCCCCCGTTTAACGGTTTCAAAAACTTTTATGCGGCTTTAATATGCGCAATTGATTGGCAATTTTGACTGCGGATCCACACTCCTTTTTTAACTGCGGACGTGCTGTTTTGCGACTCTCTTGGTGTTAGTTGCGTGCAATTATGTAAGTACTTGTAAATTTGAATTATGTGGCTGTCTTTTAAAGTGGTGCAACTACTAGTTGAGCTCTTGATGCTTGCTGAGTCAATGATTCAGTGATAAAGTTTTCACTGCAGTGTACAAAAAAGCTATCTCATGAATAGACAGTCATAGTAATTAGAGATATAACAACTTGTAGGAGATGATTAATTTTTAAATATTTTTCAAATGAACTGTGCCACATTTTAGTTTTGCTCTTTATTGTACTCAACTACCATGTATGGCAACATCATTTTATACTTTGACATATATAATTCAAGCATAAATCATATGAACATTTTTTTATTGCCAAGAGTAATTAATCTTTGAATATGTTTTCAATATTTTGAAACCTTGGTTCAAATTAATTTATGCCATGAATATCAATTTTCTTTTATGTAGATTTGATTTATCCGGGGAAAAATATTATATCCGATATTAACGAAACATTTATGGGACAATTAAATCAGTTTTCAAAAAAGAACAACAACTTTTGTGACAAGATAGGATAGTGGATACTGCAGATTAGAAAGCGGCTCTTTTGATGAAATTGAAAGAGCCTACCAATATCCATTTTGAACGGTGTTTTGTGGCTAACTGTGACAGTGTGTTTTGTATTTCATTACTTTTTGGAGAAGACGGCAAGACTACTGATCATGAAATTAGTAATGTTTGAAAATATATTAGATTTACTAATAAGCTTTGGATATAATAATGACTATTGTAGAAATAGGAGTGAATAGTTAACATGTTTTCTAAAACAGTTTTGCCCAAAACACTAGCGCTATTCATCACATTATTGAATTCTTGAAACTAAAAGTTCTTAGTGGGTGTTGATATGATGACTCAAAACATTTTGTGAAATTGAAGTTATGCAACTGTTACCAAATGTTAATCAAAAACTGAATGAACGCACTTTTTCAAGGCAGATAGACACGAGCATGTCAAATTGCTGTAGTTTCTCAAACTTTCATAAATATAATAACTGTACTTGGAACTGCTAGTCTTCGTTAGCAAGCCAGTATGGCACCAGATTTAGGTATTTTGTTAGTTGATATATGCTGCTAGAAATTTTGATGCCAACTAGGAAGATGATTTGTTGCCACCTAAAAAGCAAGAACTTTATCATTACTAAATAACTGCAATCCAAGTTGATTGAAGCATGTTTTGATACTATTACATTTGAAACGTGCCAGCTCCATGTTTCAATATGTTATGAATACTGATTGTGCTCAAGGTGCCAAAAGTGTATAATATCACCTTTGTTGCAATATTTCCAGTTACAATTTTTTTGTAACAAGAGTTTCAACAATGTGCTTTTTTAACAACGAAATTTTGCATTTTAATCAACACTACACTGTTACAAACCAAACTTTTTTTCTTAGAACATAATGCAATGTCATAAAAATAAATTTTGCTTTTAGTAAAACGACATTGTTAAAAAAAGCCATAAAAACAGAGTTAAATTTTGCTTGCAATATTTATCCATATACCCTTATATATTTATCTTGTATTGATATTATGCAGAATATTGTGTTTTTACTTTCAAAGCTTTTTTTTTGTTTGACTAATATACAAAACAGGTGAAAACATATAATAAATGAAGTAAACATAGCTGTGCTCGTTTCAAATTTTATGAAAAAATTTATTCTATGAATAACTATTCACAAATCAAAATGTAGAGCGTTTTAATATCAAACTAAAAGTAAGCAACAAGGTAATAAAGATTGTTATCCTGTAAATGTGTATGAAAAGAAAGTATTTGACTGACTTTCACGTATTTGCATCAACTTTTTCAAGATAATCTGTTTTGAAAAATGATTCTTATTAACCTACAATTTTACAGATGATAGTTTTTACGAGTAGTAGATTCTTCCAGCCAATAATGCCAAAGTCCCAGTTGTTTATTTTTTGCTCGTCACAAAAGTACTGCAAAATAACAGTCGTATAGTCTAATTTGTACGCATTTGCTTTAACAAAGATTGAAGACACTTATCTGTTACAATTGTTTTGACTTCATCCTCTTTAAAAATTTATCTTTCTCAACGACAAATAAAATCTACTTTAATATGATTGTTTTTAGTTTCTACTAGACAGGTCTGCAAAAAGAAAATATTAATTTAGCAACCAAAATTGCGACGTTTTTTATTAGTCTTGAAATGTGAAGATAACAGTTGCCAGGTAATTTGTTTCAAGTAATGCTAATTCTAAAATACAATACATACCAATTAAATTACTATAAAGTCTTCTAATAATTAGCTTATAAAATTTAATTTAACCTTCAAAGTAGTAAGCTACTTGTTTTCAAAATTTCTAGAGTTTTATATTAATTCACAAATGCTTTTTTGTTTCCAAAAATTAATTATATTAATAGCCATTGTAAAGCAAGAAGTAAAAAGTGTTTATATATAACAGGTAAATTTGTAAACACTAAAACAGTTAAGAAAGTGGAAAGAATCTTGTCAAATCTGCATAAACTGCAGTCACAGTATTTCGAAAAAAGTAGCTTACACTTCTACTATAGGTGGTGATTTTTACTTTATATGCATTTTATTGTAAAGTACAAACTTACTGTGGTAGTTTAATTAAGCCAAAAATATGTTTATTTGTTTAACAAGCAATTAATGGTCATATATTAATACCATTAGTATTTAAACTAGGTTCAAATAGGTGTACTCTTACCAATTGAATACACTAACTGTAGTTTTGACGGGCGTAGAAGTTCAAACTTTTCAAACTTTTACCTTTTTTTTGAAAAGCTAATTGAATGAATACAACCGAATTACCAAGTATTTGAGCAATATTGATAATACTCTTGAGATATTGTTTTTGTACGAGCCTGTAGTGTTTAGTCAAGATGCTGACACTAGGCATAAATAGATAGTTTAAATTAAATTCGCTATAAATATAGTATACTAAAGAATTTATTGCATGCGCAGGCCCAGAACGCATTTCAATGTGACCCAAATAGAAATGAAAGCGCAAAGTAATAACGCCAGAAATTTACGGTTACGTAATTTTAACCATATATTGGATATCGCCATTTAAATAGTTACATAAATACAAACATGACTTTCGTTTCTTAAGTTCATTTCAGCTTTTGCTTGATCATAGTCTATAAAGCTATAGTAATAAAGTTGTAAAAAAATAAAACTTTTCTATTTTGTCTTAACCATTGAATGCAGCTAAAAAACAAAGTTCAGAGATAAGTAGTTTATTATTGCTCATAGTGTGTGTCGGTTGGATTGAAAATTATCAAAACAGCAAAAGGCGACTTTCAAAAAAAAGGAATTTTCAACAAAAGAAAGTTTTTAACAAAAAAAATAAAGTTAGCTCGGATAAGCGGATCTTATCGGGTATCGGATAATATAATAAAAAGACAAAGTTAGTCAAAATTTGAAACTTCGCGACACGCAAAAAATAATAAAAAAAACAAATTGTCTCGGATAGGCGGGTATCGGGTAATCAAATACTTTGTAAAATCAATAACAATTTCAAAGCATAATTATATATTCTTCATTACGTCTGTGTAGCTATAAACATGGTGTCTTTTCAAAAATTTTATAACGATGACACAGGTTCAAGAAGATATGCAATTGCGGAGTAAAAAGTCTTGAAATTTGAGACGTGGATTTTCTGTACTAAAAATACATTTCTGTCATGAACTTAATGATTAAAATTGCCTAACATTACTGTTTACTCATTTTACAATGTACGAATTTTTGGACATCAAATATTGTTTCTTAGTTGGTTGCTTAAAATAGAATAAAATACTACGACGTGTTGTTATTAATCGTTAAAACGTGAATGAGTGCAACTAAATTGAGTATCAAAACAGACGTTTTGACTTTTCGTGTTACTTTTCATGTTCATGATAAAAGAGGATTAAGTCATTGCAGTTCAGGATTTTGAACAGATTTAAAAAAAAAAAGTATACAGTAACGCTTGCTAGTTTTAACAACTTTGGTATATATTTTGCACCTCCAAAATCTGTTTTCTCTTACCAATAGCAAAGAAAACAAAATAGCGTGCTGACTGAGGATTTCATCGAAACTGAAGTCGCAAATAATATAAAGATAAGAATAGTGCCTTTTTTTCTTTTCAGCATTACACTGAAGGCCTTTATCAAAAATGTTAATATACTACTTTAATGGCAGGTTAATAAATACTATATGCAACTGCTTTTATAAAATATTTAATATAAAAACTGCAATAACACATCTTCCAATTAAAGTTGGATACAGGAATTATGAGAAAAATATTCTACCATTTTATGAAAAAAACTATTTTTTGATACGCGATTTCCGATTACCCGAAATATTTAATTTTGCAAAAAACGCGTATTTTCAAAAAAGTTAACAAAAAATTTCATTTAACGCTCTTCAAAAAATTTAATGGTTTCGTAGTTACCAAATTCAAAAATACAGAAAAATCCTTAACTTCCCAAAACCGAAATACCAAAAAGGTTTGGTTTGGTTTTGAAACGTAAAAAAATACTTCTTAAGTTGATTACAAAGCTGCACATTTATATTTCAAACTTAATAGAGACTTAT
>PPIM02000001.1:1265102-1371552 GCA_003705435.2 Saturnispora zaruensis | reverse complement strand
AGATGAATTGACCGGTGTAGATACCTTCGTTGGCAATGAAAGTTTCTTCTCTGGACTTGTATCTGTATGGGTCTCTGAAGACAACCTTGGCAAGAGGAGCACCTCTACCTGGGTCGTGAATAATTTGCTTGACGACACCTCTAATGTAACCGTGTCTTTCAGCGTAATCGAGGGTTCTCAACTTGGCAGCACCCTTTCTCAATCTGGTGTGAGAGGTGAAGATGGAACCTGCACCCTTTCTTTGGTTTCTGATGACTCTACCTGTTCAGTTATGTTAGTAATTGCAAATGGTAAAATTGTCAAGATTGCTATTTGAAAGAAGTAAAAGGTAACAATGTGTGTGCATTCATGTTCCAGCTGGTCACCAAAATGATTTGTCAAAAATTGCCATGTATACATGTATTCTGCTGAATATTAACTCAAACTGAAAATAATGCATATTTTAATACACTTAACCAAGTGTTCATTCTAATATTTCACCTGAATTATCACTCTAATACCATATTTTCTTATTTACTTCGACGTATTTAACTCCAATATTCACTTGAAAATTTTTGAAAATTTCAACATCATGAAAATTCACACAATTAGGCACTGAAACGTCCTCTAAAACCCATAATACTATCTTGCTACCTTGCTTCTTCAATATCTCCTCCTGTGGCACTATAACTATATTAACATACCCATTTTGAATCAAGTGACGGTTACCCTACCTTTCTATACTGTCCTACAAGAAGCTGAAATTTCACTTTTCTGTCGCGTCGCTCTCGCCGCTGCGCTGTGGCTCCGGCCCTTTTGGTGAGATTAGGTTAAAATTTCACGGTGCCAGCTGCGGTGCGAGGGTTGATGTGATTTAGCAGTCACAAATTGGTTTTTCTCTCTCACTTGCAAATCGGCATTGCGTAGCGCTAAGCATATCAACTCCGAAGATGTGGACCAAGATTGCGTGAAAAATGGAATATTACATAACTCAATGGAGAATAAATATGGTGTTTCTAAGAGACGTGCATCTCATTTACAAAACAGTTATAAATATAGCTATATGTAGGTATATATAGGTACTTTTTTTTAAAGGATTTTGATTTTTTTTCAGGTTTTTGATGTGGTGTGTATAAACAGATAGTGCAATGAAGGCATTGCAAGGAATTGAGGAGAGCATTTTGGAGAAAAGGAGAAAGAAAAAAGAAGGGGTCATTAAGTAATATTGTGAATTGTCATTCTTTTGTAGTAAAAGCGGGTACTTCGTATGATGTTCAACATCATTATTCCTTTGTCATTTATAGAGAGTTTGATTTTTTCTTCTTCGTTCCATGAAGTGAAATCCTGATGTGCAATTGTTTTGATTTTGACGGTCTTTTTGTGAATCAAATCGTGGAACCATCATTTTAGAATTAGTAAATCATTTCCTTTGTTATCCTAATGGAGGCATATCTGTTATTATTCAAACAAAGGGAAGAAAAAAAAAATATTTTTTGAATAACAATAGTACGACTTATCTAAGATTTCTTGAACTTGCTGCCTTTAATTTTCAATGTTCCCTCTCCTAAATTTGCCTAAGAAGCTGTTGATTCTAAAACAACTTCAACATCAGTGTCGTCCTCTTCGTAAACTTGGTCTTCAAAGTCTTCAGCGGACGCCTTGAGTTCGTCATTTGGTAAATCGTCGTTTGGAGAGTCGTCGTTGGAGTTGATGGCAACTGTGACATTCAGTCTTTTGCCTCTAAGCTCCTTACCGTCAAATAACTCAATAGCCTTTTCTTGTGCTTCGTGGGTCTCAAAATTGATGAATGCGATACCCTTGTTTTGAATGGTCTCACCATTTTCCCTCATGTAGCGATAAACGTGCGCTGGGTACGACTGTCTCGGCACCTTAATCCACACGGGATTGGCCTCCTTCATAAACTCCTTCAAAACATCAACAGTAACGTTCCTTTCTAAGTTGCCAACAAAAACAGTCAGTTTAGAAGGAACACCGTTAGCAAGCCTGCGCTGCTTTTCCTCCCTTCTGACCATAAATTGATTGTAGCCGTAGACAGGGATCATAGGTGGCTGCGGGAAGAAAGGTTGCACGTTCTTCATCTTAGGAGGACTGAAGTTTTCTGACGGAACGCCTTCTTCAGATGCACCGACATCGTCAGATTCGACTTTTCCGTTGCCAATAGCATGTTGAGGAGGAGGAGGCTGTTGACTGTAGCCACCGTTTTTGTTGTTGTTAAATGAATAAAATGGCGGTGTTCCAGGTTGATAAAACAAAGGTGGTGCGGCACCATTGGCACCAGTAGTGTTGGCACCATTGTTGTAAGGATGGGTTCCCGGTGGAGGTGGTGGAGGTGGGTAAATTTGGTGCATTGGCACGCCATTGATGATGTAGCCAGTGCCGTACTTTGGATAATTAAGAGGTGCTCCCTGGTGGTGGCGAGTGTTATGAGTGTTGGTACTGTTATTATGATATCTCTCCCTCAACTTGCTCTTATTTTGAGGTAGTGCATATTTGGCGTAGATCTCTCTACCGGAAATGCACTTACCCACTATAGAATCAATGGCAACTTTGGCATCGTTGGCATTGGTGTACGTGATAAATCCGTAACCCTTTGACTGGATAACAAAGTCTCCCAGCTCCCTATTGAAGAAGTTCTTTCTCGGAATCTCAACTGAAACGACATCAAATTCCGGGGTCAAATTGCGCACGTCGTCCTCTGTCACGTCATATGGCAAATTACCAACGAATATTCTATCTGGTATGATATCATTCGGAGTCTCTGTTGTCGTCTGTCCCTCTTCTACTGTCATTTCCTAATGATAATGAAACATTCATATGCTCGACAACATTTGAGATCCGAGCACTTTTTTTCTAATGACAGTCTAAATTACCTTTTTTTAGTTTCCCCTTCAAAGCTAACTTCCTATTTGCTGTTGACCGAGATGTCGACGCGTCGATATTATAGACGCGTCGAGAAACCAGACGCGTCTATAATTCCGACGCGTCGATTTTGAATCCGATTTTTTTCAAAAATTTACTGCTTAAAAAAAATCTCAAAGAGCTCTCAGCCAATTAACTTTAAGGAAAAGGTGGATTTGAATGAGAGAAAAATTAAACCTCCCATAACAACCATTCTGATACTACTGAAATATTAAGTTAAATATGTCCTTCGTCACAGATATAATCAACGCATTGGCGCCTGCCACCGCATATGCTGAAGAGGTATGTAGATTTTGATTATTTGAGGTACCATAAGCAGAGAAAAAGGATTAATAGAAGATATCAAGATTTTGACAATTGATTAAGATTGGCTTTTAACACCAGCCTTAGCTTGAGATTGATAGTGCAATTAAAGATTAAATAAAGGTTTAGATACATCCTGAGGCACATGGTTCATCAAATACATTTTACACATGTTTGATACTAACAGTACTTTTTTTATGATAGCCAGCTGAAGAAGTTGTTGAAGTAGCAGACGAAGCTAAGGCAGAAGAAGAAGAAGAGGAAGAAGAAGAAGAAGACGAAGACGATGAAGACGATGAAGAAGAATCTGAGGATCAATATGACGCTCTAAAGAAACAATGTGAAACTCTCCCATCCGTCAAGCCATACCTCCACCACTATGAAGAATGTGTTGAGAGAGTCACCAAGGAAATGGAAGAACCAGATTACGAAGAAAAGGCACACAAGGAAGATTGTGTTGAAGAATTCTTTCACCTTCAACATGCCCTTTCAGAATGTGCTGCACCAAAGTTATTCGACAAGTTGAAATAAATGCATCATATTTACTTTAATGACCTATATTCTTTACCTACTATATTTCAAGCCAAGAAAAAACATCAAAGAACTAAAATATTGTTATCATATATATATATATTGAATATTCATCTCTTTTTTATTCTTATTTATTACCAATTCAAAATTCATTTAAATTTTGTAGTGTTTGTACCCAAGTTTACTTACTATTTTTTTAAAGATTTCGGAGATGTTTATATTAAATTTATAACCTTTTATAAAAGAGTTAATGTATTTTAAACTCTCTTTGAAGCAATAGTAGCGGCAATAGCAGCGGCCTTAGCTCTCTTAGCCAACAAAGATTGAGTCTTGGCACCCATGATACCACCACCCCAGTGCTTTCTGGATTCATCGTATTTGTCAATGTAGTTAGCGTTGATGGTAGAGATCAAGTTAGCTAAAGCTGGTTCGTCTTCAGCCTTAACGTCAACCAAAGCAGCAACAGCAGAGTTCTTTTGGTGAACAAGGGTACCTAATCTAGCCTTACCCTTAACAATAGCGTATGGGACACCCATCTTCTTACAAAGAGCTGGCAAGAAAACAACTAATTCAATTGGGTCAACATCGTTAGCAATCAAAACCAACTTGGCCTTCTTGTTTTCAATCAAACCAACAACGTGGTTCAAACCGTACTTGACAACGTATGGCTTTTCAGAAACGTCTTGAGCGGTCTTACCTTCAGCAATAGCTGCAGCTTCCTTGGTTAATCTTTCCTTCTTTTCAGCAGTGGTTTCTGGTCTGTACTTGTTCAACAACTTGAAGGTTTCAGCAGCGGTGTTCTTGTCCAAGGTGTTGTTGAATTGAGAAATAGATGGTGGAACCTTTAATCTCAACTTCAAGATCTTCTTTTGTCTTTGAAGTCTGACATATTCAGGCCACTTGACGAATCTGCCCAAGTTTTGCTTTGGTTGGATAGCTTGACCTAAACCAAAGTTCTTTGGGGTGGATTGGAACAAAGTGTTCTTAGAATCAGTCTTCTTAGCCTTAGTAGCCAATGGAGCTGGTGCAACCTTCTTACCTGGAGCCATCTTTACTTGTTGATAATCAGAATTTCAGTATCATCTCCTTGAAAAATTAAATTTTTCTCCATCATCTATACTAACACCAAATTTTTGTGCGTCGGTTTCACTCAAAATCTACATGTCACGTGCTTGCGCTCAGGGTTTCCTAACCCTCTCCACTCAAAAATCTATCTTTGAAACTTTCTCAACTCCAATGGTGTTCAGAAACTTAACTGGATCTTCAATAGAATCCTTAATAGTTTCGTTGATGTTTTTGTACTGTTTGAGTTAGTATTTGCATTTGATGCTTGGTATAGCAGGAAGAAACAACATACCATTTTTAGACAAACAAGATATCTGGACATACGCTCAGTGTGTTTGGCCTTGATTTCATTGAAGTGTTTCTTTACTTCTCCTGTGTTTAACTTAGAATTTCTATCTTGGAGCTCTTTTATCTGCATTTGCAACACATTTCTGACCTTTTCTGAGTCACTAATTTGCTGTGCTAAATGCTCTTGACTTGGCTTGCTTTCCTGTATTTGAATTGCTATCAAACCCTGTTAGTACATCTTCTCATTTATTGAAACTGCAACAACAATGTTCATCATACCCTTCTTTATGTCATTGTAGTCCTTTTCTAACTCTTCTATCTCTTTTTTCAATTCCATGAATGTGGTTTGATCGACATCAACTTGAGCAGGCTCGTCGTCGTTGTGCTCATCTATTTCTTGATAACAGTAAAAAGATGATTTACCATAAACTTTGCCCACAATCGTGCCTTCCGATACTAGACTATCTAGTATCTTGACCATATTTGGCTTGCTTATTTGACTGTGAAGGTTTAAAATCAAATCTGATATTGCATATGGTCGGTACTCCTTTTTAAGATATTCCATGACAGTGATTTTGCCTAAATTGTGTTAGTATACATAATTGAACGCACAATAGGCTGCTGTAAAATACACACCTTCTCCTAAATCTGTTATCTTCTTTTTGTTCTCTTTCGTGCTCATTGTACTTTAACTGTTATAAAGAAACCAGTAGTATATAAATTCAAATAAATAAAAGCTCATCAAGTTGCTCACCTTTGTTTTTTAAGGTTCAAAAAATTGATTCCGGCATTTTCATCATTAATACAACAAGAGTAGACCATCCAGTAAAGTTTTTTGTACGTTGACCTTTTCCTGTTTTTTCGTTATATTGTTCCCAGAAAATTCCAGTTCTTTCATACTCGTTAAACACATTTTCAACAACATTCTTTCTTAGCTTGACATAGATTTCATTTGAAAGCTTTCTCACGTTCTCATCAACATTTGGATTCTTACCATAGTGTAATAATGACTCAAGAGCTAAGTAATTTATGTTGATCCAAATGTTTCCTCTCCAATAATCTTCCCCCTTATGAAAATAAGGATCTTCTTTGGACAATGACCTAATTCCATAAGGTGACCAAAGCTTCTTTGGATCATTCATCTGTCTCAACGTGTTAAATAATTGTGCAGTAAACTTTTCAGGAATTAACTTATGTAAAAATGGCATCAAAGTAACATAACCAATATGGCACTCAAAAATGTCCTCTTCGTCATCTTCGTCATCAATTGTAACATCACAATAGCTTCCATCCTTTGCCGACCACATGACCCTATTCATGTTCCCCACCAAACTATGGTAATTAGTCAAATATTCTTTCGCATCTTCATGTTTTTCCAACAATGTCGCAATACGATACATAGATCTGGACATGACACCAATCCATGACATCAAATCAATGTTGAGTTCCCCAATATCTGGTATACATCTTGGGTAATCATCTAACCCACTTGGCAAACAAAGGTCCTTGGCTCTACCTTTCCATCTATACACTTCATCGTTGTCTATGTAATTACGTTCAAATTCATCACACTCACCTTTTTGTGTAGTCTTAAACCATTTGTAGTGCTTTTGTAGCTTACCATAAATTTCTTTAGCGTAATTCAATAGAATATCTGGCTCTATCATATGTAAATCACCCAAGTTTTCTTCCAAGTCAGTGTCAAAATATAGACTACTGTCAACACCGTCTCTCACGCCAACATGAACACTGCGGCTTTTCATAGTGACTATGTCATCTAAAAGTTCACTAAACAACATCATCAAGGTCGGTGGGTTAGCAATGTTGTGATTTTGGACCACAAACTCAGTAGGAACCATGCTTCTAGCCTCGTCACCTAAAATTTGTTCTCTGGCAATCCACCCATCATCGTCAATCAAAGAAAACCAACTTTTGACAATGTCTAACGCTAAATCAGAATCGTATTCTAAAATTGGTAATAAATGGAATCCCTCATCCCAGTAAAAGCCTCTTGGGAAAAACGATCTACTTGGAACGCATGTAAATAGTTCATATGGGCCTTCGGAAACACCGTTCAATTTCTTTTGTGAAAAATTAACATCATCGACAACAACATCTCTATCAACTAGCTGATCACCATTGAAATACCCAATACCTCCCATGAGTTGCGCTATAGCTTCCTTTGCAAAATTATTATATTTCACTTCGTTAAACGGTGCTTGTAATTGGAATTTTCTTGCAAACTTATCATCAATTTTGGCAAAAGCAGAGTCTCTTAATATATCAAAGTTGTCGTTTGATATCCTATGAGAAGTTTCCTTTGAATTGAAAAAGATAGTATATTCAAAACTACCTTTGAAACTCTTTTGGATAAAATGGGTATTACCATTGAAACCTTGTGTGTTTCTAAGTTGAAAGAATTCAGTAGCAGAGAAGTCACTCACCACATCGGCATTTTCTTTATGCATTTCTTGTGCATTCATTTTGATCAATGTCCAGAAAATATCCTTGGCCTGCCATACAGTATCCATAGGCACTACCATGGACAAATGGTGCGTGTAAAATGGATCAAATTGAGGATCATTGGATCTCAATTTCTGCTCTGGATGAACATTCGATTCGTCCTCAGTGATATCAATGGTAAAGTCATAACCGAGTTTATCTGTATGACCCTCAAAAGATATGTCTCTCGGATCCAGACATGCAGAGGTCCCATCAACATACTCATCATTTAATTTCAAGTTACCAGATTCATCAACAGAAGCATAGAATACCAACGAATTGACATCATCTGGAGATCCTGCCTCACCATTAATGCGTAAACCCCAATTCAATCCGTCTTCTGACTTAACAAAATCAATTGTCAACGCTAAGTCGCTATCCTTGTCAACAATTGTCTCACGACCGCCAAATCTTGGGTCATATTTCGTCCAGCCAAATCTTTCTACATTATCATTTTGCTTGCACTCGTGTTTACAATGCTTAATCCCATCAAACTCCTTTGCCGGAAACCAAAATAAACCAGACATGAATGAATCAGGGACTCTCGGTCTGATACCCATGTAAAGATTTGAGCGATAGGGACCCCATTGAAGAGAATCTGAATTCAGCTTCTTAAACTGCTGCACAATTATATCAGACCGATCATATTCTATGGGATTTTGACTCAATGTCGTTCCCAAAAATGAAAGAGATATTATGCAAAAAAGCAGAGTGATAATCATCCTGAAATTACTTTTCTCTGCCAGAACCATCCATATCTATGAAGTAGACATTCTAGCATATATTTTTCCACAGGTCGGAATTATTTTCATCAAAAAATGCTCATCACATTCATAGGAAATAATACTGTTTAAAAATGACGATAAATAATTAGAAATTTAAAATCCGGTTCTTCTCTTTTTAAGCTTTTTCTGTGGCCTTTTGGGAGAAATATTGCTAGCTGGCATTGATTGGGAACTGTTAGTTGAGTAAATTTGAGATGCAACAGGTGTACTTCTAGTTCTTTTTTGAGATTGAGACACGGTAACTGTCGGCATGTCAATATTGAGTTTCTTCTTATCTGTCTTGTCATCTTCTTCCACATTTTGAATGTATTGACCTGGGGCGTTCATGTCATCCTCAAATTCCTTCAGCATTGCATTATCCTCTTCTGACAACAATTCACAATTCTTGGCCAAATATTCATCATACTTATCAGTATCCATTTCCCTCTTATGAATGGTTATGGAACTTAAAATAAGATGAAAACCAACGTATTTAGCCAGTTCCGATCTATGTTTATTATTTTTCAGTAATGGCAAAAACACTTTGTAAGAATTTCTTAAGGCGTCGACATCGGTGATCGGAGCATTGTACTTCATAGCAGTTTCCGTTTTCCAAAGATCCGAGTTGATATAGAAGTCAAAGATATTAGATGTTTGAAAGTGATCAATGAATTCAGTCATCATATCCATCAATTCATTGATGCTGAGCTGGTTACTAGTATATTCAATCAACTGTTGAAAGCTATCGACGCATTTCAGGCCATCAACAAAATGAGACAAAGCTTCACTAAGCTTATCCGCATACGCTTGTACTTCTTGCTGGGCATTCTTATTTAATGTTAAATCACTGTCCTCTCGCTTTTCTTCTTCAATCACTATTATTTTATTTGTGAGAAGCTCTATTGTAGACTTCAGATCGCCAGTTATATGATGGAAAAACATCTCATTTTTCAATTGCCCGTATTTGATGTACTCGGGTGTGACCACCTTTTTCCTGCATGGGCGACCATACTTTTCCAAGTTATGATAGAAACTGGTGAATTTTAATATGCATGTTGATACTTCATTCAATGGTGTAGATTGAACTAAAAGAAATAAGCTAGATAATGTAGACAGTGAAAATAGACATGATGACTCTATCACCTTTTTGTGTGTAAAAAACCACTGCGGGTAGTCAATGATTTTAAGGTCATGAGGATCAATTTGAATTAATTGATTAAAGTTTGTAGTCTTTGATGAAATCCTACAAATAATGTTTGTGTATTGATATGGTGCCCTGAAAACTTGCAAATAAAAAGACTTATCTTCATGATTCAAAAAATGTTTCCATGCTAATCGCTTTTTGAATCCCTTGGTTCCATCGACAACAATAACTTCCTTTGTTGTTAACAAAATCATCCAGTTGACTTTCCCCAGAACTGACTGTATATCTAGAAACCTTGAAAATATTCCCCCAGTCACACGACACTTCAGCTTTTGCGTCTCTAGATTGAGTTCATGAATTTGCGTTCTTGAATAAAGAATTAACCTATTATCTGATAACCAAAAGGATGATTTGAAAACAGAAAGCTCTGTGGGTTCGTAAAATGAATCATATTTCAATACAATATGCTGAATTGTATCATCAACCATTTTGTATACTTTAAAGTTTGCATTTATATCTATCACAACCATTAATATGCCGTCATCTTTTGTGCTATGTAAATTCACATGAGCAAACTGAGACCAATAGTCGTCAGACTTCAACTGAGAGAGTTTCTTTATTGAAATTCTACCAGATGATTTTAGTTTGATGCTAATAATTGCAATGGCGGATTTGGTTCTCACTGCAATAACTGATAGTTGATCATTCTTTGTGTTCACAAATTCTAAACCTATAATCTCATCCTTGAAATCGATAGTGTCTTTAAAATTCAAATCAGGCAATGTTAGAGCCAGCTCGGGATCCTTAGACATATCCGGTTCCTCAAATTCCTCTTCACTGGTTTGTTCTACTCCAAATGTTTTATCGTTGTCTAGCCTATCTTGAAATTCAGTTTCTCTTTTACTGATCAGATCCCATCCTATCCAAGAGTTAGGAATTACAGCAAAACTCAAAATGCATCCATTATCTGTTTTTGCTGCTATTATATGGCCTTGGTTATTTTTGAGCATCAAATTCATCTTAGATCTGGTTGGATCAACAGTATCAATAGAAGATGAAAGTTTGACATCTTGTTTTGACCAATTATATGAAACCCTATTCGCTCCCACCTCCGCTGAATGTTTTAAATCGTGATCAGCCGTTTGACGGTAACGTATGTCTCGAATTGCAGGCCGCAGTCCGGTATCGTGGACTTTAAATGTACTTTTTATGGGTTCTAAATGGCGAGGAGTATCTGTGTAGTTTCTTACCCTATCAAAAGATATTGAGTCTTGTGGATCTTCAGGAATGACAAATGATCCCATAAGATCAATACCATAAGTTGATGATATCCCATCATGCCTTTTAAATGGTAACATTACCTATTTTACAAATCAAAGTTTGTATATTTAAGGTTGAAGTAATTTTTCAGATGAGACTATCTACATCAAAAAATTTATAATCTTTTGTAATACTTTAGTATAAATTATATCGTTTTATAGACTATCCATATCTACCTATTTCGATGCATCTTCACCCGATTGAAATCTCAAATCCCAGCCAATTTGTGGTCCAAATCTAGGCAAAACTTCTGCAACACTTTGGACATCCTTGTCACCTCTACCTGAAATCGTGATAACGACTGTTTGATCCTTAGACATTTTCTTTGCGGCTTGCACTGCACCGTAGATAGCATGAGATGATTCCAAGGCTGGAATAATACCTTCGTATTGAGATAAGAGTCTAAAACCTTCCAAAGCTTCAGCATTAGTTACGGCAATGAAATCGACTCTACCACTGTCCTTCCAAGCGGCCAATTCTGGTCCAACACCTGGATAATCCAAACCAGCAGAAACAGAGTGGGTATCGTGAACTTGACCATCTTCGTTTTGTAAAACGTATGTCTTAACACCGTGGAAAACACCTGGAACACCAGCAGTTAATGTAGCAGAGTGGAATTCTGTGTCAAGACCATCACCACCAGCTTCGCAACCAAGAAGCTTGACTGAGGTATCTTTTTCAAATGGGGAAAAGGTACCAGTGGAATTTGAACCACCACCAACACAAGCAACAACCAAATCTGGAAGCTTACCGTTGTTAGCTTTAGCAAATTGCTCTTTAATTTCCTTACCGATGACAGATTGAAAAGTTCTGACCAATGTTGGGTATGGATGAGGACCAATAGCTGAACCGACAACATAGTGGGTCGTCTTTAAGTGAGAAACCCAATTTCTGAAAGCTTCTGATGTTGCGTCTCTCAATGTTTTAGTACCATTTTGAACAGCAACAACTTGGGCACCCAAAATTCTCATTCTGAAAACATTCAAAGCTTGTCTTCTAACATCTTCTGCACCCATGTAAACAGTACACTTAAGACCAAATTTAGCACAGGCAGTAGCAGTTGCCACACCATGTTGACCAGCACCAGTTTCAGCAATGATTTCTTTTTTACCTAATCTCTTTGCAATTAAAACTTGGGCGAGAGCATTATTAATCTTGTGAGAACCAGTGTGATTCAGATCTTCTCTCTTCAACCAAATTTCGGCACCGCCTGCATATTCAGATAGTCTTTCAGCTCTGTGGAGAGTAGAAGGTCTACCAATGTAGTCGTAAAGACCGTGAAATTCGTTCCAGAATTCAGGATCAGCAATCGCAGATTCAAATGCATCTTCCAATTCTTTAAGACAAGCATGGAGCGCTTCTGGGACGTATTGACCACCATAATCACCAAATCTTGGATTGTGATTATGCTTTTCAGTAAAATCAGGAGATTCAGCAGTAGGGAACTTATCAGGCAATGAAGATTCGGAAGCAACATTAGAACCAGCACCATGAAGAATTGATTGCACGAAATTCTTAGCAACTTCACCCTTTTGACCCTTTGGTGCTTCGTTGACCAAATTGATCAACTTAGAGCCGATAACAACACCATCAGAGTCTTTACTGACGTTCAGGTAATGTTCTCTTGTTGAGACACCAAAACCAACGGCCAATGGGGCGTTACCACCGGTGAGAGTTCTCACATGCTTACACAATTCACCCACGGAGTCTGTGACAGATACACCAGCACCGGTGGTACCCATTCTAGAAACCACGTAAATGAAGGAATCTGCGATTTCACCTAATAGTTTCAATCTATCGTCAGTTGTGGCAGGTGCAACCAATGGGACATACGATAAGCCTTCAGAGGTACAAATATTTCTGAATCTAAGGGCTTCTTCCGGAGGCAAATCAACAACGATGAAACCGTTGGCACCGGCCTCTTTTGTGTCTTTAACCATTTTTTCTTCCCCGTATTTCAAGATTGGGTTATAGTAGCCCATGAGGATGATTGGCACTGAGACGCCTGCCTTTCTAGCGTCCTTGACTACCTGTAAACACTTGACAACAGTACAACCGTTTTTAAGAGCTTCTGTGTTTGCTTCTTGAATGGTAGGACCATCTGCAATAGGATCAGAGAATGGTATACCTAGTTCGATCACATCAGATCCACCATCTTGCAAACCTTTGAGAATTGGAATTGTGTCCTCTTCAGAGGGGAAGTAAGCAGTGATGAAGGTGACCAATGCGTTTCTGCCTTCCTTCTTCGCCTTAATGAATGCGTTTCTAAGTTCAATAGACATTATTTAGTGTTCGTTAGCAGAGGAAAGACTTAACACTTCTGAGTCAACTTTCATTCTCAACCGTTGAAAAGTTTGTGTGAAAAAATATCGATAACATCCCCTAGACAAAGAGTCATCGGGATCAGAGAATGCCTATAAAATGGTGGAATATACAGCCGAAGTAACTTCAGAACGACAGTTTATTGCTGGGATGAGGCCTGCTGGTCTGCTGCCTGTCGGACGACTGGTGATAGACGATGATAGGCCGAATTGAATTCCTCGTAGTTGGTACGAAGACCAAAAACTAGAGATTGCACGTCTTGGAAGAGCGTAGTGGGTGTCGTAGTTTCGTCAATACTAGACATGGTGCTCATTAGTGACTCCATTTGAAATCTCATGTCGTTTATCCGTGTTTGTAGTGAACGCACTTCTTCTATCAATGTGCCAACCTCAACCTTGCCTGACTCCACGTCCTCGAGCGAGACCTGTTTCAATTTTGTACTGGCATTGGGCACGCTATCCGGTTCTGGTGACTGGATGTCGCTAGGCAGTGGCATCTTGGGCGTTGGTATCGACATCTTACTTATTTCTTCTTACCTTCCTCCATTAGTGATGAAGAAGGGAGCTTCCTAGCACCGCGAAACGTTACGGTTTGCTCAGCAGATGCTTGCCATGGCATAGCGTACGGTGCCTCCAGCAAGCTTTCCCAAGAGGTGCTGGTGAGTTGCTCAATGACAGGGATCTTGAGGACGTTGTAGGAGTTGGTGAGCATTTGGAGCGCATTCTTCACCTGTGTTTGTAGCGCAATGCGTGTCAAAAGCGTGTAGAGCAATACAGCAGACTCGATATCCTTCAAAGATCGATAAACGCGTAGCCACTTGATGGAATTGTTAATGTAGTTAAATGACAGAAGCAGATATACCCGCTCTGGCAGTGTACAGTTCACTGGGTCCTTTTCCAAGGCAAGATCTTCGTTTACAAAAGATCTCAATAGAAGTGAAAAAGCGGCCTCGTGCTGATGCTCGGAGTGGGAAAGATGCAAGCACATGAGTAGCTGAAACAACTCAATTTCGCTTTTGTCAAAGTGCCACTGGTCTTGAGACTCCAATGCGTAGGTCAGAGTAGGTAAATAGGACTGATAGTGATTTGACTCCACGGAAAACCAGATGCTGTCTTTTAACACCTCACGTACAAACTCTGTGTCCACCTTAAAATTGCATGCTATGATGCCCTCTCGCAATTTCCGAAACATCATTAGTATCTGATCTCGCTGGGCCTCTGACTCTTCTTGCTTATACTGTTTTATCTTGGCCTTCACTTGACTGTAAAGCTCTATTCTAGCATCATGACTGTGCTTCAATGTTAGGTCTTCGCCTCTGCTAATTAGACCGAATCCTGCCTTTGGTTTACTAGCAAACTTCAAAGCACGCCGTTTCATGGCTTCAGGATCACTCAAGCTTGATTCCCCATCTATAGGCGCCGCCTCCTTTTTCGATCTTGGCCACTTCTTATGCGTGCTCTCACCATTAACTCTTCTCTTGACCTTGCCATATTGTCTCTCATGCTGACTGGCCTCTGTCATCCTCTAGTGCTTTATGTAAAGTCCAAGTAGATTGCAAAAAAAACCTGTACATTGCGAAGACAATTGTTGTTGTAAAGAAAGAAATGTAACTAGTTTAATGTATAGAAACGATTGAAACAAGATTTCTTTTTATTTACAGAGGTATAGATGGCAGATTTAGAGTAGTATAATTGTTTCTTGAAATACTTTACAAATTTGTCAAATTTTCTTAAATTCGAATGTACATGTTTGAGTATTTGAACTTGGGTTTGGTCCTTTAATTTTAATACAATATTTTCTTAACATTTTTTTGAAGTTCAAAGGTCTCAATAAATATACAATTAGTTTACATTCAGCACTATTCATTCTATACACTAAAATCGATTCATAATCATTTATTTCACTTTACTTCAAATTTAACCAAAATTCCAAGTCTTTGAGCAGCTTACGTAATATATACACAAAAATTTCAAAGTGGCGAATTGAGTAAAGAAAAAGTTGCCACCTTAAGGAATCAATAGCTATTATCACTAAAGTTGTCTTTAAATTAAGCAATTAAGATGAAGGGGAGCTTGACGATGTCTGAATACGCGAACGAACGTACCAGTGTTCCAATTGAACACAGGTTCAACCCATATACCGATAACGGTGGTACCATTTTAGGTATCGCAGGTGAAGACTTTGCAGTGCTAGCTGGTGACACTAGACACACATCGGGATACTCTATCAATTCACGATATGAGCCAAAGGTCTTTGACTGTGGGGACAGTTTAGTTTTATCGGCTAATGGATTTGCTGGTGACTCAATAGAACTTGTGCGTAATTTCAAGAACAAGTTAAAATGGTATCATTTCAATCACGGTGGTAGTGATCACAAGGGCACACTGAAAGTGAGTTCCGCTGCAAGGCTACTCCAGCATCTTTTGTATGGTAAGAGATTTTTCCCATACTATGTTCATACAATTTTAGCAGGTTTAGATGATGAAGGTAAAGGTGCAATTTATTCCTTTGATCCTGTTGGGTCATACGAAAGGGAACAGTGTAGAGCCGGTGGTGCAGCCGCTAGCTTGATCATGCCATTTTTAGATAACCAGGTTAATTTCAAGAACCAAATGGATCCAGAATCCAATGGTCAAAAGAAAAAAGAAATAAGATACTTAAGTTTAGAGGAAGTTATTCAATTAGTTAGGGACGCATTCACATCAGCTACTGAAAGACACATTGAAATTGGTGATGGATTAGAACTACTCATTATAACCAAGGAAGGCGTGAGGAAAGAGTACTACCCATTGAAGAGAGATTAGTTGTGATTTGCTGAAAACTTTTATATTAACAACTCTTTAATACACTGATATTTAGTGAACCATAATTATACACAGAAACGTACTATATAAAAGCTATAGCTATTGTGGTAACTTGATCGAATTTTTGATAACTTTGTTGTAGTACACCCAGAAGAAGTCTGAGTAGATAATTGTTTGAAGGATACCTGCTAAGATCGATATGTAATCAAATCTGGCCTCTGTGCAGTATCTATAAATCCAGTTTGGTATATAGAGAGCTCTGTAGAGGCCAAGGGCAAAGATATAGTGAACGGTTATCAAATCACCCTCTCCCTGCTTTTGAAGCATGTACAATTGAGGTAAAATAGCCAGAGATTCCAACCAGAGGGAAAAGGACCATAGTATTTCGGTGAAGGTGAACTTATAATTGAAGATAAAACCCAAAACGATGGATGGAACCAACAAATAGATGACATTGAAGTTATCGATGTATTGTGCAATTTTCTTAGTATATTTCTTAGTGATGTGTATCGTGTAACCCGTTGAGGCCAAGAAAAAGATCTTTAGGAGGAAGTTATATAGAGAGCCGAACTTAAACGTAAGTAGTTCCAGGTATCTCGCAACAAACACCAGCATGTATAGACACTGTGTTTTAAGCGAGATCCCCTTTGCTGATCTATTTTTGCGGATCGACTGAATTAATATCACAATTGACACCATGTGAGAAAAGTCTCCGAGCACTCTGAAGATGTTAAACATGTTCAATGGGTGTGTTATCGAAGTTTGTTGAAGAATGCACTACTGAAGAACACGTATAAAAGCAAGGTAATTTTCTTCTCGCGAGTGCATGGTGCTTGTAGGCGGTGAATGAATGTGCAAAGAGCAAGCTGACGCTGTGAAATAGATGCACTAAATCGGTTTACATAAATTGCACTAATGCATTACTGGCCTTCATGTTATAGAGAAAAGTATCTTGGTACTTTTGATTCTCTTTTCATCTTGATAAAGCTATCAATTGAGTATATCTGTAGAGTATAGTGAAAAATACAGGCTAAGGCTATTTTATGGCAAGTAAAAGGTAAATAGTTAGCTGTTTCAGCTACGTGTAAGCTATCTGCATGCAATCACGAAGCATTGAGTGAAGATTCAAGAAATTCAAGGGCTTACAGAGCTTCTACGTTTGTAAATCAAAATATTGGAGTGCAAATTTCAGACAAGGTCAAATCCTCCTTCATTCTCTAGTGTCCCACCCTAGTAAAACGAATATGCCTGTACTAAACGCTATAACTGGCTTGTAGGGTCCAGTAACTAGACAAAAAATTGCGATCGATGGATGACTAAGCACCTGTTCATCGACACCACGCGCCAAATCGTTTAAAAAGGGCCATGCGGTCTAGGGAAAAGTTAACTAAAGAGCCGTTATTTCCTTTTACCAATACTACGAAAAATCATGAAGGCAGTTGCTGTTGTTAGAGGAGACTCCACCGTTGAAGGAGTTGTTACATTCACACAAGAATCCGAATCCGCACCAACCACTATTTCCTGGGAGATTAAGGGTAACGACAAGGACGCCTTGCGTGGTTTCCACATCCACCAGTTTGGTGACAACACCAATGGTTGTACGTCCGCCGGCCCACACTTCAACCCATTCGGTACCAACCATGGTGCACCAGAAGACAAGGTCAGACACGTTGGTGACTTGGGTAACATCCAAACCGACGGTAGCGGTGTTGCCAAGGGTTCCAGGACCGACAAATTGGTTACCCTTTTTGGGGAGAACTCCATCTTAGGTAGAACCGTTGTTGTCCACGGTGGCAAAGACGACTTGGGTAAGGGCGATAGCCCAGAATCCTTGAAGACCGGTAACGCTGGCCCAAGACCTGCTTGTGGTGTCATCGGCTTCTCTTCTTAAGAGTTCTTATAACTACTTTATATTCATTGTCGTATACCTTATGGCGTGTTTAAATTCTATTCACTAACGATACAACTCAAAATTCGAGTCTTGGCTCTCTTTAAATACACAAGCGATTATTTATCACCGTCGTGGTTATTATATACCCCCTCCCTTTAAAATTGCTCTTTATTTGCTCGCTTCACATGAAGATAAGTTTTGCATTCTTGGCATCTTTTTAAACCTTTAAACTTATCCTGATGGTCTGTAGTTCTACTTGACATGGTTTGAATGACTTGCACCAAAACGACATGAATGACAAGGTGAAGTTTTTTCACAAGCCGATATATGTCCTTCGAAATGAATCCATTAAAATCCACTTTACATGTTCCCTTAGCTCAAGCCTCTTTCCAGTCAACACGTTGCTCTAAAAATAAGCCACACCCTCTTCCGACTAATGGACAGTTTTTGACTGAAAGTGAAATCAAACAAAAGAAACTGTGCACAACTTTGCGAATCCCTAAAATCTAAGTATCGCCGCATTTAAATGTAGCTGTTTTACACGCAAAAGAGAACCCGACTCCTCATTCTATGTACGTAAGCTTAATTCACAAAACCCCCTCTTATAATTGTGCATTAGAATTTCTGTTTTGTCTGCAGTTATCGTTCCATCCTTTTGCCCTAAACAACCAAAGTTGTTCCACTGCTGTATTTATTTTATTTCCAAAAAGTGTTCCAAATGTTTAATGCCATGCATAGCAGTTAAATCATGCATTGCATATGGGGTTTCATACTTTCAAAGCTGATTCTGACACTTGATTCAAATTCAAATCTATTTCAGCTCACATTCTTAATGCACAATGTTTGCGAAGCTGCTCTGATTACAGCGCCTGCCAATTCGCATACTACAACCCGAAACTGGAAAGCGAAAATCTTTCAGGTTCTTTTTTCTACTAACAATACCAATATGTAGACAGAAAAAAATGTATATGCACATCTATTGTTTTGCACCCAATATTAAATATCAGGGCGACGGTTAAATATACTTATGCGCCTCGAATCAAACTCAACATTCTTGTAGTCTGGAAGCCGCTAGTCACCACCGACTAAAAACTCACAAGTGTTAGCTGAAAAAAGTTGTAACATTGCTCACTTCAATAGCGTAGTTAAAGTCTTACTGATTACTTGTAAATACCAAGCTTCCAAAAATATGCACGTCTCATAACATTTATCTGCAAAATAGTCTGCAAATGCGGTAAAATTTCTCCTTTTTTTGTGTTGAAAATATTTCCGCTGCAAAATGATATCATTCGAATCCATACAAAATTAGCTTTAGTGGGTCAAGTAGTGTTGTGTCCACACTTGATTCTGAAATAAAAAGTGGCTGTTTCTTTTTTGTATAATGAAAAAATACAGGGATCTTAAAACATCACAAACATGGAAACTTTGTGTAAGCAGTGTCAGTAGTAGCGCAGTGCCAGTGGTAGCAGTAGTGATAGTGATATTAATAATATTAACAGTAGTTGTAGTCATACTTGTTGGACTAGAACTTAAGAATACAATTTTATATAACAAGTAAATATAATTCAAATTGGTAAATTTCGTTCATCAATTATTGTCGTCAAGCTTTATACACAATTTTGCCATCTTCAAACTTATAGTCAACTTTAGCACGTAGAACTTTGACAATACCAAACCCATCAACAACTGTTTCGTTTTCTGCTAACGGCCTATCGCTTGGGCTTGCAACTGTAGAAATGCTTTTTATAGTTTCATTCGACGTGCTACTTTCTTGTGAAGCACGTCGATACATACAAGTCATATTCACTCGTAAACACTCATGACAGACAGGCTTTGATTCGTCGCACTTTTTCTTACGAGCCTTGCATGTCAGGCATCCTGTTCTTGACCATTTCGAAACTTTAACAGGAGATATTTTTGAAGTGCCTAATTCATTGGAAATTAATGTTCTTATACTATTATTGTTGTGGGTAATGACATAGTCTATACTGCTTTTAGCCTGTGATGTATCCGACACTGACGCTGACGATAGCGGAGGGTTTGAAGGCTGCGGTATTAATTTTGGTGAGGACGAAATTTGATTAAGATAGTGATGATAATAACTATGCTGATTGTTAAATGCTGAATCAAAATGATTGTTGGCCACCGAGAATGGTGCCAAAGTGGGAGTCACATGGTGATTTGATTGAAAATATTGGGGATATGAATAAGAGCTTGCAGAGCTGGTTGAATCATTCATGCTATTCATAGTATTATTGAAACTTGAGCTGCTATTAAACTCAAAACCCTGGCCTAAAGGTGTAGCAGTCATGGCAGTACAAATAGATGGTACACTATTGTAGCTGCTACCATTATAATTCATACTAGGTGTGTTTGTTGAGTAGTTATTTATGTAAGGAGTTCCTTCCGGAACTTTGCATGCAGGTAAAGCTAACTTAAAAACAGGATTTGAACTTTGTTGATGAGTTAATCGTTCTTTTAGTTGACTGTAATTAGATTGTTGCTTACTGGTATCTGACCCTAAGAATGCTGGTAGACAGCGATCAGACGAGTTAGGAATTTCATCTGAATTATTATTTTTAATTATATATTTATTGTGTAACAATTCCCCAACAACCATTTTATTAGCATCATCACAAAATGATACTGACTTGTGGATTCTATGCTTTTTTCTGTTCCACTTTTGATTCAAATCCTCCATCGCAGCTTCTATAAAAGTAGTTGCAAGAGATTATAAAGAATTTTTTTTGATAACAGATCAGTAAAGACAACAGACTGTTTATTGTGATTAGAGCTTTAAGCCTATAGCACTTAATCTGTATAGCCTTGTGTGGAAAAAACGATAGAGAAACAAAAATACAAAAAAAGAGCTACAGTAGACGAAAAAAGATTTCTTCTGTAATTGGCCCTTCACTGTGCAAAGTCAAAGAAGAATTGGAAGTACACGGAATTAAGTTTTTATGCGTGGAAGAAGACGGTAGTTTGAAAGTCCTAAAACGGTAAGTGCTTAATGTTTGCTTCCCACATTGTTTAAACATGTCTCATGTACAGCGGAAAAACGAACTTGATTTGAAAAGCAGACTGCTTTAGCAATCTTTACGCGAAGCTTGGTGCAGAAGGGAGAGCCAGTTTGCTTCCAGCAATTTCTTGGTGGCGAATAACTGCAAGGGCATTTTGTCGTATGTTTTAACTTTTATTTTGCCTTTCTTTTGCCACATTCTTATTGTTTTTCCGATTTGTGATCACAATAGCGCTTGGGATTATTGACCTTTACATTTTCCAAAACAAAAGCTCACATGCTGTTTTGAAATGGGTTGATTCTTTCTCTTAACCACTAGCGTGAATGGAAGACTGTGTTTATAATACTGTCGAGCTGATCTAAACACGTTGCAAGGGTGATACAGTTGTTACTCGTTTACTCAAAAACATGTAACTTTTTAGCAAGTCAATAACAAAAACAAAAAAATCTTAAAGATTCCGCTGGAAAGGCACATTTTGAGAAAGCGAGTTTCGGTTGTTCTTAGCACCATAATTTGCAAGTACGGAATAGCCATTAACAGAAAAAATGAGTGCCAAACAATAGGGCCCACATGTAGCCTTAGCTCTTTTTTCTATAGACCACTTTCCAGAAAGAAGAAATTTAGTCAAAAGAACACAGCGAGAGCCACTTCTGCAATGTTACCCATAATCATAATTTACGTTACACTGGTTAAGAATATTGTAAAATAGCACCAGCGGCATTGTTACATTGCTACTTCTTCGGCAAAGGAATCATTAACGGCACCATCTCACTAGCGTTTTTTAACCCTTCTCCGTAGCTGTGTGTTTATCAGGTGTGTTTTGATATTTATAGTAATAACCATAACACACGTCGGTGCAAAGGGGGGCAATTGGAACGCTCACGAGCGGTAATTTAAGGCAAATTCTGGTACTAGCTCGCTAATTTTTTCAGGCAACGTAACAATAGCTGTAACTGAGTTCTCTGCACGGTTAGTTAGGCGTGCAGAAAAATTAAAAGTGTTCTTTTCCCTTTTAGTAGAAAAATTCGTTGGATACATAAAGAGTTGAATTCCATGGTTTACAGTAATATATACACGTGATCAAAAACGAACAGAGAAGAGGCATATCTCGGCAAATATTGATATCGAATGTGGTAGTAATAAGAAAGACATCTGCACAATAATACAAGTATTTTGAGTATAATAACATGAGATCTGCGTCGGTGGAACATATTTGTGGGCACGCATGTTAATCTATTCACCATCGCCAAAAAGGAAAAGCCCACCTCCACCAACATTGCTATGTCTGCTGAAGTAGTCAAAATCAATACTCACTGCATTGGTAAGTATTGAAGCCTTTTCCATTATATTCAGATGGTCATTGCAAACAGGACCGAACGCATCACCTCCTTCAAATTGGAAAGAAACAGGATCCATTCTCAAAACGTACACACCAGTGTCTGTTAGCATTTCCCTAAAGATCCCCTTGAAATTCCTGGTGACGCTAGCGCAAACTTCATTATGCTGATTGTAGACTGGGAAGTCCCACGCAAATAATGGTGAATCAATCCTACCGAACTGACTCATTCGTCCTCCCTCTACTGGCTCAAACAAGTTATACTGTCTTCTCCACAAATGCCAATTTTGCACACTCTCACCTAGAATGATGCCGTTTTCAGTTTCATCAATGTCGATCTGAGGATCATTTTCCTGGAGTTCCTTGACATTGGTGTCCGAAATTGGAAGAATTGCTTTAATATGTGAATTGATAAAACTAAATCCTCTCTTGATGGTCATTGCAACATTACCATTCATATCAAGCACATCAACCGTAAATGGTCTATGAGTCCGGTAAATTTGTCTCAGTATTGCCTTCATAATTCCAAAATCTCTTTCAATCATCCACCCAATTTGTGTACCCATTGCATCATATAACGCATACTTATTGTGCTGCTCAAAAGCCAAAAACAAATTCAGATACTCTACTTGTCTTTCAAAAACTAGTGTTGGTTGCGAGAGTATATTCATCAATGGTGAATGTGGTTGAATGTATCTTCCAAGATTACCTGTAACGGTGTTGAAATATTCTGGAGGAGCGGTGAAAGTTGTCGTTCCTTTTGCGGCACTGGCCATTTTAATTGGTTCAGTCCGAAATATAGATCTTCTTCCATGTGAATATAACCTATTGATCATCCGTTGCATTGTAAAAATCTTTAAGTAACAATATGTAGCTCTTAATCGTGAACTTTTTTTATTATTTTTGAATCTCAGTCAATTCTCTTTGTAATTCTTTGAAAGAGAGATATCGATACTTTGGACACACCAAAGCAAGCTTTTGGGGGATCATACCAACGCCTATTTTTGAAAGTAATTGATCAATAATGAATTATACACCTCCATCAATTCATTCATTCCCGCCATTTTATACCCTTCAGCCAAATAGTCAAACCAAGGCTGCACAAATTGCCCAGTGGAAGCAGATAGTTCTTGACTGGGCACAGGAAGAGGCCATATGGTGTCTTGATCAGCAGGGAACACCGCTTGTAAGTGAAAATGAGGTTGATTCAACAAAGAAGGGCTCAATATTTACTAATACTGACATCGATAGATCAATTCAGCCTGAATTATTAAATGAAATATATGCCTCACTTATTAAATCAGGAAATGGAATCCAGCTTGAAGAGAATAACACATTGCAGCTTTGGCCAAAATCGATTACCTATTATGCAGATCTATTACATGATTCATTGGAAAACAGTGGAATTACCAATACGATGCTTACATTATATGAACTAGCCAATGACTATACCAACTTACCAAAGTCTCATTTAATAGTGGTGCTTGAAAAATTACAGAAGAGTGGCTTTCTCAAAATAGTCAAAGATGATGACAACAAAGATGAAATATTGGGTATTAAAGTTGCATAAAGCAATATAAAGAATTGTATAAACGATATCTATTTTACCTTTACTAAGCAAAATTGAAATTCATGAGAAGTACCTATCTTTAACTAGTGCATAAAGAGAGTGCCCGGGTTCTCTTCCAACACGCTGTTCATACATGTAATATGCACTAAATCCCATTGCAATGGCCAAAATAGCGTCCAAACGGCGGTGGATGAGAGGGGGGTATTTGGAGAAAGATTTGACAATCCTTTCTGTTGTTTCTTGTGACATTTTACTCTTTCTTTGTACACGATATAATAATAAAAGGAATCATAAATAAACTGAAAGTTTAATTTTTTGTTTTTTTTCAGGAATATATATATTATCGATATCTGTAATTTTTTGAAAAGGCATAAATATATGATGGATATAGAGCTGTTAAATACACACGATCAGTTAGAAGAGACAATAGATGAAGTTGGGTATCTTTTATTGCAAAGAAAAGTGGCACAAGAGGGTGATTTAGACTTAAAAATCGAAGAATTAATGAAAGCAAATAATGTAAATAGTATTAACGATTTAGAAGAAATAATCGAGTTTAAGTTCTCAAAATCAAAGGAGGATACTTTTAAAAGGGCAGATGTTTTGCTGCAGTTAGAGTTAGAAGAAAAGGAACAAAATTTAAGAGAAAATAGTGCAAAGGAAAGTGTGCTTATCAATGAACTGAAAAAATACAAGCAGAGTAATTTGAAATCACAAATATTTGTTCAGTCTTTGATAGATCGCTTAGTTGAATTGGAGAACTCAGTTCAGGAAATCGTTACTGGACAAAATGAAGAATATGCTTTAAAACGAGATAAGCTTGTACGAAAAAATATAATGATGTCAACTTTTATAATAGATTTGATATCTGCGATATCATCGATTGACGTTTCGTCAAATGAAGAGTTGATAAATATAATACTTGAGTGTGGTGATTACTCAATGTATGAATAATACTTTATTATTTCCTATGTACAGAACCTAATATATACAAATAGTTACACATAAATGTATATCATAAACTTTTACATATCAATGTTTGTGAACAGTCTTTTGTTAACGACATTCCAATCGATACAATTCCAAAGTCTTTCTAAGTAATCTGCTTTACCTGTTGATCCATAGTCGAGAATGTAAGCATGTTGCCAGACATTTAAGACCAGTAATGGGATCGAATAGTCCTTTTCTCCATTGGCGGCTTTTTCCTTATTTTTATTAACGCTGTTTAAGTCAGTTTCATCAAGTGGTCCGTTCAAGTCAACAGATTGAGATTGTCCATAGTAGTACGGAGTCCCAGAATTGTTACAAGTTGTGATTCTCAACTGCTTATTCGCATCCTCCACTAAGAAGATCCAACCGTTACCATAGAGAATATCAGCAGCATATAATAGATTGTTTCTCAAATCATCCAGTGAACCAAAATTTGAGTTGATTGCTTTCAGAAGTTGAGGTTTGATGATTGACTGTGGATCAATGTTATCTTCATTTTTCATTTGTTCAAAAAACATGTGATTGTTATGTGCCATAGATGCGATGGACCCGATATTTGCCTTTAAAGTATCCTTACTACAAGATAACGCGATGGATAATGGAGAACGGGTTTCCAGCTCGGTGTCGACTGTTTTGAGTGAAAGCTGAGAAGTTAGGTAAGTTTGATGGTCTTTCCAGGCTAACTGAAATTGAGCTGGCGACATCAAGCCTTTAATACCAGACTGTGTAAAATCTTTGGTTAGTTTTGGAACTGTATGAAGGCTACGACGAAACATTATGCTCCTTTAAAGCTGTTAAGAGAAGGTGTTGAAATTTCAACTGTTGAAGAAATTTTTCAACTTTCCGTATAACCAAAAAAAAGTGTTTCTTATTTGAGAATAGTGTTGTTTAAGAAGAAGAAGACGAGCGGAGTTAGTCAGTCAGTTCAGTTGAGGTAATCTAGATGAGTTTTATAGTTAGCAGTGAAACTAATAGTAGTAAGACAGATAAAACCACGTTACATATCTTACCAGTCGCCGCCAAAGCCACAGGAACTTTACAATTACCAAAGGAATATTCAATTGATTATCTAAGAGGCCACCAGTTTTACAGTACAACAACAGGAGACTTAAATAAGAAGAAGAATAGTGAAAGCTGTAACCAATTTGTTTTGCAGACACCTGAAAAATCAGTTGTAATTGAGTCTGCCAAAGGGTACACTACCGATCCATCGATCAATTCTTCAGAGGACCTTCAGCGTTTGCAAGATTTCGTCACCATTGCCAATTCTCTAAATGCTTAAAGCTTGGAATTGGAATTATCGGCTGCTGCTAAAGTCGAACAAGTGGGATAAGGGATCTTGTAATATTGACGCTAAGCTATTTGGTTTGCTGTCAAGCAAGCTAAAAAACAGCCGAATTGTTGAAGAAACTGTTTGTACTGGCACTCCACTAGTGGAGTGCAGCGAGAAGTTTGCACTGTCGCATTTGGGGGTCAACAGCACCATTGAGAAGTGCTCTCCATTCAGATACTCGAACCAGAAGGCGTTTGACAGCTTTTTGCTAGCTTCTTTAAACGACCCAAAGTTAAAGCCGACATCGTTTGATATGATTATTGGGTATATGATCAAAAGCACCAGGGAGCCTGTCTACACAGGGTCGTATTTATTAGCGGTGCTGAGCCAACGACCAAAGCTTGTAACGCCTGCCACCGTGGACCGGATTTCGCAGTTTTACTTGACTCTACCGCCTGAGTACCGGCTGCAGATGCTGGCTCAGATGCTGGAGTTGACTTTTGAGGTCGATATAACGAGGGAAGCTTTTGAGAGCATTATGAAATGCATTAAACCTGAGTTTGTGACGGACGAAGAGGCCAATAGATGTCAGTCCAAATAAGGCTTCAATTTATATGCTTATAGAATTCCATATTTATCAAGCTTGTTAGAATACTAGAACTACATGCTTGGTGAGCTTGTAAAGAATTGATTTATGTATTTGCTCACTAATACACATAATTGAATAATTTTATGTAGTTGTTATAAATATAAAAGCTTAGCGTAATGAAAGAAGGAAGATGTTGGAAGTTATGGTGCTACAGCACCTTTAAACTGTGGAGGAATTCAACTGATTTAGGTCTAAGTCTGGCAGTTAGCCACAGACTTATTTTATAAGTTGTGCTTCGCTCATTTCTGCTAGCTAAACGAGTTGATGCATATGCAGTCTTCCCTGATGTGCACAGGTAAGCACCGTTTGTAGCTATAAGTACGCAAAGTCGATTGGCTTCACCTGATGGAGATGCACTACAGGCTACATGAAGGGGCGTTCTATACACCGTTTTGGCCAGCTCAGTAATAATACATTAGAATAACCACGATTGTTAAATAATAAGATACCACTATTGTCACAACCGCAATTACTCTTCATAAGTCACAACTAGACTTGCCAAACCTTAATTACTACTACAGTCATAATGGAACAACCATCGGAATGACCACCCTTCTGTATCACTAGTGCTATACTCTACTCCCCTCTACTTCTACCTCCACTACAACAGCTGTGTCGTGGCTGTGCTGCTCTTCCCTTCCTTTCCCTCCACCTCCCCACCAGCCACTGCAATGACATAACCACCGGATGTGGGACAGGAGAGGCGGTCTTTGCTATAAAAGGAGACCCAAGGAAGGCATATGGATAGCGGTTAGATACGGATTGTAATCAGTAACATAGAACACTAAAACAAATACAATACTAAAAATGTCAGACGCCGGTAGAAAGAACTTGAGTAACAAAGTTGGTGAAGCTTTGACCCCACAATCTGAAAAGTCCACATATGATAAGGCCAAGGAATCTGTGACAGACACCCTGGACAAGGCCGCTTCCAACGTGACCCCAGACAACCAAAAGTCGTTTGGCCAACAAGTCGGTGACTCTGTGCAAAAGGGCCACGACGACGCCCAGAAGACATGGGGCGAAAGCGCGTCCGAGGCACTAGAAACAAGCAAGAAGACTGCTGCAGACGCTCTGGAATCAGGTAAGAAGGCCGTCACTGACGCTGCTGAATACGTTTCTGGTGTTGTCACCGGTGCCAAGGAAGGCGCTGAAGACGAAGCCAAGAAGCATTAAAGATTTATACGAATTATTTATGACTTAAAATATTAACTGACTTTAAAAATTAAGCGTGTAGACTTCCCTATGCAAGCAGCGTACTAAGGTGCTAGCATAGGTTTAACTCGATTGATAGTGACATTAAAGGCAGACATGCTCATGTGCTGCAAACTTAGTTTTCTGAGTGCGCATTGCTACAATAGTTGCAGCAAATCTTACCAATTGTAGAACCAGCCAAGCAACCAACGAAAACTCATTACCACACACACAAGAGGACAACTGTGGCTAATTACCTCCGATAAGCCCCATTTATTACCTCAACTATAACAATTGCATTCTCTTTGATGAAAATTCTACATGCTTATCTGCATCATAGAAGTTGGTATGTATCTTGAATTTTTTCAGAACTGAAAATTTCCTGTATAGGAAATATCATAACACGCATCCACCTAAAACCACCCAAGCGCAGATAGATTTATGAAACACTTTGATGTGCTTGCCTACGCTCCACCGTTCTCCCGATTTGTACCTGAGCGTTTGCAGTAGGCTATGTATCGAAGCAACATCCTATGCGTGCCCACGCTGCTGCTTAAACTGGCCGTTGGTGCTCTGGCTTTGACGCTGCTTTTGGTTTTCCGATCCGATAAAATAGTTTTAGGTTTCCTGGTTGGATTTGAGTGGCTAGCTTCCACACTGCTGTTGTATCCTATTGTATTCAAAAGGCGAAGACTGTTGTGGTGCTACGTTCAGTGGGTCATAGAAGTGGGTGCAACAGCTGTCTTCTTGGAATGGTTAGGCTCCATCCTTTTTTCAAATTTCAGATCATCCAGTCTGCTTGAAAGGCAATTGCAGTTGGCGCTTTTAGTTCTGGCAACTGTTTCCAAGCTGCTTGCAGGTGTTACCATTGACACCCTCTGTTCCCAGAATGAAATTACCGCACCAGATAAACCCCCTGTGGCCTCAGAGTTACCGCCTCTTCTTGAAACATTGAATATGGTACCACCGTTCAGCACGGGTTTGTTGAACACGCAGTACTCGTTTCAGTCGAAAAGCGAATTGTCCGCATTGAGTCAGTTTTCTGATACAGCGTCTCAATTAATTGGCAATCCAATAAATAATCAGCTTTTGATGCAACCGTATCAGAAAACGAACTCCCAGTTTGTAGTGACAACCCCAACATTCGAATCAAAATTTCAAACCCAGGACACTGAAGCAAGAATTCATATGTTGAACATCCCAGAACTATCGGATTCTCCAATGCTGGTCTCAGATCAATCTTCATTTGAACCAGATTTTAACATCAACAAAATCCTTTCTGCATCTTACGGTAAAGCTAATTTAGATACAATAAAATCCTTACAAAATGATTTACCTCCGATGCAGATTGAATGCAAAAAAAATGGTAACGATCTGGACACCAGTTCTCATGATGATCTATTTTATGAAAGTTTGCATCGAGAAATTATTGATAATACCAAAGTGAAGCATCAGGTCTCAGCTCCGAATCTTAACTTTCCAAATAACAGTATTAAAACTCACTCGGTGAGACATTCTTGGAGTCACTCACACTTGAATTTGAAAATGAAGACAAATATCTCGAATCATAATAGATCTTCTTCACATAGTCCAATAAAAAAGCTGAGTAGAACATTCAAGGATTCTATTTCAATATCTTCATCATCAAATAATCTTAATAATAATCACAACCGTAATCACAGCAGCAATAATTTTATAACAGATGATGATAATAACTCACAGTCGAACTTCGAGCTAAATATGGATTTAGTTAAATCAATTCAAAGATCCCCTAAAAAGAAAACATCTATAAGATCTCTCAATCATAATAAGTTCCCTTCAATAAGCGAGCCACTTTGGTTCAATCCATCAATGATACCGAAGAATTCCGAGTCCGACGAAAAGAATAGAATTGTTTCATCAAATTCAATTCCTGATGGATACTACAGTCTTTATGACCGTGAAAAATGGCAGGCTATTAAAAATAGGTCATAGAGCAGTCAAAAGTTTACTCATATTAATTTCTACTTCATCATTACCCACTTTGTTCGAAATTTTCATCGCTTTTACCTTATAATGTTTCTTATACTATTTATTGAATATATATGTTTAACTTGTAAATTACTTCAAACGACATTTCATATCAAGTGACCAGTCTGTTCATCAATGTAATTTCTTCTCTGATTTTTTTATCGGCGTAGTAACATTATAGCGCAGTTTCGAAGCAGCAAATAAAATATAGGGGAACTATCATTCATTTATTTGTTTATGTGAATCGGCAAAAGAAAGAAACTACGAACTTCAGGTTTCTTAAATATGTGAAAGCCGATTTTATATTTTGATACATCATATTTTTATCCTATCAAAATCTAGTAACTGTAAAAAATGTATAAGATATGTCATAGTTCGATAAAATTTTATAATCAAGGCAGTTAACATCAGTCCCCTATTCATTTATAACTACAAGTAATTTGACGTGTATCCTAAAACCTTAATTTGTATCGTGACTCAAAAGCAACAGTAGAATACTGCATTAAAAAATCATTGCAGCAAAGATTCTTTCAATGCCACTAAAGAGCTCGTAATTTCATCAAATGAAACCTCCTGTTTAAAAGTCCTGATTTTAGATGAAAGATACTTTGGATGCGACAACAAATAATTCAAAGCGCTAACGAATGTACGTCTTTCTTCAATGGAATCTAATCCTGGAATCAATTTTATTTGACTAACTGATTTGTTAGTTTCTGATGATATGAAGTTATAACAATCTAATGCATTTATGAGCTTAGCTAATAAGATGATTTGTTCGGTTTCTTCAATAACAATTGGTGAAATATATGTGTCAGTTTCCAACCAAGTATGAATTGTGTATTCAATTTGCTTTTGAAATGCCAGTGTAAATCTGCAAACTTCAAATATAATGGAATCTTGAAAATGTCCGATGAGGGTAAGCATAATTGGCAAAATTCGTTCAACCCAAATGTGGTGCAATTTTAATACTGTGAGATCATTACAATATGGTGTAATTCTTCCCCTTTGAATCATTAAAGAGACTGTTGATTCATTCAATAACTGAAAAGCCCCATTAGAGATAAACCTTTCCGCAATTGATTTATTTTTTATTAGCTCCAAAATAAACAATAATGCATAATCTGCAAATAGGTCTTCCTTGTGAACTTTGATTAAATGCGAAACCCCGTAAAGGCTCATTATACCATTGTAAGCTCCAGACTCAACTGTGATTCTAGCCAATTCTTTACCTATTGTTAAATTAAAATCTAGTGAAATAAATTTTTCCACTAACTGTAAAATCAGTTTGATTTGTTCAACCTGTTTCAATATTAGTGGGTTACTACCGTATTCTTGATTTGGTATCGCAATTGCATTATTTCTTATACTTCCAAAGATGACGTTCATAGACTTACAAATAACATTTCTCCAAATTTCCAGAAAAGTTGATGAATTCTCAATTATTAGGTCGTTATTGTTCAGCATTCCAAGGGTGATAATCAATATTTTGAATAAGGATTCAGAATATTTATTCTCCAATGTACTTAACTCCTCACTTAAGTTGATTTTATCCGATTGAAGAAATCTAGAGGCGGCTGTAATGGTCGCTAATAAGACATGATCATCTACTTCCACTTTCTTCTTTTTTGAAATATTGAAACAGATCAAAAATGCTAAATCAACCCTATCTTTGGAGAATGTGCGAAACTCTTCAGAATCAAAAGTTTGATCAATAGTATACCTTAACAAATCATTAGCAATTCTCAAATACTTAGAATTTACTGACAATGAATTTGTATTGCAAAAGCAAGTGATTAAACCACCATATGCTTTAGCTAAATCAATTTGAACGTTAGAGAAAAGAACACTCATACCTGATTTTACAATGTCTCTTTTCAATTGCGGCCATTCCACGTCAAATTCGAAAATATGATCCAATAGATTAAAGTCATATATCAAGTCCACATTGAAGTCATTTGGCCTGTGAATATTTTTGATAATAAACTGATCAAGTGAATACTTTCCATCCCATTTGGAACTAAACTTAGATTTGACACTTGATTGAAATTCTTTATCATAAGGGAGAACGTTAAAAACGTCTGACAACTTATCAATAAAAACATCTTTGTTTAAACTCGAGATTATTATGTCCTCGCAATTCTTATTCTTACCATGGTAAATGAATAAGGATAGCGATAAGATCTTAACAATTTTTGCTTTCAATTTATACCTGTAGATTTGCTCAATAACAGTGTTATTATCTATGCTAATTTTGGTTTCCATCGCTAGAGATAAAACCTTGCTAACAAAAGCAACATTCTCTGATTTCACCAATCCTCCGTTCCAAGTTGTTAATAAGCATGAAAGTGAATCAAGAATATGTAAAAGAACCATCGCTGGATATCTATCATAATTTTGAAGAGCTGCTTTCAAAACTTCGAATAATGAAAACTTATGAGTTTCATTTCTTAAATTATTCTGAATTCCCTCAATGTTGCATTTTCCTGTGATGAGAACAATAGAAAGTCCTTCTTGATTATTTTTCATCACCGAGCTGAAAAAATCATACAAACTAATCATTAGTTCATCATCAGTAACAACACTTGTCATATCATCATGTAAGGCTTGAAGCAATAGCTGTGTGTGTGTTTGCCCTAAATGTGTTAGCAAAGATGGAGGAACACCTGGCCATGAAGCTGAAATTAAATTTTTCAAGAGTTTTAAAACTTCTTTCTTCAAAGTCTCATCAAATAAGTAAATGTTAACCAACCCTCTAGCACTCAAATATAACGTTTTTTCCAAAGTCGATGGTGAGCTTGAGTTTATGCTAGTTCTTACTTTAATCAAATTGGAAAGCAATTCAAATACACTAAGCTGCAGCTTACGATTCCAATGTCCCACTACATCATTTGTTATAACGGAGGCATACGAAGAAGAGGCATCATATAATGTTTGGTAAATGAAAGACACCGATCTTTTATCTTCAAGATCATGGATTAGAAAGATGTTCACTAAACTACCAAACGACACTTTCAAAACTTCATTTATTTTAGTTTCTTTATATTGTACATCCTGGATACCGTTGAAAACAGTCAAAACAGTATTGAATAAATCACAAATTAAGAATCCCAATTCAAAACGCTCGTGTTCTCTATTGAATTTCCATGTGGCTAAGTGCTCAAATACTTGTATTGCGTGGAGGAAAATTTGACTTAAAACATCTGATTTTAGTTTAATGGTAACTCTGTCGTCAATTTTCATGGAATCTAAAAGTAATGCTAGTCCCACTTTGAATAATGCAATTGTAGATATGAAATTTCCAGACGGAATTTCAGCTTTGCCTAAAAGATCTCTGATCAACCCACTGTTGTGTTTCGAAGAAAACAAATTTGATTTATATACATATGACCAAACACGGTATGAGTATCCATTATTGGTTAATGCAGCCATAAAATCAAATATATTGGAAATTAGTGACAGCTCTTTAACATTAAATGACTGTTCCAAAATTCGAAAAATAACATCTATGGTGTCTTGGGATTCTAGGTATTCATCCATAGATTTGAAAACATTTTCAGTAGTACCAGACTTACAGTCAGATACAACAGATGTCAGCAATTTGACAATCCTTGAAACGGTTGAAAACTTGGCATGATCATGTGAATTTAAATTAATGGATAAATTCTTTAATATTCTACCGATTAATGTCCATCCATTATATTCATACAGAAATGCAACTAATGTTTCACTTTGTAAGTTTGAGCTAGAAAGAATTTGTCCTTTCGTTCCTTTATGCAACAGCAAACACAGTTCACCTTCTGGCTCATATGGCGGAAGAACATAATAATCCGACGTTAGTGATATCAAAGAAGGATCTTGGTCATCAATAGAATGATTCAGATTGAAGGTTTGATTATCTGCAATATGCATATAAGAGGTTAAAGAACGCAATTCTTCCGTTGCTAAATTCGAGTTAATTGATATCAAGGAAACAAAGGTATCCAAGCTTAAAGGCATTTTAGCCTTTAGTAATATCATCAATTGCTCGACAGCTTCAGAGGTAAAAAATGCTTGAACAGTTTTGTTTGAAGAAGGTCTTAAAATGGTTGTAAGGGTGTCGATAATTTTCTCATTTGGTTGGACGTAAGGAATATAAGTGAGAGCAAAACTACCTAAAACGTTTGAAAAAGCATAGTCGTACGACAAAGCTTCATTACATTTTAGTAAAGCATCAGAAACATTCAATTTATCTGCCTCTTCAGCTAATGAAACATAAATATCTCTCATACTCTCTAAGGGACTATTTTTCAAATCGTTGATAAACTTTTCTGACCTTGGGTCTTCAGAGCACATTTCTAAAACAGTTTCTTTCCTGTGTAAAATAATTGACCAGGCATATAATATGATTGGATTAGAATCTGTGTTTAAAATAGACTTGGTAATAGCATTTAAATCTTTTGAGCTGTTCATGAACGAATAATCATCCAATGATCCGTAATTATAATTCAAGTCAAAAAAAGAAAGAGCAATAATAGTCGACAAAGATTGTACAGTTAATAGTTGTTGCTCACTATCGATAATGCCAGAAAAGTATTCAATGGACTCCATCAGTTGAAACCACTCAACAATAGAAGAAATGGAGAAACCACTGGAAGAATAGATAAGAAAGGTTGCCACTGAATTGAGAATTTCTAGAAGAAAACTGGATAGCTGTTTTTTAATTAACTGTGACCTAGATAATGAAAGTCCACTTAATGACTTAATCGTTTCTGTAATGAATTTTAGATTTTTGATTGACTTTTCAATCATGGATGGTACTGCATTATCAACTTCAGATATTACCAATCTAAATACTTCAACTTGGGATTTTGAAAGTGTGCTATTACCAGATTGAGGTTCTAAAATTAAAGGAAGCTCTTTAATAATGCTTGCCAATAATTTATAAGTGGAGCTCTGTTCTGCGATATACTGTGATAGATAAAAGTTGAACAATTGCTCTAACTTGTTGCATTCAATGTAGGTTGATGAGCTCGATTGGATCAATGGGAACTCATTGTCAAATGACGGGCCTGAACTATTATTGAGTTCAATCAATTTTTTTGATCTTTTGACGAAGCTTAAAATAGGATTTGCATCAACAAGCAATGAGTTGCAAATTTCAGACACCACTGAAAGCTCAATATCTGACAAGTTATGCGCAATCGTCTTACCTTTGATGGATATAGATTTTGGTAATGTTGAACCTTCTAGTTTTATGTTATTTCCTTTAGATTGGAACCCCTCTAGTAAAACAGCATGCTTGACATCTCCCTTCAGAAAGTTTGCAAAATTTTCAACAGCTTCTTTACTGCAGGAATGAAGATTAGACACCAATTGAACACATGTTATGTAAGATCTGATGGAAAATGTTAGTATTACGAACCGTAAAACAAGAATAACTGCAGCCTGATGGTCCAGAAAGCTTACAAACCACCTTCAATTATAAACATACAATTCATGAACTTGCTCTAGTCCATCTGGTTTAGTTACAGCCATCGCAAATCTTGTCTGCTAGCTACAGGAAAAAAAGTTGTATATTTATATCTATAGAAACACATCAACGTTTTTTTTCCCTATGTTTTTTGCACTACCCAGAGTATTCATGCTTACGTAATCATACAAAAGGTTTGAACTTGCTACAATGTTAACAAGAGCAAAGATGGGATGCTCAATAAGCATCCAAAGAGCTCGAAAGTATATTGTTAACAGACTCAACCGCTAAGGTTAGAAATGCTGTTAATGGAAGATTAATTTATAAGTTTTATAATATTTATGCCCAATATTTCAGTAATCATGCAGGCATGATTGAAACCCAAAGAGCTGGGTATTTTAATAAGTTGTTTTACCTTTACTATTAGCATGCACAGCTTATTTATGCCACCATTGGTTACAAATTTTATTAGTTCTTCAGAAGTCAAGTCTGGAAAAACCGTTTTTTTTTCAAATCTATCATGATAGAAACATACTCTTGAGAGATCAAAGAACAACGTAGATATGGCTTGGGACGACGCAAAAGGAATGCAAATTGCTTACGAAGAAGCGCTTGCCGGTTACAACGAGGGTGGAATCCCTATTGGTTCTTGTTTGATCCACGAAGACGGTAGAATCATCTCCAGAGGTCACAACATGAGAGTCCAAAAGGGCTCTATGACATTGCATGCCGAAATCTCATGCTTGGAGAACGCTGGTAGACTACCAGCATCTCTCACTAAAAAGTGTACTCTTTACTCAACCCTTTCTCCATGTACAATGTGCACTGGAAGTGCCCTTTTATTCAAAGTACCAAGAGTAGTTATGGGTGAAAACGAGACATTCTTAGGAGGTGAAGACTGGCTTCAAAAGCACGGCGTTGAGCTGATCAACTTGAACGACCAAAGATGTAAAGATATCATGGCCAAATTCATTGCTGAACAGCCTGAACTTTGGAACGAGGACATTGGCGAATAAATAAGTTGCTGATGACATCTTTCTTTTTAAACGTCAATGGTGTTCAGCCTAGCAATTTATAATTAACTATCTAGCTTTCATAGATCAATAATGCCACTACATGTGTAATGCACCATCTTCTAGGTTCTTTACAAAGACTTTCAATGAGGAAAGCTTCTGTATATTTTTTTCGCCTGTATAACTTGTCTTTCTCATAACTATTACAGTCAATTGTCAGCTAGAGATGTCTACAAAGAAAAGATCTCGTGTGGAGAAGAAGGTAAACGATTCAACAGAGACACAAATCAAAAAGAGACTGCATTTGTCGTCCTCTCATACGCTATACCTTACCAATATCAACAGCAAAATCAACATCGAAAAGATGAAACTGAACTTGTATGTTCTATTTGCTACATATGCAGATGTTATGCAAGTACACTATCCCAGAAAGGGATACCCAGGTCAAGCATGGATTGTGGTTAGCTCTTCTGATGAAGCACAAGCGTGCATCAATAATTTGCATCATTTCAATATTTTTGAGAAGCCAGTGAATGTCCAGTTTTCACGCAAAGAGTCATCAATAATAAGTAAATTGATAAACAGCAAAGCCGAATGAACTTGGCCATGTTTGTTTTGTAATCTTTCCTATATAGCCGCTTGTTTCAGCAACAAATATCAACACGCTTGCAAGTATACGTTTTATCATTCTCCACCTTTTTTAATGGTTTTATTAGTTAAGTTTATCTATATCTCATTATATAATGCACAAAGCTTTCTCATTTCCTACCCCTACTCACTCTCCAATTCTCTTTTGGATCGTTTCTATTAAATAATGGTTGTATTTTTTCTCTCTTCTTACTGATACTAAGTTCGTCTTTGTTGGCCTTCCTAAAAAACTTTGGTGCATATTGCACAAGCCACTCAGGATCAATCTTAGTTGTAAATTGCATATATTCTTTGGTAGTCAAAACCAATGTATGATAAATAACGAACTCAACACCATGTTTACCATATAAGGCTGAGCTAGGATGAATATCAACATCAATTCCATCGGCCAAAGTCTGGTATGCACCACCTTCAGATCCTGTCTTTGATGGTGTTGTGGTTCTTTTAGCACTATTCTTAAAATACCCAGAAACAAATGCTTTGACCACTTGGTCTAATTTATTATTACAGCTCATCAATTCGAGGTTCATGTTTCTTTCACTTTGGCTAAGATTGTCACAAAGTTGGAGTAGTTGCTTTTTGATATCATTTGCTTTCTTCATTGACTTTTCTTGAATAAAATTATCTTGACACCATTGCCTTGAACAATTGCTTTTTTTCCATTGCCTATAAACATTCAGCAGCGTTAAGTGGTCTCCATTATAATCATCAAATCGCTGTTTCATCTTATCGGCTAATTCTCTTTTCTCCCGTGGCCTATAAAAAACATCCGGAACGCTAAGCATCGAAATGATTTCAATGACTTCAAAGCTGCATCCAAAATCAAACGACTGAATCAAAGTTTTTGAGAGCAAAGGTTCCATTGGAAAAGACGCCATACACTTTCCTGAATTTGTCAAGTTTCCATCTTCATCTAGAGCATCCAAGATGTACAATTCCTCTAGCGCTTTTAACATTGATTCTTCATTTGGCTTGTCCATAAAACCAAATTCCAAAACGTTATTAATTCCCATAGCTTTCAACATTAAAATTGTATTTGAAAGATTCTTCCTAAGAATTTCAGGTGATGCATTCGCCTCCATTTCATTCAAATATGCAGCTTTTGTGTACAACCTATAGCATATACCAGGTCCAGTTCTACCAGCTCTACCAGAACGCTGATCGGCCTGTGCTCTTGATATGGGTTGAACGATAAGCTTATCCATTCCTCTTTTTGGATCATAAGCATTCACTTTCACAAATCCAGGGTCAATAACATAATAGACACCATCTATAGTAATGGAAGTCTCAGCAATGTTGGTGGCAATCACAACTTTTCTTTTACCTTCGGGTGTCGGTTCAAAAATCCTACTTTGCATTTCAGATGGCATGGCTGAGAAAATTGGCAATACAATCAACTCTGCTGTATTAGGTTTCTTCTTATAAATCAAACTCATTTTTTGAATGACTGATTCACAACATGTCTCAATTTCTTCTCTACCTGTTAAAAAGACTAGTATATCACCTGGTTTATTATTTGTATGAATATCAACAACTGTGTTGATGGTAGATTCAATATAATCAATTTCAGGTGTTTTTGAATAAAATATCTCCACTGGGAAGGTACGTCCTTTAATGTTAAAAACCGGACAATTGTTGAAATAGGTTGAAAACTTTTCTGCATCCAATGTGGCTGATGTGACAATCACTTTTAAAGTACCCTTACGCCGAACAACCGCATCCCTCAATAAAGCAAATAGAATATCGGTAGCGATTGTCCGTTCATGTGCTTCATCCAACATAATTACAGAATATTTCTTCATATCTGGATCAACTAAAGCCTCTCTTTCTAGCATACCATCAGTCATATATTTTATCATGGTTCGTTTACTAGTGCAATCTTCAAATCGAATGGTGTAACCAACTTCATTGCCTAACTTGCATCCAACTTCCTCAGCAACTCTTTTGGCAACGCTAGTTGCTGCAACCCTTCTAGGTTGAGTACAAGCAATCATTCCATCATTAATGTAACCGTCCTCTGCTAAGTATTGAGTAATTTGAGTACTTTTACCAGAACCTGTTTCACCAACAATGACAACAAAGTCGTTATTTCTGACGATTTCCAAGAGTTCCTTTCTGTTTTCATATACAGGTAGTGATTCTCTTTGTTGCTGTAAACTTATGCTTGATTTAATACCGTAAGATTGAAAGCGAGATTGTTGTCTCCAATTACTGAGTGCTTGTTGTTTTAATTCATTGATTTCATTCTGCTGAGATTCCTTAATCTCTAATTGTCTTGCTTGTAATGGATCTAGCATATTCAGCTGCTTTTTCTTTTCCTTAACTTCCTTTTGCTTTTTAACTTTCAATTCTTGCTTTTCTTCTTTAACTCTTTGAAGGTAATCAGAGCCTCTTTGAGCAATTTCCATCAATGATTTATTTTTCTTATCAAATAAGTCTCTTCTACTTCTTACAGCTGCTTTGGGCTTCCGCTTATCTTTTTTTAGAGATTTGGCTAAAATATCTTGTTTATTGACTAAAAACTTGGGAATATTGGCACTTAACTGTATTTCAACTTCTTGCTCTGCTTCCTCTAGATCGTCATCATTCAATTCTGCAAATGGGTCATCAGAAGTTGACCTGGAAAGTTTTTGACGCTTCACGCCGTATGCTGAATTGATCTGGGCAACTTCCCAATCATCCATTAATCCCTTTTTTCTCATTTGATGACGATCAACGTCTTTTCTGTCGTAGTCTCTATCTTGATTACTTTTCCAAATTTCTGTTTGGTCATATCGTGATTTAGGTTTCGATTTTTCAGCCTTACTCTGAAATGCTTCCTCTGTCAAAACACCAGCAAGTTGATCTATACCTCTCATAGATAATGTTATTTTCCCATTATCTTCATAACGCAGTATTCGAACATACACAATGTCATTTTTCTGTGGTTTTTGTGATCCAAGTTCCTCAACTGGACACAAACCTTGTTCCTTCCCTTCATTGAAAGATACAAATGCGCCAAAATATTTTGTAGACGTTACTCTACCTTTAAATACTGCTGTCAATGATGTTGACATCAAAGTATTGTTAAATTATGTTAAAAAGAAGACATGCTATATGAAGTATCTAAAAAAAAAAAGTATATTGCTCATGGCAAAGATATCAACTTACCCACGTACAGTCTATATCTTAATGAGCAATTCTTTCGTTCTAAGAAACCTGATTGTGGTCAACAAAAGAGCAGAAGCTAAAGACAAAACCCCACAAAAAATAGCTAGTTTGTCAAAACCATCAGTATTGTCAACCTCTCCAGGTGGAATAAATTTACCACCAATTATAGGCCCTATCAAAGAGCCAATACCAGAAAACACAAAGAAGAAGGATAAATAGGAGTATATTTCGGGCCCTCCAAATAGTTGACCAACTATAGTTGGGTACAATGCCACAGGAACTCCAGTTGCGCAAGACCATAGAACAACAAATGTAACTGTCAGGGCTGTCCCCTTTGCTGGTATCCATAATGCCAAAGGGAGTATTCCAGACAAAATCAAAGACGGAATAGTGATGTTTATTCTACCGATCTTATCGCCAAAAAAGCCTGGGATCACTCTAAAAAATAGAGCACATGCATTAATAATAGCAACTGAATACTGCTGAAACTTGGGGTCCACACCTGCTCTAATGCAAAATAAGTCAATATAAAACATCCCTGGAAAAAGGGACATCATAAACAAGAACCAACCAAATGATAACAAGAGAAACTCCCAATTTCGTAAAACTTCAAACTTTACACGGAGTATATTTTCAGACGGTTTCCTTGGCGGTGATTTAATTCTGGGTCTTAGGAATATCACTGCAAATGCAATCATTGGTATATAGATGAAACCAATGATTCGATTAGCCCACGGAAACCCTACTTTTTCAATTAGATTTCTGATCCCAATTGGCCAGTAGACGCCTCCAAGACTAGCACCACCTGTAATAATTCCCTGAGCTAGTGCCTTACGCTTTTCAAAGTACTGAAAAGTGACACCAGTGGAGTGAACGTACATGATCCCAGAGCCCATGCCGAAAAGAAGGCCCTGTGCCAAGAAGAGCTGCCAAGCTTTGTTTGTTAATGAGAGAAACATGAATCCAAGACAAGACATTAAACCACCAATAAGCACCATTCGTTGCTGACCCAAATAGTACATCCCAATTGTTGAGGGAACCGCCATCAGAAAGGTCAATGCCGCTTGCAGCGATCCAATAATTGATAAAACGTTCGACTGAACCGTTAGATATCTTGATTCATAGTAACTTTGGTACACACCATAAGAATTGCACATACCAAAAGAAAGCGCCATAACCGTTGAAGCTGCTCCTAATACCAGGTATGCTTTTAAACCACCGTCTGGCGGAGGCCCAACATCAAGTGGATCTTCTGCTTTTGACGTACTATCTGCAACGTCACTTAAAATCGATCCTGTATCACTGCTATCACTAGTCATACGTTTGCTCCACTTAATAATAAATAACTGAACAATTATTAAGATAAAAGAAACTTGCTTTTGTTCTTTTTGTCTTGATTACATATCTTGCTGCTATTGTGATCTTAGCCTTTATACGTATTTATCCCGAAAAAAATATATCTTCCCACTGTATATGGTAGGCCAAAAGCTCATGACTAGGCATATCGAAGACAATACATTAAAGTATAAAGCTGATTAAAGAAGGTATACAAAGGGGTTGTTCATTTTTCAAATTCAATAAACCGGGTTAAGATATCTGGGATATCAAATTTTGGAAGCACAAGTTCAACAAGTTGAAACTTTGAGCAAGTGTAAAATTCATCTTTTGAAACCAAAGCTCTAAGCTCTTGAGCCTTGGTAATCTTGAAACTTGTACTCTTTTGGCCTTTAGTATCACCAAAAGCCTCTAATATCTTTGTCCATTGCCAATTTGCGACAAGGTCATTATATGGACTGTGAGGACCCATGATCGCTCTCTCAATAGTGTAACCATCGTTATTCAAAATGTACATTGTAGCATTGATATCGTGTTTCATAAGGGAGGACAATTCTTGTAGAGTCATTTGGGCTGATCCATCACCCTCAACGGTGATCACCTTGCCGGGTAGATCAAAATCTCTTTTGGCTATGGAGGCACCTAGAGTAGCTGGTAGAGCATAACCAATGGAGGCCCAGTAAGCCTGGGAAACAAAATTGGCACCATTGAATGTGATATCGGGCACACCGAAAAGAAAAGAGCACGTTTCAACAATAAGTGTGTCGTCTTTCTGCAATGATGAGCTCAATGTTTCAATAAGATCCACTTCAGTCAATGGATATTTGCGATCTGAATTGATTTCATTATACACCTTCCTTACTGGTGTTATTTTATCCGCAGTGTTTATTTTGTCAGAGTCCAACTTTGACAACAGTAAAGGTAAGACGTCCAGCATTGTGACATCGGTCTGCAATTCTTGAGAACCGATCTGAATATATTGTGGGTTGAACTTGATAAGTTTGGAAGGATCCAAGTTAAACGAAAAGGCACCGGTGTTGAGCTCATGATCGTAGTTTCCAAAATGTAAAATAAGATCCGAGCTCTCAATGGCTCTACTGACATCGAGTTTGTACTTACCGATGTACGTGCCAACAAATCTCGGACCTTCTTCAGATATAATACCCTTTGCAAACCAGGTACTGAACAAGTTGACCTTGTTATCACATTTATCAACAATTTTGTTAATTATGTCTTCCATTCTGAACTTCTTAATAAAGTCATCAACTATAATTGACACATTTTTGTTACTGTAGATCATTTGAACAATAGTATCAACAATAGAACTGACTTTTAAATAATTGAAGGATAAATCATAAGACAAATCTAGCGGCGTCTTTAGTCTTTGCGCATCAACCTGCATGTCAGGCAAATCGCATGGCAGAAAAATGTAGCCGGGTCTCGAGTTCTTCCACACATTAATGATTACTCTGTCAACTATTTCACAAGCAGTAATGGGATCGTCTTCAATAGAACCGCAATCAATAGAGAATTCAGACGCAATGCGCTCATAAAGGTAGTGATCACTTTTTTGGTAGTGGTTTTTATTGGAGATGAGATGGTGAATATTGAGAACATTTGGGCTCCTCTTGAGCTTCATAGCACTTGTGCCAACAATATGTAGCAAAGGCGCAAACTCCGTGTACGCACCAGCGACACCATTGAGAGCAGACAATTCACCAACCCCATATGTAGTGAAAAGCACACCCATCGTTCTTGACACCTTGGCATAGGCGTCTGCTGCATACGCAGCATTCAATTCATTGCAACACCCGATCCAGTTCAAACTTGGTACGTCGTAAATGTGTTCCAAAAACTGCAAATTGAAGTCTCCCGGCACACCAAAGATAGAGTTAATCCCCAGTTGGTGCACTCTTAGAAAGATGTATTCCGCAATGGTGATAGTTGACTTTGTTTCGCAATGAGCATTGATTAAGGCGTCTACAGGCCTGTTTCTTACTTGTGCTGAAACAACAGGTGCCATTACTTGATAAATAAGCTTTAATTTAGTTTTTTGAAAATCAATACATGTCTTTTACAAGACATCCTTTTAGCTTTATATATTTGCGAGCTCTGTTGGGAAATACTGGTATGTCGTACAAAGTCAGGTTATACAGGGAGTCAAAATGATGTGAAAATTCAAAAAGGCGATGATAACCGACAATAGCCGTCATTATCCGTTTTTAACCGATCAATACCGTTTATAATTTTCAATTTGAAACCCTTATTGTCAGTGTCAGCCACCACAGTTGCCACATAATAGGTATAAAATGAACTATCTGAAATATGGTTAGTGGTATAGTGGTTTGAAAAAAATATAAAGTATGACATTGATTTATACATACTAACGAATGTCACGATACACATCTGTTCATAATATTTTTCATCTCTACTCTTAACGTATTTTAAAATTATCTATCTTCTTTTAAAACCTATTCATAATATCTCTTGTACACTATATTGATATAACTTTTACTGTCTCTCATGTCCTCTATTATTTTCTATTATCAAAACAGCTACGGATTCTCATGAGCAACATCTCCACTAAAAATAGCGGTATGCCCTGAAATTTCTATCTTTAAGCTATGGAATACTCTAATAGTTTGAAGAGCTATAATGTTTGACTGGGGGAACGATCAGGTATTGCTATGGTTGAGAAACGCTAATTATACAGAAAGTGTATTGGAATGCTTTCGAACGCACAACATAACAGGGCTTGTGCTTCCGATGTTGAATACGCAGGAACTGAAAGATATGGGTATCAAAAACCTCAAACTTAGATTGATACTAATGAAGCAAATAAGTGAATTGCTGGTTTCTAAAGATATACAACTGGTGAATATGAATGTAGAACATCCGCTGTTGAGCGAGGTTCAATCGCTGGTGGATTCGACAAATTTGATCGAGTCCGTTGCACAATCTATTGTGGTAGATACGCAAAACCAATCACAGAACAAAATGATTATTGCACAGCTTAATAAACTTAAAGAGGACGTGTTGCCTATTATAAAAGAGTCAAAAGACAGGAAACCCCTTCCGCATCCATACAGCTCCGAAACTAATACTTCACGTTCCTCTCTTCCAAGATCCGGTAGTGGGAACGTTCTACACAGGAAAAACTCGCAAAGAAACGCTAGCAACAGCAATCAGTCGAGTAGCGACACGCTGAAGCAGCTTAAAGCCAAAACGGAGGATCCCTGTTACAAGATTTTGCAGTCTGCCATGAAAAGTCACCATTTGAACAAAAGCGATTGGCAGAAATACGTTTTGGTGATTTGCTATGGTGGAGACAAGGAAAGGGTGCTACAGTATGACGAGAAGCCTGTTGCGGTTTTTAAAGAGCTTAATGATTTAGGGCTAAATCCTAGCATGATGTTGAGACAGGTTGACGTGAACGCAGCCAAGGACGGATCCAATGCAACACCAGGTGGCTATTTATAGTATAATTCAGCTTGGTTTATATGACAGTTTTTAAATTACATGTGCATTATATATAATCAGTAAGGTCTAAACTTTCTCTTCTGTCTCATTTGCTTGACCTTTTCTTGATCTTCCTTAAATTTGGATAAAAGTTCACTCATTTCCTGTTTCTTTCTTTCTCTCACTTGGAATCTATAGAAGTCCACCTTGTGCTTTTCGTCGTTTCTCTTCTTGAGCTCGTCTGCATTCTTCAGTTCGTCAATAGATTTAGTGGTACCCATGAGAGCGCTTTTGGTCTTTCTCTGAGGTCCAACAACCAATGTAAATCCGTCATCGTCAACCAAATCACGCATATCCTGCACTTCGTCTGCAACATGCTGCTCTCTCTGCTGGAACTCCAACAACGTCCTGGACACTTGCTCTTCTAAGTCCTCGGAGTTGAGTATATTTGCTTCGCCGTTGTATCTCATTGGTCCAGTGTGTTCCTTATCAACGGACCACACAAACAAGTTTTTCTTTTTGTTTAAACTTGACATTATAAGGTCAAGTCCATCTCTGTCTAAAAAGGTCACCACACCACACCCAACAGGCAACTTCTCTTCTTCACTTAGCTCCACACCAAAATCCTCACTTGACAATTTGCTTAAGTTTATATATGCGTCCCACTGGCAGTCTCCAGTAGGGTTGTACACGTCACGACCGATGTAACTTTTAATAATGGCACCGCTGTTGATCTGTGCAAATAGTGATTTCATTGTCTGCAAACTGGCTAGTGGCGGTAAGTTTACTATGAACAACGATGTCGTCTCTGACGACGAAACATCCCGTGTAGCATGCGGTTTAACGAATATCTGATGCGCAGTTTGTTCCAAATTCGCCACTGGCGGCATCTGAACCGATACGACCTTGAATCCCTTCACTTCACTTACCATAGAGGCCACGATTACGCTAAAAGAGTGTGAAGATAGCTTGACATTTCCTAGGTGAATTTTTTTTCGGCTTCTCCTATAGAGAAAACGTCTATAGAAAATTTTTCAATTGTCAAGTGATTTGGGTTCTTCTTAAAGAATAGAAATTGATAACGAGATGAGTGTTGTTGCTAACAGAAATTGTGCCTCTCCACATTGTGGTAAGACCACGGCATCAAATCTAAAGTGTCCGCTTTGTTTGAAGAGCGGCGTGAACTCTTTCTTCTGTAATTCCACATGCTTTAGAAACTGCTTCAGTATACACAAAGCGGTGCATCCACAAGGTGACAGTGAGTCGTACAACCCATTCCCAGACTTTTCGTACACGGGGGAGTTGAGACCAGCATATCCGCTGACACTGAAAAGAGAAGTCCCAGCAGAGATCGCTTTGCCAGACTATGCACTAGATGGGGTGCCGGAGTCTGAGATGAAGAACGACCGAACGGAGAAGATCAAGAGCTTGAGTGCAGAGGACGTTGCAAAGATGAGAGACGTTTGTCGTCTTGGTAGAGAGGTCTTAGACGCCGCTGCTGCGATTGTCAAGCCAGGTGTCACCACAGACGAGATTGACCAAGTTGTGCACTCTGAAAGTATCAAGCGTGGGGGGTATCCATCTCCGTTGAACTACTTCAACTACCCGAAATCAGTCTGTACATCAGTCAACGAGGTGATTTGCCACGGGATCCCGGACAAGAGACCGTTGCAGGACGGCGATATCATCAACATCGACGTATCGCTTTACAAAGATGGGTTCCATGCCGATCTCAACGAGACCTACTATGTTGGCGACAAGGCCAAGTGTAATCCGGACCTTGTGCGTCTTGTGGAGACCACCCGTGAGTCGCTTGACGCATGTATTAGCGCAGTGAAGCCCGGCGTGCCATTCCGTGAGTTTGGGAACATCATCGAGGACGTTGCTACCAAGAACAACCTTTCGGTGGTGAGAACGTATTGTGGCCACGGAGTCAACTCCCTCTTCCACTGTGCGCCTGAGGTTCCTCACTACGCCAAGAACAAAGCTATTGGCACGTGCAAGCCTGGCGTCTGCTTCACCATCGAGCCTATGTTGAACTTAGGCACCTGGAAGGACAAAACGTGGCCAGACAAGTGGACTTCCACCACTGCGGACGGTAAGCCAAGTGCACAGTTCGAGCACACGCTTCTTGTCACCGAAGACGGCGTTGAAGTCCTCACTGCCAGAACCGCCTCATCTCCTGGCGGTCCCGTCACTCGAATCTGAACCAGCACTGCTTGCAAGCTGCCAAATGTTTGTATGTTTTATATAAAATAATTAATAGATCTGGAAATGGAGTCATGAGCACTTGCTAGCGCTACGCTTAAAAATTTATATAAGCTTTGCAAAACACGCCATTGGATTTGATATGTTTTGTAGTGGTTATTTTCTTTAAGATTAAATAAAAGAGCAATGGAAGACTTTGAAGACATCAATGTGTATGAGGTACTTGGCGTGTGCGCGGATGCAAGCAGTAGAGACATCAAAAAAGCGTACCACAAGATGTGCTTGAAATATCACCCAGATAAGACGAACGGATTCAGAGTGGAATTTGATCGTGTCCAGATTGCATATTTGGTATTGAACGATCAGAAAAGACGCAAGCTGTTTGACGACACGGGCAAGGTGTGCCCATGGGGGCCAATGTCAGACAGCGAGGCATGGAGCATGCACATGGAAGACCAGTTTGAAAAGATCACTAAGGATCTTATTGAAAAGGACAAGAAACAGTACCAGGGAAGCGAGGAAGAACGCAGGGACGTTTTGGCGACCTTCATCGAGTACGAGGGTGAGGTGGAGCGCTTGTTTGAGAACATTATCCACTTAGAGTTCAGTCCGGAGCAGGAAAAGAGAATTGTGGAGCTGTGCGAAAGCCTGATCCAGGATGGCGAAGTGGAGCTTAAGCAGATTCCGGAGTGGGAACACTACCTGAAAAACAGAAAGGTAAGCATCAACAAGCTCAAAAGAAAGGCTGAGAAAGAGGCCCAGTTGGTGAAGGACTTTGCTAAAGAAAAAGAAGATCTTTCCTCCTTGCAGTCTAAGATAGCCAAAAACTCGGTCAAGCACAGAGGTGCCTTTTCAGACATCTTCACCAAGTACGAGGAGAAGGCTGCTATGGATTTGAAGAAGAAGGGAGACGAAGAAGAAGAAGAGGAGGAAGAAGAGTACGGTGAAGGAGAAGACGAGGAGGACGATGAAGAAGACAATGATTATTCTGAAGCTGAAGAGGTCAATGATGACGATGATGATGGTGAAGATGACGATGAGAAAGAGGAACAGGTGGAAGAAAAGGAACCTGCTCGTGCACCAAAGAAGAGAAAGACCAAATAAATCCACAGGCCTTCTATTAGTGTGAGCCATGAGCATGTAGGCCACGGCTGTACGAACTTTTCTTCAGATCTGATAATACCGTATTTATCATTTATTTTATAATCGAACAAGTGCACAAACTTGAACCGACTACCCCTCGCACCTACTGTGTTTTAACATCACTCCTTAACTAGAATTATTAGTTGTCTCGAGACCAAAATTTCCCTCTTTGTCGGCATATCAATACGTTTAGTGAAATGCCATCGCATTGTGAACACGAACACCATGACCATGGCCACGACAGTGCGCCTCCAATTGCCACAAACGAGTCGCAGTCGCTTAACCAGTGGATAGACACCACCAAGCTCTTGGCCCTCAACATGGCCAACCTTAATTCGGATCTCCCGCTGCTGTTTAAAACGCAGGACACGAGATACGACGTTACGCCCGTGATCAGGTCTGATCTTGATGGTGACATGATCGTTCACATCCCCTTTGAGTGTCCCGTGAAGCTTTACTCGATAACGCTAAGAACGTCTAGCGAAGACGACCACAGTCCGCAGCACATCAAGTTGTACAAAAATGTGATTGGACGGGACTTTGACGACATCCAGAGTCTGAAATGTGACTACGAGCTCACCCATCCGAGAAGTGTTGGAATTGTTACCACGGCCGGTGAAACAAACCGTGATCCACACTCCTTTGTGGAGCATCATTTGCCACGTCGTCTATTTTCTGGGATAGCTGGCATCTCCGTGTATTTTACAGATCTCTGGAACGGAGACGAGGGACCGCTAGAGCTCGTGTCACTAGAGCTTCGCGGTGAGGCTTCTGGTATACGTGGTGGCCGCCCCGTAGTTGCAATGTATGAAGCGTCCGCGCAGCTAGGAGACCACAAGAAGATTGCACATGAAACACATCAAAGTTCCATCCTTTAAAAAGCAAATCCGAAGACATATAGCTGTAACTTACAGTACTTACCATTTACTAAAACGCTCCACTATAGAGTATCAGCCTCTTACACATTATAGGCAAATTTACATATATACTAGTATAAATATAAATATAAATATAACCTCCCATAGAGGAAAAAAAGAATACTCATATTATTGTGTGGTCTTGAATCACATTCTTTTAGTATTGCACCAACTCCTGACTAATGGAACCACCGGCTGGCTTAAGTGCGGTGAGTACGAGACGCAATAGACAATGTCCACTTGAAAACAAAGTGGTGAGCTCGCTCGTGGGTCCGGGGGACCTGGCTCTTGTTTCCAGATTGGCGTATGATAACTCAGTTCCCTCGTCACGCCAGTCTTCAATACCAAAGAAGAGAAGCAGCGCAAAGAGGAGCAGCATTGCACTCCATAGAGGCGTGTTGTACGAGACACACGAGATTGGTGCTAACGGAGAACATGAAATAGAAGAAGGCGTAAATGACAACGACGAAGATGATGACGAAGATGACAACATGTGTGGTGTCTCCAACGGCATCAAAAGGAGACAAATACTCATTAGTTCACCATCTTCTTCTCCCATGCTGCCAAGACACGATCCTTCTTCTAGCTTGACAACAGTTCATAATGGTGTGACCTCCGTTGAGAATTTACCCTTGCCATCACCAAGTGCGTCACCTAACCACCAGGGAACATTTCACGACCTTGATAACGATAAATGCACATTGATGCATACACCGACTTGGAGCATGGTTAACTCATACATTGATAATATTGAACCGGGGTCAATAAAATCAAAGACCTTGCTTTGGAAATTATTACAAAAGACAGATATCACAATATTGAGTAACCTTTATGGACTGTTAGCAGATGCATTAAAGACAGACATCATAAGTCAGCTGCCCACTGAAATTACAAACAAAATATTTTCTCACTTCGATTACAAAACCTTGGTGAAAGTGTCTGAAGTTTGCAAAGAATGGAACCTAATTACTCATTACAGCTATGATACATGGAAATGTTTATTGTTCAAAGATAAAATGATACACGATGAAAACGAATTTGAAAGTGAATTTCAATGGGTCAAATCAATGCACAGTGACTTGAAAGACTCACAGATTGCTAGAATAATGTACAAGAGAAGATTTGGTATCAAAAGAGATTGGATGAATCCAAGTTTCAATCCAAAGGTGATATCACTAGATGCTAAGAATTTGGGCGTGATAACATGCCTGCAGTTTGACAGTGATAAAATTGCAGCTGGTTCTGATCAAAGCAAAGTTGTCATTTATGATACCGAAACTGGTGATAAACGTCATGAATTAATAGGCCACGGAGGTGGTGTATGGGCAATGAAATATTATAAAAATACTTTAGCTTCAGGCTCAACTGATCGAACTGTTAGAATTTGGAACATTGCCCAAGGTAAATGCACACATATTTTTAAAGGTCATGTCTCAACTGTGCGATGTCTGGAAATAATTGAGCCTGTTGAAAGAGGCACTGATATTCAAGGAAATCCAATATATTTTCCGCCTGAACCTTTATTGGTAACAGGCTCTAGAGACACTACTTTAAATGTATGGAAGCTACCTTTAACTAAACCTGACGATATATTACCCGACGAGCCAATAGAGCTAGAGGAGATCGATAATCCATTCTTGTTAAAAAAGCTAGAAGGACATTCTAACTCTGTTCGAGCTCTTTCTGGTTATTGTGATACAATAATTAGTGGATCATATGATAACAAAGCGATTGTTTGGGATTTGAAAACATTTACAAAAAAATATGAATTAATAGGGCACAACGATAGAATTTACAGTTGCGTGTATGATTGGAAACGTAACCAATGTTATACTGGCTCTGTTGATAACACTGTCAAAATATGGGATTTGAACAAGGGTTCATTAAAGGCCATTTTAGAGGGCCATCAAATTTTGGTCGGATTAATTACTGCATCCGATAATCTACTAGTTTCCGCTGCAGCTGATTCTACTGTCCGTATATGGGATCCGGATACCGGTGCGTCTAAACATGTTTTAAGAGGACATGGCAGTGCCATAACTTGTGTTGAAAATGATGATGAGAAAATTGTAAGTGGCTCTCAAGGTTCATTAATCTTATGGAATGCCCAGACAGGTGAAAAGATTCGTGATTTAGGAAATAATATATCAGGTGCCGTTTGGCAAGTAAAATTCGATTATAAACGATGCGTTGCTGCTGTTCAAAGAGAATCCGAAACTGTTATTGAAATTATTGATTTTTGTCCTAAAGATCAGGACCCATATATTTCATCTTCTTCTAATATATAGCTATATTATAACTACTTTAATACTATTTTTTTTGATATGCTAAGCAACTACATCAGCGTCCCTTTGTCACTCCCTAACAATCGATTTTTATATCTGGGCCAAAAAGTATCATTTTTGCTTGAAAAAATTCAAGACACGTATCAAGTTTGATATGACCTTTCTTTTCCCGTTAATATCAATGAAGTTTGGAGTCATTGCTTTGATTACCTTGATTGCAGGTGCAATTGCAGCTCCTGCTTTGATTACTGTTGATGATAAAAATTTCGAAGATGTCATCATTAAATCTGGTAAACCATCATTTGTTAAATTCTATGCACCATGGTGTTTCCATTGTAAAGAAATGAAGCAAGCATGGGAAGATTTAGCAGACGCATATGTCGGTGAAGATGTCCAAATTGTTGAGATTAATGCCGAAGAAAACAGATCCACTAGAGAAAGATACGGTATCTCAAGTTTCCCTCAGGTAAAATTATTCAAACCATCACAGTTGTCAGTACCAATTGACTACTCAGGAGCTAGAAGCGTTGAAGAATTTGCAAAATTTTTGCACGAAGAGCTTAAGATTGATGCCAATATTGGTGCTCCTTCTATGTTAGTTCAATTTAACGATCTAAACATTGAGCAGTTTGTGGAAGTTAAGAACAGAAAGGCGTTGATCATCTTCACTGAAGAAGACAATGAAGAATGTGATGACATGATAAAAGAATTTGAAAGTGCCGCATACGCATTCCATAAGGATAACAACAAGGTTCTTATTGGTGAAGTCAAAAAGATCGGCCTTGAACCAACTGATTTCATCAAAAACAAATTTCATATTGGTCACTACCCGACTGTTGTCTATGTAGAAAATGGTGATTTGGATAAATACAGTCTTTATGAAGGTGAAATCAAAGATACTGCACTTGTGTCATTTATGAATGAAAAAGTGGGTGTCAGAAGAGCATTAGATGGTACTTTAGATGGGGAAGCCGGTATTATTCCACAGCTTAAAGATGAATTGAAGAAGTTTTTAGGTGCCAACGTTTTGAAAAGAAGAAGTCTTATTGCTGATTTCGTGGAGAGCATGAGAAAAGTTGATACTCAAGTTTACAAGGAGGAATTGAAATATTATGCTGTTGCATTCAACCAATTTAACACAAACAATCAAAAATTCTTTTTAAACGAAAAGGAAAAGTATGAAAATATGCTAGAGGATAAATCCATTTCTAATATTGAAAGAGATAATGCAAACTTGAAATTGAACTTTTTAAAGCATTGTGAAACTTATTACACCGATGAAACATGGAGACCAATCGAAGACCTCATTGCTGAAAAGAATGAAAAGGAAGGTGTTGTAGACATTCCAAAGAAGGACGAATTATAAGCACTTTGTATCAAATTATTTGTTTTAGTTAGCGTCTTATCTTTTGTTGTGGCTGATCTAATTAGTTAGCTACAAAATAATAAGTAAAGAATATATTAAGTTTTCAACCATAAGTTGACTACCATTCAACAGCATCAAACTTTTTACAAGTTCTAACGTTATCAGGGAAGATTTTGTCATTAATTATAGTTTCATTGATTAAAGCTTTCACGTTCAATGGTGTGCACCTTGCAAACCATACAAACTCACCATTCTTTTTGTGAATAAGAACATTGGCTGCGAATTTATGACCACCAACATGGTTAATAAATAGAACTCTAACACCATCTGGTCTATCATCACTCAAATCTCTATGAAGTCCGTGGTCCTGTAACTGAGACTCAAATTCCTTTTTCATATACGGAGCAGTTTGACCACATTTCTTATCTCTTGTGTTATGTGAACATAGAAGGACAAGAGCGGAATTGATGTCCATTTCAACAACAACGCCTTCAATCTTCAAATTTTCAATTAGTGTTTTTCCTTCTTTACCCTTCTCAGCATTGAGTGCTACATCTACCAATGTATTGTATATATGTTCTGCATTGCTTTTATCCACACCTTTAATTCTAACAAACCAAGGCAGTAAAAGCAAGTCCACAACTTTCCTTTCCGAGTATTCGCCAAACCTCTTATTTGAAAGGTCAAAAGGCTCACTGCTAACATTAGAGTTCACTTTTATATTTGCCATGTCACCTATCTTTCCACCCAATTTTGAGATCAATGGATGGATGGAATCCTTTAGTTGGTTGTCATTCAATGCATCATGCCCCCAATCGGACTGGCCTGTAGGAATAATTATACGCAAATCGGGAGTTTTCGTGGACTCCCAAAGCGGCTCTGACATGGCAGCACCCTTTAGCTTGAAACATGAACTTGGGAATTTGAAATGGCATTCGTTTGGTTCACAGGTGAAATTTTCGTTAGAAACTGGTAGTATATCAGAAGGTGCTGGCGACTGTTCTCTTGAACTTGATATCAGGTTTTTCAAGTAATTCATTTTTAGGTATGTGTACTAACTTACTGATAAAGAGACTTTTTATAAATCAAGACTTTGATTGGGCCAAGACTCCTAAATATAAGTATTTATCAAAATATTGGAAACGGCCGTAAACATTATTTTAAAACCGAGATTCATGTAAAACCACAGTTACGGAAGAAAAAGCTTAGCATATTCGTAAATAGTAGTATTTTACTTGATTATATAGATATTATGTACAAACGAGAGGGCGAGCAGGTGCGATACAACAAAAGATCGCTTTGATTGATGGCTTTAGTATGATATTTCATAATATTTTCTCAAATGACGATAAATAGACTCTTGAATTTTCATGGTCTTGTGATGGGTTTCACTATTTACAAGATGCTATGCAACATTTCACCACAAGATGAGAGCAGATCAAGTGCAGAATCAAGGAGGAAGAAAAAAAGGACAAGATGCATAATTTGGGCAAAAAGAAGAGTATCTCAAGTCTCTAAAGATATTCTTTTGAAGCTTTATAAATGAATTATTTGATTCAACAAATAAAAGCCAAGCAAAAAGAAATTCCTTTGAAAAAAGTAAAATAGTCAACATTGTCTATCATTGCCATTGGTATTATTCATAAGCAATCACACGTTGATAGTATTACACAGTGTCTCAATTATTTTCTATATGTAGAGATAACTTCCTTTGTGATGAACTCTTCAGCAGCATTTTTTCCGTGAGTTGCAGCAATGGCGCCAATCAAGCTTGTTGTAATTGTAGAAAAGATCTTTTTAGGCTTGTAAGATTCTGTTTGCTCGCCGCTAGGAAGTGCCTTCCTGCAAAAGAACACTTTGTCAATACCCTTTGCTTCTGCGAACTCTGCAAGAAATTTATCAGACCAGATCAGTCTGTGAGCGAGTGATCCCACTGCTGCAAAACTGGTTGAGCCAATGGTGTCTAGACTTTCGCTTGTTTGTGCTAAAACGGCCTTAGATGCTGTTAACTGAAGCAACTGTTCACCAAAATAAGATAATGTGGAATTGTATGGTTTGCTACCATGCGCAAACGATTTGTGAGTGAGGACTTGCAAGAGCAAATCATCTGATAGCTGCAGCTTAGGTGATACTGCTAAAAGGTATTGCTTCAAAGCTCCAATGTTCTCTTCACTGTTTGAGTACTTGTATGTTTCCATTGACAAAATCTCCTCGGGATCTCTGATCAAGCCCTGGACTCGGTTCCCGCGCACATAAACCACACTTCTGACATTCACCAGTCTATTGGACGCTGGTCTTAATGTTCTGACTATTCCTGTCAACATATTTCACTTTATTTACTTAATCACTTGAAAAATGGACGTCTTTTCTTCTCTTTTTTTTTTCACTTTTGAAGCTTTCTTGTGAAAAAAATTTTAGTAAATGCGCCACATAAAATGCGCCACGGATCTTGATCAGAAAAAAAAATGAAATCTGAAAAATTTTAAGCTTTATAGTAGCTAAAGAGAGAAAGTTGTAGGTAACAGGGACCAAGCATGGATATCTTCAAGGTTTTAAGTAGAGGAGTGTCAAAGAAGAAGGCCAAGAATGTTGAGGTTGATTTTTCGAACAAATTCAATGAGAAATTTAACAAGCAAAAGCATAAAGACACCAAAGAAGTCAAGGACCAGCAGATTGAGAAGGAGATTGATTTCTTTCACACTAAGCAACATAAGATAATTAGAGAAGCTGAGAGAGGGCAGGATGATGAGGAGGATCAAGATGAGGAGGCTCAAGATGATGAAGGAAACAAAAAAGAAAAAATAGTATCTTTACCGGCTAAGATCACCACAGCAGAACAAGCACTAGAGTTAAGGGAAGCTAACAAGACAAAAGTGAAAGGACACGATGTTCCATTACCAATTGGATCATTTCAGGATTTGGTTTCTAGATTTAAGTTTGACAAACAGCTTTTGCAAAATTTGATTAGCAACGATTTCACTGAGCCAACGCCGATCCAGTCGGAGGCGTTGCCATCGGCCCTATTCAATCGTGATTTGATTTGTTGCGCACCAACCGGTTCTGGTAAGACACTTGCGTTCTTGATTCCCCTCATTCACCACATCTTAGAAAAAAAGCCAAAATTTGGCACCAAACAGCTTTCCAAGGAACAGAGAAAGGAGCTCAACAAATGTAGGCAGCTCAACGGGCTGATCATATCGCCGACAAAGGAATTGGCCAACCAAATTTACATCGAGCTAGAGAAATTGACTAAGGACTTAGAACTGAACGTGTGCTACTTGAACAAGGCCGCTGCAGCGAAGTTTAGGACCAAACAAGTCTCTGTTTCGAAGTTTGACATTATTGTCACAACCCCATTGCGACTAATTGACTTAATCAAGAACGAAGCCATTGATTTATCTGATGTGAATCAGATCATCTTTGATGAGGCGGACTCGCTTTTTGAATCAAACTTCATAGAACAAACAGATGCCATTCTCTCAAAGTTAACGAACACGAAGTTGAGAAAAAGCATCTTTTCAGCAACGATCACTTCTAGTGTGGAAGAGCTTGCCAATGGTATTATGATCGATCCCGTTCGTGTTATAGTCGGATTAAAAGAAGCTGCCAACTCCAATATCGAGCAGAAGCTCATCTTCTGCGGTGATGAGCACGGTAAGCTTGTTGCCATTCGTGATATGATAAGAAGCGGCGACTTCAAACCTCCTGTTATTATCTTTCTTCAAAGCATTCACCGTGCCAAGGCGCTCTATTCAGAATTACTATACGATGGGTTGAACGTCGATGTGATTCATGCTGAGCGAACACAGCATCAAAGAGAAGAAGCTATCCAGAGATTCAGAGCCGGAGAGTTGTGGTGTTTGATCACCACTGATGTTTTAGCACGTGGTGTTGACTTCAAGGGTATCAATCTAGTTATCAACTACGACGTTCCAAACTCATCACAGTCTTACGTCCATAGAATTGGTCGTACTGGTAGAGCTGGTAGAAAGGGTCGTGCAATTACGTTTTACACCAAGGAAGACATGGAGATAGTAAAAAGTGTTGTCAATGTGATGAAGGCCTCTGGTCAAACAGAAGGGCTACCATCATGGATGCAAGTGGACGGCGCCTTGTCCAAGCTAAGCAAAATGCGTAAGAAGGTGCTTAAAAAGCAACAGCTTAAGAGATCAGAGATTAGTACTGTGCCATACATTGATAGAAAGAAACGTAGGCAAAAGCAGGAAATGATTATTGCAAGTAAAAAAAGGAAATTAGTAGAACAAGAAGTTGAAAATGAGTGATTGTTGGTATTATGTACAGCTGTTTGTCAATAATTGAAATAATACCGCTCAGAATAAATAAGAACAACCGCTTAGAATGAATTTAATGCATTGATTCATATTTTCCTTACACTTTTTTTTCAATGAATCAACTTTCCCTATTTTTTCACATAAGAAGATAATGGCTTGGCATATGTTTTAATAAAAACATTTATATGATATCTAGTCAACCTATATCCATATGATATGAACTTTGGAATTTTTTTGAGTTTGTAATGTTTTTTTTCGTTTTATACTTTCAGAGCGTATAGCAATTTTGCTTCCTTACGCTTGCAATATTAACTTATCAAATTTGCTTTGGACTTTTCTTGCAGTTCTTTTTTGTTACAAAAATCCTTGATAGAGTGATATTTCATTTCTTCCATTTCTTTTGTGTCTTCTTTCTCTTTGAAGTATTTTGTATAAATGTCCATTTTCAGTGCTCTTTACTTGATTTATATTCTGCCGTATAGTACTATTCTAAACATATCTTCTGAAAGTTATGTCAAAACTATGTGCGTTATCTCTTTCACTTTTATCTACATTTTCTTCACTTAATGGAAGAATTCTGCCTACTTAAAACTTCGTCCATTCTTTGATTTTAAATTCCTTTGTCTAAGATGATGTTTTCATTTTTGTTTGCATAACATTAAATCTTTCACCAGCTTTAGACCATAATCTCTTAAATGTATATCCATTACTTCATTCACCAAATATTCAGTTCCTTCATTGGAATCGAAAATTGCTCAGGATGGTTACAAGACCGATTTTTAAAATGACAGCAACGCGTTTCTGCAATGCTGAAGAAAAAGATTGAGCATTTTGATCTCTTACTACTCCTGCGAAGAAAAAGGTCAACAAACCGAAGGGAATAGAAATATGACCAGTACTGGTGACATTCAGAGGTACAGAGAAGGACTGTTCTCGTTTATCCAGACATGCGAAGGGGATCTGACACCAGTTTCATCGGCTCGTGTGGTCAAGGCTAGGGAAAAACTCAGAAAGCTTACGCGTGTTCAGTTTATTGATTTGACCATTGACGTGTATGATGAACTGGAAAGAAGGAACGCGGCAGAGGCTAGTCCACATACTGCACCAAGGCACCTTCAGCCGGATGCGGGTTACCATCCGAAGAGAAACCAGGCTAGACAGAAGCTAGCAGCTTTGCCAGCAGCGAGATTTAAGGATTTGGTGAACGATGTTTTGTTTGAGATTGATACACGGTCCTCTGGCGGCAGCTTTACTAGAAAGGAACTAGGTGAAGCACCGCGCACCAACGGATTTTACAGTGACGCCAATGACACGTTTGACAACAGTCAATTGCAAAATAAAAGCATGCAGACTGGTAATGATCAGGCCCACGCAAATAATGATCCGTTACCAAAGACCAATAACAAGGAAGCTAATAACAACAATAAGTTGGGATTGAAGCTGAATATCCCAACCGTTCCGGTCACTTTACCTGTGATAAGCGATATTGCCAATAATATTCACAAAACACCCCTTAACGACGCGTTTAACAGCGCCACTGTGTTGGAAACACCTTCTCAAATGAAAAGTACCACATTGGTTCCACAGAAGTCAGAATTAACCTGGTCTAGTGATGATGACGAAGAAGATGATGAAGATGCCGACAATTCAAATTTCAATCCTCACAACGCCTTATTGAGATCTCCAAGTAAAAAGGTCAAAGTAGCCACAAACGAAGTTTTGAATGAACACGCTGGTCCAGAGCTAAAATTTCCCGTTGACAATGATGATGAAGAGAATGAGAAGTTCAATCAAAGCGTAGTCAGTAAACAGAGCCTCTGCGCTCCAGTTGCAAATGCAGATTCACAGGCCGCTTTAAAAGAAAAGGAAGTTGAGTTACAAAAAACAACCGAAGAATATATAAAGCTAGAGCTTGCAAACGAAGATCTACAACTGAAAGTTGATACTTTAACTAGTCAAATCGAATTGTACAAAGAAGATTTAAAGAAATATGAGAATTTTGATTCTTTGGAGGAAGAATATAGAATGCTTTTGGAAAAGCATGCAGCACAAACCGAACATGTGCAAGAACTTCAAAAACTTATTGACCAATCTAAAGCCACAAACTCGGTTGATGATAACATAAAACGCACTCTTCACGAGTTTGATGAAGGTGACGATGATGATTCTGAAGAAGAAGAAAATGGTGAATTTCAAAAACAAGACGAACGTGAAATATCCGTTCTTAAAACTTATTTAGAAAAGGTCCTTGAAGAAAATGAGCAGCTAAAGGCAGAAATTGCGAATAAGGAAATTGCCTCACATGATGTACTTTTAGCCAAGTATGAAGAATTAAAAAGTCAGCATGGTGATTTAAACCAAGAGTATGAGGACTTCAAATTACGTACTGGCACAACTGTAAATGAGACAAGTGGAGTTTTGGGTAAAGATATCAACGGTTTGTCTGATAGTTTTAACACTGCTGTCAATGAAACCAATAATCCCCACAAAGAACTACAGTCACAAGATGTTCAAAAATCATTCCACAAGATTGATAATACTATTGATGCCAAGTTCTTTTCTACAAACGGGAAAATAACAATCTCAAAGTTGTCAGACGTGTATGTTTCTTTAAACAACATTTACATATACTTAAATGAATGCAACGACGCAATTGACCCACACACATTATTTGATAAAGTAAGTACGTATGTTAGATTTACAAATGAGCTTTCAAAGCAGGCTATAATAGACAACGATCATCAATCGTCAAAATTAAATAATACAAAGCGAATTTTAACGAGTGCTATTTCTAATGTCTTGTCAACAACTAGGCATTATGCACTGTATCATCAAATTCTACCAAAAATTGTTCTGCATGCAGCATTGGCTGATATTTATTTAACAGTCTGCGATTTGATTTCTTTGGTAAAAATCAATGGCCAAGGTATTCCAAAATCACAATTATCAAACCACCAGATTCAGCTTTCGAAAATTAATACTCAAGCTGAGAGTATTGACAGTATTCCAACAGAATCGCCTGTTGAAGAGGCCTGTAATAAAGGTGTGAATATTTCACAAACTCCAATGGCACTCAAAATGGGACTTAATCTCAATAATAAAAGTATGAGCCTAAATGAATCACAGACATCATTTACATCGCCTATTAATGAACGTCAAAATAACGATCTTACATCCGCAGGCGTACGCCCATTGAGAATCACACAAAGATTAACACAGGCGCATGAATCTAAGTCAAATAATGAGTTAGCATCAGATGTCAATTTAGATAGATCAGCAAACGAATCTACCCTCACAATCCCAATGATTACATCATCTCCAACCTTGAATAAATCAGGGATGAATTCCCCAATTCCTTTACAACTTTCAATTGTTTTTCCTGGTAAAGACACTTCTCCTTTGAAAGCAAAATCACCTATTGACTTCACACCACCTCACCCAGCACAAGCAACCAAAAACAGTGTTCTAGATAGAATGAGAAAATTAAACCAGAGTGTTGAAGAACAATTGAATTTTAACGATCCCAGTGGCAAAGAATTCTTAAATAACCAAATTAAAATAGGTGGTGATGTTAGCAAAGCATTTGATAAATTTGGTGGCAAAAGAAATTTGGATGACACTAGTAAAATGATGGATTCGTCACCATCTACTTTTGTAAAAAAATTTTCAACTCATGAAATAGCAAATGCATTGGATCCGCATGAATCCCTTAATGAATTTGATGATACATTTGAAAATATTAATTTCCAATCAAAGCAAAATGGTTCCTATTCAAGTTTGAAAAATGTATCCGAAACTTTGAGCTCAGAAGACAAAATATTAAAAAATGAAAGTAGCTTTAAAATGAACTCTAAAAGTGAAGATTGTAGTGAGGCTAATAATAATGGAGTAGATTCCAACTTTGTAAATGAACAAGTTACTGATATACCATTAAGAGTCCAGGTTCCAAATTTAAAGAAAATATTAAATAAGGAGAAGATAGATAGTCTGAAAACGGAGAATGAAGGTTTGCATGACAAAACAAATTCAATCTCTCTTGATGATTTACCTGAACTTGATCAAAGTTTTGCAAATCGTGATTTTGAGTTGACCCCTGAATTAAATAAGTACAAGCCTACCACTAAAAGCTTAAAATCTAGTGATGAACCTTTTGAAAGCGGACCGCAATCCAAAGTACCTAATCATGATCAGTTAGCTCCACCAATCAAAATATTAAATGGACCAAGAGCCAATCCAGATGAAGTTACAAAGACTGAAAAAAATGAAATTGTTTCCAAAAGCTACGAAGAGTTTGATAGCAATGTGTCTCAGGTAAACGATGACCCAGCAAGCTCACAAATTTACGAAGAACTTGGTTCTCAAATTGATATTTTAATGCCAAACTCAATTAATCAAGTTTCCCAAAACAAACTAAATGGAGTTGAAGAGAAAGAAGAGGATATCTCAGCTTATGGACAAACAAAGACACACTTAAATGGAAGCCTTGAGGATGATCATTCTACTAATAAAAACTCTATGCTTTCTGCAAAATCTAAAGATCCTATGGCTGAATTCAAGGATAAAGTTGATGAGTTCAAAACCAAGATGACCAAATCTGCAACAGAATCTGATGATGAGTTTTTTTCACCATTAAAAGAAAATCAAATACTCAATGAGAACGGCAAACTTTTAAATAGCCACCTTCCATTAAACCAAATAAACCAAATATCAAACTTTGAAAGAAATTCTTTCAATGACAATTTTGAAGATTTCAATAAAGAGAATGTCTACAAACCAACTGATCAGGAGCATACAACAAGTAAAGTAAACGAATCAAAAAATTTGACAAACTCAAATACTTTTGAACGTCAAAGATTTAATGAAGAGCCTGATTTCAACGCAGATGTCAGGGTCGAGTCACAGCCACTCTCTCATGACGAGTCAAATCCATTTGTTGAAAAGAGGGAAGCGAATGGTGTTTTCATTGACAGTCTAGGTTCACCAATTAAGAAATCCAAAGGTTTGAATAATTTAACGACTCCACTTGAAGCTGATAATTTAGCAACTATTGATGGTGACAATAGTGTACTAAATATTGACGAACAATTGAAAGAAAGAGTTTCGAGAAGACTATCTCGTCGTGTCAGCTTAAAAGATAGTGCGGAGCCTTTGAAATCAAATACTAGCAATAGCTTTGGAGAGGACGAGGAAGATGAAGAAGATGAGGAAGATGATGTTGATGAAGAAGAAATGTTTGACATTGAAAATTTCAATACCTTAAACCCGGATAATACATTGCACGAGCTATTACTTTATCTTGAACATCAAACTGTGGAAGTCATCAATGCCATTCAAACAATGCTAGGATCAATCAAGAATCCAAAAGCAACGAAAGGTTTACTCAGAGAGGGCGCCAATTGTATCAACCAGGTTGTCAAAGCGATGGCAGAAGGTACAAGTACATTGATGAACCAAAGTAGATACGCTGAGTCTATGGGCCATGCTAGGTACGTTGTTGAAGTTCTTGAAGATTGTGTAAAGAGAATGGAGGGTCTCTATGGAGAAGATCTCAGTAGAGATGAAGAGTATGCAGGTAAAAATTTCAAGCAAAGATCTGCAGGAATTGCATTTGACGTTGCCAGAAGTACAAAGGAGCTTGTTAAGACAGTTGAGGAGGCTTCCATCAGAGACGAAATTGCTGTGTTGGATTCAAGACTGAACAATTCGGTGTCTCGGAGTTGATCTATGCAAATCATGAAAAATCAATGATGATAAAAAAACTTATAAAACGAAACACCTCCCCCTTAATTTTTTTGAGATTAAGTAAAGAAGATAAAAGAAGAGATCCACCTAGTCTTTTCAAATAGGAGCAAAAATTTAGAACAACGGCTAAGCTAAGTGTCTGAAGAGATTGCATTACCATTTATATATATATAAGAAGATATATGCATGAAATTAAAATTGAAATAAACTAAAATACCACAAATATGGAAGAGGAGGCTATCAGGACGTTATGTATGATGCATATGCACAATGGTAACAGTCAAATGAGTTGCGAGCCACGAACAGGATATAATGACAATATGAATACACTATTGACAGCGGTTTATGCTCTGTCACCCAATAGTACCACTACTCATGATGGTATTAGTACTAGTGATGATGCAGATGGAGATCCGGGAATAAATAGGCCAAGGGTAAGTAGAGAAATTGACCTTAAGCAGTTTGATTACGTTTTTGACGATATAGAGGGGGAGCTGAGAAATGGTTACAGCAGCCCTAACTATGTGATTGATAGTGAAAGCAAGACTAAGAAAATGAAAAGGTCAAAGAGTCTGGGAAACGAAAATCAGGAGTGTTATCATTGCCACAGCAAAGGTACCCCCGAATGGAGGAGAGGACCGGATGGAGATCGAACACTTTGCAATGCGTGTGGATTATTTTATGCCAAATTGATTAAGCGATATGGTCTTGAGAGAGCTATTGAGATTATGATCAGTCGAAGGGAACATGGTCAGGTTAACGATCGAAGGATCAGTATTAGTTAGGCAAAGGATATGAGCTGCAGCATAACATTGAGGACATGATTAGCTGTTTTTAAATTGATTTAGTGATTGACGGGTTAGTTGTGTTAATGTACTATTATTGAAACTTGGGCAAAAGATAGATGGAAACATCAATTTCAAAATGGGTACTTTATATATACATACATGTATTTTTTTTTTTATTCGTTATAAATAAAGGTTAGGTTATTATTATAATTATGTTAGAAATTAAAATAAATAAGATTAGGTGAGTACATATAACTCCAATTTTTTGAGTAGTGTTAGTTTTAAGTGGTTATGGGAAAAAGAAAGACCTTATTGTAAATGTAACTTGTAAAGAACAAAAGGTTCATAATCGGTATCAACCAAATTTGCGTAATCGTGTAACGAAGAATCATTTTCACTTGAAGATTGACCGCTTAAGTAACCAAATTTAGTGATCAAATCGCTCTTAACTTTATCAATACCCTTGTCGTTTGAATCTTTTGGCACTTTTAAAATAAAGCAATTGAAGATAGGAGGTAGACCGTATCTCAAAACAGATTCAACAAATGCTCTAAGGAATTTAATATGAATCCAGCACATTGATATATCATTATAAGCAACGTTGACAAATCTAATCAAGTCATTTCTCAGAGTTAATTCTTCCTTTTTGACAAGATCAAATTCGGAACGTAGATTTTCAATAATTTCGTCAGAGTAGTCGAATTCACGAGGAATCCATTTCATTTCTCTGGCCTTCGCAATGAACTGAGACTCATATTTTTTAAAAAGTGTAACACCGTAAAGTATGAATTCTGAATCAATGGCGATTTGGTTTGCGGAACGTGGGACAACAAAGTCGGTTAAACTTTCGTAAGAGTTTTCGAACTGAGATCTCTGGGCAATCGGGACCGCTAGCAACACGGTTTTCAAGTGGTCTGAACCAATAACAAAGTCAGATTTAGAAACGACATCGTGTAATGACTTGACTGATAAATCACCAATCTGTTTTCTTTGCACTGACAAGAGGTTTGATTTAGCGCTGTTGTAAGTTTGAAACTGGCTTCTGAGGTCAGCGTCTAGTTGAAGCGCTTCATTGGTGATCAACGTGATGAGTTCTCCAATTGGCTTGTCAATCTTAAATCTGTTTTGGTTCCATTTGAAGTTAACGAGTGAATTCTCTAGGTTGATACTTGGCAAGTCTAGCTGGCCTTGGACATCTAAAACCTTTGAAATTGATGTGAAAAGCTGGTGATCGAACTTCGTTAGCTCTTCAATTTGCAAAACCAACGAGTCTAATGTACCCACCTTAAAGTTAGGAAATCCCTGCTTGTATGTTTCAACATGACCATTGTTGGCGTTTTTATCAACCCAATTTGAGATTTGCGTGCTCTGTCCGACCGATTGTGGTAAAGAAATCAATAAATATGACATGTATGACGTTTAAATGAGTGAACTAGTGCTGTCTAACTATCGCTATTAGGTTCAATATACCTCTTTATATATATATATAATTGCCTATATTGTAAGATAAATAAATCAAGTGAGGTTTCCCTTATTAATCTGGTAGAAAAGAGTGCGAGGTGAGGTTCAAGCCGGGTAACCCCATTAATCATTAGATTATATCTCAATGTCTTCCTCTTCTTCCTCGGTGACAGTTGGATTCGTAACAGGAGGCTCCTCTATAGTAGCTTGGTCTTCTTCGTCTTGCTCGTCCTTTTCGGCTTCTTCGTCCTCCTCTTCTTCATCGATATCTGACGATGACGAACTGTTTGAAGACGACAATGGATTTTCCTCCTCTACCTCTTCTTCTTCCTCATTAGTGACTTCGTCAATTTCCGGTACAATGTTGTCAATAAAATCTAAATTAGCAGACGTGTAGTCCTTTCTTTGGATCTCAATTTCCTTCAGTTGCTGATCGATTTTGCTTTTTAAATCGAAATTAAACTTTGTTAACTGGTTATTCATAAAGTTTCTGATGCTTCCCAGCTCACTATTCCACTTTCTATCTAAATTCAATAAAGCTAGTTTCTCGTTCTGGTAATAGACGTCATTAAGCTTGATCAATTTGAACTTTTCAATATCGTAAAGTGAAAGCTGGTTTTTCAAGTCGTCGATTAATGACAAATTTGACTCTGTTTTCAATCTATTTATTAAAGTGTCGTTATCTTCATTCAAATCGCTAATCAAGTTGAGGTTGATTGAAGGCAGATTGGACGTGATATTGTTAATTTTAGACTTCAGTAAATTGTTTTCAATCAGCTGAATTTTAAATTTCTTGAGTAGGGGATTTGATATGAATGAGTTCAGTCTCTGTACTTTATCATTGAGATCGTTTGATTTGGAGTTCAACTCGTTTTTGAACTTGATTTTAGCTTTTACCAAGCTTGTTGAATTCAGAATAAGTAACTTTTTTAACTTATTTAACCGCTGTATCCTTTGAGACTTATCACCTTCCCTTTTGAGTGAGCGAATAGACTCTCTTGTGACCAGTAGCGAGTTCTGGATGCTAGAAGAATAATTTAAATCCATATTTGTTGTAAGATAAAGGTGTTTGATCAAGTGAGAAATGACGTTGTCACCTTCATCAACTCAAAATTTTAAAAGATGAATAAAGCATTACCAAGAGCGGTGATCTTTGATTTAGACTTTACGTTGTGGAACTGCTGGTGTGATACTCACATTAAGGCGCCCTTTTACAAAGTAAGTGAAAACAGACTGGTTGACAAATCCAATTTTGAGATCCAACTGTTTGAGGACGTAAGACCAATAATGCAGTTTCTCAAGGACAATGATGTTCAGATCTACACGGCCAGTCGGACGTGCAATCCCAGCTACGCGAAGAAGCTATTGAGGCTGTTTGAGCTGGAGGAGTTCATTGACAAAAGCGAATGGGGGGTCAATAGTAAGACGCAGCATATCAGGAGACTCATTGAGGACGAAGAGTTTGAGTTTGAGCAGTGCATGTTATTTGACGACGAATACCGAAACATTGATGTTCAGGCGGAGCTGGGAGTGTTGTTTCATTACTTGAGGGATGAAAAGTTGACATGGCAAGAGTTCAAGGTGGGGTTGGGGAACTATGAGCAAAGACGAGACAAGCCAATGAGCTACTCATAGTGAAGTACTAAAAATAAGCTACGAACAATAAGGCTAAAGAAAGAAGATCGTGGTGGTGTGTGTAGTGGTATATGTAGTAGTATATGTAGTGGTAGAGTTACATAAAGAGGTCTTGCTTGGAATTGATTGATGTATGTATCAATCTGTAGCCTGGGGTGTTGTGGCTTCAATGTTATACACGATGCTACGGCTTTCGATTGCATACAGGTTTTACATTAACCTTCATGTTTAACGTTAATAAAGTTAAATTCTCACTACGAACAATTTCATTATAAGATAGCTAGGTTACATTTAAAACCAGTAATTCTTTTAATAATGCGATAGTACGCTAATTGGTTTACTGCACTTCCACTAGACCTGTATTAGGTACTTGAAAAATACGTCTACAATATTTTATTCCCAAAAGGTATCAAATTGTAAATTAAATCTTAAACAGATACACAAACTTACATCAAGAGAGCGACAGCGGCGGCGACAGCGGCAGCACCCATACCAACGTCTCTGGCAGCACCGTTTTCAAAATCAGGGTTAGTGTTGGTTGAAGTAGCGGTGGTGGAAGAGGTGGTTGGTTCATAGCTTGGAGCTGGAGTAGAAGCGGTGGCGGTTTCGGTGGTGGTTGGGACTTGGATTTGACCGTCACCAATTTGGGTAACAACAGCGTCGTCAGCAAGAACGGAGGCAACAAAGATAGAAACGAGGGTGATGAATTGCATTTTAGTTGATTAACAAGAAAGGTTACAATATCGACAACTAATCTCCCGTCTCCTGTCTCCCTTTTATACCTTTTCAGCTAACGTCTGGGCCGGCTTTATTATTGTTTTATTGTTATTATTTATAACTACGCTTTTGTGAGTAAGAGTGGTTCAACACCCCATTTTTAGCACTAAAGCCATGAGAAATTTTCTAAAAGAGGCAAACCCGCACGGCAACTTTGTCTTAGATTGGCTCCAGCGGCCACTTACTTCTGCTGGCCACTGGCGCTACACCACGGAAGTAATACCAGTATCAACTACCCTGTCAACGTATGTCTTGGGTTCTTGGCATAACCTTTCCTTGGTGCCTTTATGCCCTTGTGAAAAATTTTACGTATTGGACAAAAAGCCTATTGTATGAGAATGTCCATTATATAAACAGCTATAGGTAAACAAATTGCTTTATGGGGCCAAAGATCTGGCAGAAGTGTGGACATTAGCTGGTTTGGGCTATTATTTATAGTAAAAAGTAAACAGAAAGCAGATAGTTGTAGATTCAGACGTGGTATGGATGATATCACAGCTTTGGAGAACGAGTACGGGCTTGTGCACCTGTTCTACCACCGCAACCGTAACCAATTTAGGGCGCAGGAATGGTGGCGGCACTTGGATCTGGTGCACCGTCACGTGAGACGGATCTTGGAACAGTGTCTGGATGTGCAGGAGACAGAGGATAGTAAGCAAGCATCAGCTATAGTGGTGAGATGGGACAAACAGGGCAGACAGTTCAAGGTGGTGGTGGGCGCCAGCACGCCCAGCGTGGGCGTGCTAAAGCGCCAGATCGTCAAGCGGGCCCGGTACGTGGTGAGGAAGGTAGTGCCAGCAGCGTACCGGTCGTTCATGAACGTGATCCAGCTGGGCCAGTTTGTGGCCGTGGGATTCACGCTTGTGGGACTGCTGTCAAGGATCAGGGCGCTTCTATCCAAGATGATAGACGACGAGACGGCATCTGGAGAAATCGTTGAGTTGCAACCAGCCAGTGTGTCGGCGTCTGCAGAGCCGCTTTTGACTAAAAACAGCGTTGCCGACAGTATTACAGTTGCAAGCAGCACAGCTATTGGGCCTAAGCCCATCAAAGCGTCATTTAAGCCAAAACCCAAAGCCAAAAAGAACAAATCCAAAAAGAAAACTGCCAAATCAGCTATGGACGATATTTTTGGTTAACGAAGGTTATTTCTAATCAACTAAGAGTTTATTTTTGGGTAACGAAGAGGTTTGTGGTTCTGGTTGACAAGCACAAACTTAGGTGAACGAGTAAAGTCCCCGTTGGTTCTACAAATGGTGCATTAGAAGTATACAGTAATTTTCTGTACATTTTACATTGATAAGAACTGTCACTATATATCGTACAAGTTGGGACAGTGGTTTGGAATACACTCCTTATTTTTTTCTCCATACAATCAAAACAACACTTCCAATATGTGATTTTGAGTATTATTAAGAAAATATAATATTGTCTATAGTTGGTCTACAGTCTCTCTATAGTATGATTATAGTATGTATATAGTTCGTCTATAGTCGGAAAGAATTTTCTGTTTGTATCCTATTATATACCTTAAGTTATTATATTTACTAATTTCATTATCTAAATCTATTTGAAAGCAATCAAACTCTATTAATAATCTCGTCTGCCCATGTTGGCATCACAAAACTAGATCTATGTATATTTTCATTGTAATATTTCAACTTCAAATCAACCGCCCTATTGGCCTTCGTCAACTCAATGTCCTTGCTTTTCCCGCAAATCATCAGTGCAATCTGTCCAGACGTGTAACTTGGTATCATACACAAACTACATGCAACCTGAGGAAACACCTTTAAACACGTCAGCCTTAAATCTTTCAATTTACTGATATTGAGCCAGATGTTTTCACTGGCCATAGAGATTATTATACCTTCATCGTTTAATGCATTATTCAATAACTGAAAATAATTCTCTTTAAAAAACTCAATAGCTGGTCCCTCGGGATCTGACGAGTCCGTTATAATAACATCAAACTTTTCCTTACATTCTTTCAAATATTGGAAACCATCAGTAATAACAACGTTGGCCTTTTCGTTTGAGTATGATTTTGACATGTTTGGCAAATAAACCTTACTCAATTCAATAACAGTTTCATCAATTTCAACCTGAGTTACTCTTTCAACTCTTTCGTGTTTGATAACCTCTCGTAAAACTCCTCCGTCTCCACCACCAATAACCAGCACATTTTTAGGATTTGGGTGTGCATACATTGGTAAATGCGTTATCATTTCCTGATACGCGAATTCGTCCCTTTCTGTTACCTGAATAATACCATCTAAGACAAGCACATTACCAAACGTTTCACTTTCAAAGATCAGCACATCTTGAAACTTGCTCTTACCTGTATACAAAATCTTTTTCACCTTTAATCCAAAAGACTGTCCAGGAAAATCGTCTGATTCCTCTCTGAACCATCCATCTTTGATCAATTCGTGGTCTAGTGACATTGCTAAACTTAGAAACAAATCGTTCAATCGTTGTACAAAGTAAGTATATAAAGAATTGTAAGTTATAATGAAAAGTTTTTTTTCAACCTCGTAAAGGTTGATTTGGTAAGATCTGATACTAGAATAAAGACAGTAACTGAGCCATGGCAGTCTCCTGAACCTGCGGAATCAATGGTTTTTCAGCTCCTAGGTAGCTTTCGAACAAAAGTTGTGCGATCATTGGTTCCCTGATAGTTCCTAAGACTTTTGGATCTAAATGCTTTTCACCATCATACACCTCAAGCGAAACCTTGATGCCTCCTTCTTTGTTCATTTCCATGTAAAGAACGGAGTTTTGCTTGGCTTTGATCTGAAACGAACCAAAGATCTGCCTCATCTCCTTCAACCCGTCGTCTAACCTCTTTGGAATAGAATCGTCGTCGGATTTATTTAGTTCTTTGAAATGTGAACCATTTTTGATGGTTCTAATGAACCCGTCTCTGAGGTGCCCTAAATCAGTGTTTCTCAATGCACAGATTCTTGCTGTGAATTTGACGCCGCTCAAAAGGGCATTTCTAATCAACAAGTTGCTGACCTGTGGATCGTGTAAACCCTTTTCAAGATTCTTCTTGTGATCTCCGCTACTACCGCTGCACTCATAAAATGTTTCCATAAATTTGGAATTCAGGACCGTCTTGATTAGCCCTTGGTCTTCCTCCGCAAGATAGACTCCTAGTAAGTAAACCTTAAATCTCAAAAATGAAACCTTTCTCTCTCCGTATCCCAATAAATCAAACTTAGTACCGTTGTTCAACGTCAATTGCTTTGGCAATGGATCAACTGATTCGCTCACTTTGATGTTGTTTCTTTCCTCTGATCTAATAAGGCCTCCATTATTGAATATGCTATATGCGCCAAATACTGCACTAGAACCCACCAAAAAAGATGCCAGCTTCCTTTTATTGGCCCAGTGGAACGACGCTAACCTCAAATATGACATGATAACGATCTAACTCCTTGATAAAACGCTGTAGTTGATGCAATTAATAGATGGAAAACATATGATTTTTCAATTTCTCATATTTTTGAACTCTTCTCGTGCCTATATCAGTGCTCTTTGACGTATAAATTGAACAAGATGAGTGAATTTATCGTTAATGCCAGCATCAAATGCCAGGGAGGTCAACTATTGAAATTAAGCCACGAATCCAAGTTTACCAAGACGTCGATGGACGTCAATATCTACTTGCCAAGCCAGTATTCAACTGATTCCAAGTTGCCGGTGGTTTTGTACCTTTCCGGATTGACATGTACGCCAAATAACGCCAGTGAGAAGTCGGGCCTGCAGTACTGGGCCAACAAACACGGATTGGCACTTGTGTTTCCTGACACATCGCCAAGAGGCGCCGGAGTTGCTGGGGAAGAAGATTCTTGGGACTTTGGAACAGGCGCTGGTTTCTATGTGGACTCTATCAATGCTCCATGGGACGAAAACTACAACATGTACTCGTATATTATGAGAGAATTGTTGGAGGACGTTGAGTTGACCTATTCCGGGCTCAATATCAATAATATGAGCATCATGGGTCATTCAATGGGGGGTTTTGGTGCTATCATGATGTATTTGAAGAACCCAGATAAGTTCAAATCTTGTTCAGCATTTGCCCCAATCTGTAACCCAAGCGTGGTACCATGGGGGGTGAAGTGTTTTGGCAACTACCTTGGTGAAAACAAGACACATTGGGAACTATACGATCCGTGCCATTTGATCAAGCATTCAAAGGCATCCAATCCGATCCTGATCCACGTTGGCTCCAAAGACTCGTTCAAGGATGACCAATTGAAGCCAGCCAACTTAGTGGAGGCCTCAAAGGGCACTCAGCTGGAGAACAAAATACAATTGTTGGAAGTTGACGGATACGATCACAGCTACTATTTTATTTCCTCTTTTGTTGAAGATCACATAAATTTCCACGTCAAATACTTGAAATAACATTACTTTTCTTTTGTCAATCTAATTATCTCTACATCATTTTATAAACTATTAATGCAGTCAACGTCACTGCAAACACCACCAAGTTCATAACTTTTAAAAAACCCCGAGTTTTCCCTCCCTTTTGCAAGCTTTTCTTTTCGTTCATAAATTCTGGCAGCATACTATCGTTGCTTTTCTCTCCATGGTCATATGCTTCGTCTTTCTGAACAACTTTCTCGTATCTCTTTTCAACTTTATACTGTTTTGGCTTATACTGGTCTAAACTTTCAAGATCCAGCGCTGGATCAAACACCACTTCCTCGAATTTCATCGGATAGTAAACGTGAGTAGGTCTTATACACATAGAGATAAATAAACGAGTGAACAATTAGAGATAAACCTTTTTATTCAAAGATATCGATAAGAACTTTATCTCTTCATAGGGCCAAAAATTCCAACGCCATTTTTTCCAATTCCTCTTTAGGTGAGTGAATACTCTGCCAGATCTGAAAGGTTTTGAGTGTATATTGATGAAAGAAGGAGGTGGGAACAATAACTATCAACAACATAGAAGACAGAGACTTAATAGTCACATGTTGGACAAAATGAGAGAAAAATTCGATAGTTTAAAGTTTCAAACTATAGTCTATGTGCCAAAAGAAGAATTCATTACACCTTTCATTAATAATAGTAACAGCGGCAGCAGCAATAACATAAGTGGCATGGCTAATCAAAAGGATGAATTACATTTCCATCACTTAGTTTCTAAAAGAAAAAACTAACCTAATACTAATAGAAGAAAGGTATCTTTATATGTACATACGTATATATGAGTATATAAGTTTCTAGATATAAAAATTAAAAACTAATCTTTTTTATGTTGACAGTACAACTTGTAAGCAAACACAGTACCACTCCAAAGACCGATGGAGCCGCACGCGACCGCGACGGCAACATTTAGGGTGGTGGCATAAACAATGTACAACAATGGAGACCCTAAATCAATCATTTTCATTTTGAAAAATAAATAGTATAATGAATAGCATTGTAAATATAACAACATTGAACCACCAGTGATTAGCATTGTCTTCCATTGCCAGTGGAAATAATCGTTTTGATTCAATCTCAAAAATGTTGAAATGATACCATTTTCAACAGTCACAATCAACAACAAAATTGCGCTGAAAAGAATGAATCCATACAGAAAATTGGACGTGCCGTGATTGATCCAAACAGTTTTGTAAACAAAAAGTAGTTCAACAAAGACAATACCAAATGGGAAGGCACCGAAAATAAAGTAATTGAATGGCCATTTATTATACAAAGGTTGTTTTTTTATTGGTTTCAAATTTGAAGATTGTGGTGCTGATTTAACAGTTTGTGGATACCTTGATCTCAAGATCAGTCCAAGATAATCAATTTTTCTTGAAATCAACCCACCAACTATTGATATTGGAATTTGTAATAAAATATAGGATCCAAACATTAAAATCAGTGTGCTAAAATTGATGAATCTTGGTGAATCATTTGAATAAACAATGAAATTTGGTATGATAGTTGCAATGAGTGCTAATGTCATTAGGGAAGTTGCAGAAAATACTGAAATGAAAAACGTCTTCTTAACTGACAGTGGTTCTGAGGAAAAGATTTTGAATTGCTGAATTGAAGAAAAACCTGAAAAGAATCCCCCAATAATGAATAGAGTAATAATGGAAGTTGAAATTGTAGTATTTCTATTGTTAAAACCAAATAGCAAAAGAATTGCAAGTCCAACAATTGTAAAGATCAATTGAATACCAGAACCTGATAAAATACAGAGTAAATTTAAATAAACTGGTTCAATAAAAATTTCATTTGATAATGCTCTCCAACCTTCTTTTTCTGACTTTGGGTCACTAGATTGTGAGTAGACTGTTCTAATAATGACAATTGCTAAAATGATTGTGAGTAATGATATCAAAACCAATGAATTAATGATTGCAATCCAATGCACTTTCCCATCTGTTGAATTGATAGTTGGGTCAATGTAGAGCTTCCATCTACTCTTGAAATTAACGTTAACATCTTCTCTCCAATATACTGAATAAGTATAAGGTATAAGAAGTTTCTCTTTTGATGCATCCAAGACAAAGTTTTGATAATTTTTACTTCCACCTGGACAGTGAGCGTCAGAAACTGATTTTGGATAAATTTCAAACCCAACGATGGTCTTTCTATTTGGATCATCAAATTCCTTATGCCATCTGATAACCATCATAAGGTGATTGTATAGGTAAGCTTCATCATTTTCCACAAACCCAATTGGGAAACCTTTAACGTAGTACTTCTTGTGAGACCCTTCTTCGTCATCTTGAATCAAGGTCGTGGCACCTGGGATACCATCGATAACCCATTCGATCATGTATTCTTTCTTGATCAGCTCAATAGCCTTCTTAATCGACGTCTGCGAGATGATTCTGTCACAGATTCTCATACAAGATTTGTCAACTTCGAAATTAAGCTTGTAGTCACTTTGCCAAAATCTGTCACCATTGAGAATCTCCCCAATTGACAAGTGAACTGGTTTGGAGTTCTGGCTCGGAGGACAAATAAATGGTAGATTGTAGTAAAACAGTGGCTCTTCGACCAATGGAGACGACGCTGTGTTGACCAGCAAATCAATCTTCTGATCTGTTTTGAAAAAGTGGTTTGTTTCCCATGGTAGCTTGAATGCACACGCTAGGGAACACCACAATAGTATCAGCGTCAACATATTTCACAAGCTATTAAATAAGAAAGATGAATTTGTATTTATCCCGCTTCTTTTAATTTTCCAGATCTATATTACTCCCAGTAGTTACCACTGAAAACAAGTGTGTTTCTATATGTATTAGCCGGAAACAAGCACAGACACAACTACCAAAAAAAGGGTGTTGTTATGAATGGAAGAAAAAATGAAGGAAAAAATGTTCGAAATCAAATTTCCAATAATAACCTTTTCAAGAGTAGAAATCAAATAATTAAAGCGGATTCAGCACGCAGGACAATAGCTTCAATGGACGAAACCCAGAGGGAAACCAGTAATAGCAAATTTCAGAGGAAAAATCCGTGCGTCAAGCTGTATCCGCCGTTGAACTTTGGTACAGTTGCTGATCAGCTCTATAGATCAGGACACCCGATTCCAATGAATTATGCGTTTTTAGACACGCTCAAGCTCAAAACAATCATCTACATAGGTGACAAGATCGACAATTACGAGTACTATGATTGGATCAAGTCCAGACCACACTTGAATATCGTTTTTGTACCACTAAGTAACGATTTCAAGGATATTGATAACATTCAGATCGACGAAAGCATGAACTTGATCTTGAACATTCTTTTGAGCAAGGACAACTACCCCATTCTCATCCACTCCAACAAAGGTAAGCACAGGGTCGGTGTGGTGGTGGGATTGATACGAAAGTCGCTTCAGAACTGGTCGCTTGCCGGATGCTACGACGAATACTACAAGTATACCAAGGAAAAGGGAGAATACGATTTGGAGTTCATTGAACTGTTCAACCCGGTGTTGAACATCAACAACGGCCAACTCCCTCAGGTGACCACCAACAACATTAATAATTAGCTTTGTTAATAAATAAATAAATAAATAAATAAATAGATGGTTTTAGGAATAATGTTTTATTTTTATAATTAAAAGAAAGGAAAATGTAAATATAGTAAGAGTTAATAATAAAGTTAAACAAATTGATAGAAGAGAGACTAAATTTTTTTGAAAGAGAATAATAGTGGTAATATAACAAACTAAAAGGAAATTTTCTATTTTTTTTATAAATCTTGTATCACAATAATTTAATATATCTCTTCACAACAACATTGCTTTGTTCTTCGATTAATTTCTTCTAATTTCATCATTCAATTTTTTTATTTCATCATCATAAAAAAGTATAGATATTTTGTTTTTAAGGGGTTTCTGTTCAAGTGTTCATAAGAAAATGACATGTGTTTGATTAGACAATAATTTCATAAATCATTAAGCAGTGAAAGATAAGGAGAGGCCTAACTTATGAGCAGATTCGTTCAATTTCAAAGTATCGAAAGCACCACCAAGACCTAACTTAACACCAGGTCTTAAAACTTGTTGGTAAGCTAAGGTCAAGACACCGGAATCAGCAATCTTGGCCTTGATGAACGCAGAAGGATCCAAAGCGTATTTAGAAGCAAATTCAATGGCAACTGGGTTACCAGAAGAGGTTGACTTTGAGTCAAAGGTACCCTTAGCACCAACTTCTAGGATTGGAGAAACTCTGTGGTAGTAACCAGCAGAGAAAACAGACAAGTTGTTAGCAGCAACAAGAGACAAGGAGTAATCTAAGGTCTTGTAACCGATACCTGCAGAGTAACCAGTTAAAGTGGCAGACTTGATATCGTAAGCAACAGAAGCACCGGTGGTGAAGCCGTCTTGACCAATAGTGAAATCACCGTTGAAGGTTGGGCCCTTCAAAAGATCAACAAATGCTCTTGCGTGGAAGGCATCTTGAGCGTAAAAGGTGTTAAATTTGATTGACTTAGAAGCACCTGGGACAATAGTGGAAATCAATTCGGACTTCAAGCCTGGGGCCAAAGCATCTGCCAATTCCAACTTGGTGGAGAGGGCGTTGTTGTTAGCCCAGCCTTGGGTGACGGTCAAACCAGTTGACTTGTCGGCGTACTTAGATTCAAGAGAGGCGGAAACTGCGTTGGTTGCTGAGGTCTTACCCTTGGCAGTGAAAGCGACACCGTTGGAAGCCACGGTTTTGGCCTCAAGAGACACTGGTGCAGTGTGGAAGAAGTCTCTGGAGGTGATATCGTTGGATTGCTTAGCAATATCGGAGAATGGGATGACAGCCATTGTTGTGTTGGTTAATTGAGTTAATACAAGAAGAAGAAGAAGAGGGAACGACAAGGGATAATTAACATTTGCCCTTCGTTTTTTGCCACCACCCCCAACAAATCAAAATTTGTGTCAATAAAGGCAATGTGAGCATGTGAAATTTCTCAATACACACACGGTGGGGTACGAAGTGAACGACAACTTCAACTAAACCGATGCTGATAACAACTCAATGGTTGATGTGATGGTCCAATGGTGTACCTTGGTGTGCTGGGCACTGGATTCTAGTCTTTTTTGGCCTTTCAACCAATGTTGTGTCGTTACTGTGGCGCAAAATGCTTGTCGCTGAGCTTTTTTTTACTTCCACTAACTCCATCACCAAGATAGAGAGCCATTGAGTTGTAGAAAGGTGAAGTTTAAAACAAGATCGTAAGTAAAGTTAAGAAAGTTCTGAAACAGAGATGTGCGTGTATGTGTGATTGGTCTGAAAGCTTGACTAGTGGATTTCGATTAGATGCTCAGCAATTGCAAACCCAATAGCTACCAATGAATGATGTTTTGTTACTGTTGTCTTAACTGTTGTTACTGATTACAAATAAATAATTGTTCAAATAGAAGGTGATAGAGATAGTAATTAAATATTGAAAAGTTGACATAAACAAAATCTTGTAGTTTAGCTAGTGGTAGTTGGTATCAAGCTAATCTAACATCCGATAGCTTGCGCTTGGAATAATAAGATTAGCAGCTGTCTGATTACAAAGTCAACGCAATCATTAACCTAATTAGGTTTTAGTTTAGACCACGCTAATTTTGAGTTTTTTGAACAGCATTGTCAGCATTTTTTTAGTATATACTTCAGCTGTTACTCAGGAGAATATTACATAAAGACCAATAAAGCCTCGATACATGTTTATTGCCTCCCATATCTTTGCAGAAACTTTTTGGATCTTCTCATGATGTTTATAAATGGATAGTGACATGGGGCTCTGCATCAAAATATGAAAGCTAGCACTAATAGCGAATATTTCACTTAGCTCACACCCATTTAGGCAACTATTGTGAATATGTAATTAACATTAATATATCTATAACAATAAGAGTTTACAGTTGATTTAGTAAAATGAAAAAGCATTCATTTGCGACATAATCAATTATTACTATATATATTCAATTGCAGCATGCATTGGATAATTAAACTACTAATAGCTGGAAGCAAACTTATTACTGACCTGAGTAAAGCCAAATACTGAAGAACTTGCTCTGTAGATAATAAAGTACGTGTAAGTGTTTAGATAAAGCATCTGGTATGAATGTTATTGGCTTCATTTTATGCTAATACAACACTACTAATGAACTAGACTTTTCATAAGTGAATGTTTAGTTACAGCTTTCGTTATTCATACTGTGTAAAAATGACCCATTGCTGCAATTAAAACAAAAACAATAAGTTTGAATTCCAGTCTACCCATAATAAATGTCTTGTTCTATAACTACAGCTGTCCTTAATTAGATTACTTCTACGTTACTAACTTGAAAGTGAAATTTAGTTGTAAATGTATAACTTGAATACAAGCACATTAAACATATGGACTTTTCAAGCCTATGGTATACGGTTTTGCATTCGTTAAAAGCATAGTAAACTGTATAATGTAGCTACTTTGCCAGAGGCCAAGCATTATTTTTTGCGTATGGACACTTTTTGATACTTAATTTAATTCAAACCTACTATTGGTGCACCTATGATCTACTGGATCACTACTATGAGTTAAAAACCATTCCTAGCTTTAGTCGCTACTACTTTGCTCATCGTCTTCAGCGATTTGTCTTCCGCCTTTTACCGGTCCGCTGTTCGCTTGTACCGGATCATCACCTGATTGGCCCGATAACTGCTTATCTATCCAATAATCTTTCTCTCATCTCATCTCATCGCTTTAACGTCCTAAAGCCTCATATTGCGTTACCTATACTATGTGGGGATACCGCCGAACCCATTTTATGGACATCATAGGCCAATTGCATCCAAATGGCACTCAAACGACTAAATAGCATCAAAATATACGTTTTTTTTTTCTTTCCTTTTTTTTCGGCGTTCTATTTTTCTGTCGAGTCCGCATCTTTCTCTCTAATTTACTCACACAACCTCACCCTTGGCAAGAAAATAGTGCACAAACCAACCAACTTCATGCAACTATTTTCTGGTCATCTCAACCCCTATTCAATAAGCATTTTCTCTAAACCCTTCTTCCTATGTAAACGTTCACGGATTCGGCTCAAATCGCCTCAATGCCGCATTTCTGCCACTGCGTTCTTTTTCGTTATCAGCTGAGCATCGTATAAACCGTTGTAAACCCCCTATTTTTAATGCTTTAGGAAGAAAGAAAAAAAAAGTGAAGAATTTTACATAGAGAAAGAACATCATAGACGGTGTTAAGATTCACTTTGAAGCATTCTAAGAACAGTTGCTAACTGTAGGAGCCCTAAAAAAGCAAATTTGAGTATTCTGGTTCACGTTTTCAATAGTGTCACAAAAGGTGAAAATTCAATATAATGGCCACGTCTAAAGTATGGACAACTCAATACGACTACGCAACGGTCATCACACTCATTGTGGGTACATGCTTGGTGCTGATCATGTGCTTTGGTCTTGCATATCTCTACTCAGGTTTAGCTAGAAGAAAATCAGCACTCCACATGATCTTTTCAGTATTCTTGATCCTCCTGATATCCATTTTCCAGTGGTACTTCTGGGGTTATTCGCTAGCGTTTTCCTCCTCTGCAACGAACCAGTTCATTGGGAACTTGCGAAACTTTGGTTACATGAAACTCGACGACACCCTTGGTTCGAGCGACCTCAGCAACGGATACCCTGAAATGGCCTTTGCCAACTTCCAGGGTATGTTCCAGGCCGTCACCGCATGCATTATGATCGGTGCCATTGCAGAAAGAGGTCGCATCCTACCCTTCATACCCTTCACTTTCTGCTGGCTGACCTTGGTTTATTGCCCCGTTACATGTTGGGTCTGGAACTCAAGTGGTTGGGCTTACAAATGGGGGGTCCTAGACTACGCCGGTGGTGGACCTGTGGAAATCCTTTCTGGGTTCTCTGGGTTTGTCATCTCCTACTTTCTTGGTCCTAGGAAACAGCATTTGATGGTCAATTTCCGTCCCCACAATGTCTCCCTCGTCACCATCGGTACCATGCTGCTATGGTTTGGTTGGCTAGGCTTCAACGGTTTGACAACGTTGACTCCATCTTTGAAATCCGTTTACGCAATCATGAATTCTAACCTTTGTGCCGTTTTTGGAGGCTTGACTTGGGTGATACTGGATTATCTTCGTACAAATCATTGGTCAATGGTCGGTCTTTGCTCCGGTATCATTTCAGGTCTAGTCGCTGCGACCCCCTCTTCTGGCGTGATACCCTTATGGGCTTCCATTGTTTTGGGTATCGTGTCAGGCCTTGTTTGTAACTTTGCAACTGAAATTAAAATATGGTTCCAGGTTGATGATTGTCTTGATGTTCTTGCTGAGCACGGTATTGCTGGTGTCATGGGTCTATTCTTTAACGGTATCTTTGCCGCTAGCTACGTTATTGGTTATGATGGTGTAACCGATCATGCTGGTGGTTGGATCGATCACAATTGGAAACAACTCTATATTCAAATTGCTTACATATTTGCTGTTATTGGTTACTCAATGACTGTAACTGCAATTCTCTGTTTCATAACAGAAAAAATCCCTCACATGCAATTAAGATGTTCTGAAGACGCCGAAGATAGAGGTCTGGATGAGTATGAAATTGGTGAATTTGCTTATGATTACGTTGAAGTTAGAAGAAGTTTTCTGGATATCAATGGATTTGCTCCAAACGGACAAAGTGACGATGATGAAGAAGCCCATAATGACCACCATAGTGAGGAGCATAATCACTCAAACACTGTCTCCTCAAATGAAAAGATAGTATAAATCAAGTCATATCACTAAAATAAATGAATCTAAAGTGACATTTTTCCACGAATGTCTAATAATGATGATTATTTCAAAATTTAAGATGAAAAGCAACTCTTAAATTTTATTAATTCTTGTTCCCAGCACTCTCCTTTTTCTATGCATCCTCAATACCTTTTTCACTGTCTTTGGTGCAATTTTGATTAAAACAAACTTACCAGTGTAAATCAGCCTAAAACCCCCATCTATTTTTTTCCTAAGTACTTGTTATAAAATATATATTATATCTAAACTTTTGCGTCTTTTTAATTGCTGTCTTAACCTTCTTAGCCATAGTATAGTTTACATTCTTTTTTTATCTCCTCTAAATATGACTCCAGTCTTTCGCAAAACCGATAAATTTTGAGTTGCGCCCTTTAAAGAACATTAACTTATCGTTAGTGATAAACTAAAAATACCAGGCAAGGGATACAGTAACGTTACTTGAATTGCAATATTATATAAGGGATGCCGCCATCGGATAAACTTATAGCACCAGAAACTCCAGAATTCTATACCTCCTGTCTTTCTACTTTAAAATCACTAATTGGATTAAACCCGTCCTTAAAATTGTCAGCAACAGAAACGGAAAAGTATTACTCAAACAATGAAGACGTGGAGTCAATTTCAAGTTATAGAGACTTAAATGAAAAGAAAGTTCGTTTCAATAAATTTGATTCGAGTGAAAGATTGAACAAACTAAGACAAATCATGAAACAGAATCATATCACTTGTTATATTGTCCCGTCAGAGGATGAACATCAGAGTGAGTACACATCGGTAGAAGACCAGCGTAGGGAATACATATCAGGCTTCACCGGCTCTGCTGCTGTAGCTATTATTACACAAACTGAAGCTGCTTTATTCACTGATTCAAGATATTTTATTCAAGCTCGCTTTCAGTTAGATGATAACTGGATTCTTTTGAAACAAGGACAAGACGACTGGATTGAATGGAGTCTAAATCAAACAGGGTTTGAGTTAGACCAATTTTGGGATACTGTTTCTGTTGATCCGAAGCTAATCACTGCAAACTTGGGTGAATTCCTTCTCAAAAAATGTCATGAGTTCAATTTGAACTTTATCACTGACTTGAATTTTAACTTAGTTGATGTCTTAATCAAATCTTTTAATGATATACCAGATATCAAAAAATCGCCGTTGGAACTATATCCTATAAAATACTCAGGTAGATCTTCGAGGGATAAGATTGATGATATTAGAAAGTTAATGAATGAAGAAAATTCATTCTGTTATATTGTCAATATGTTAGATTCGATTGCCTGGACATTGAACCTGAGAGGTTCAGACATAAAATTTACTCCAGTTTTCAAAAGTTACTTAATAATCACAAATGATCTGGTGTCCCTATATGTTGATAAAAGCAAATTAAGTAACAATATCACTGATTACTTGAAAGAAGAAGTTGGACAAATTCAAATTTTCAATTATAGTCAGATTTGGGATGATCTACCAAAAATTGATGGCGAAAAAGGATCTAATATCATTCTTGATTTGAATGCTAATTATTCAATTTTTCACAATATACCATCTGATATCTACAATATTAAGTTCCGTTCTATTGTGACAGAGTTGAAGGGCATCAAAAATGAAGTTGAAAGAACAAACAATAAATATTCACAACTTTATGATTCTATCGCACTTGTTAGAGCATTCTCTTGGTTGAAATTTAATTTGTCAAGTGATCTCACCGAACTTGACGTGTGCGATAAGTTATTGCATTTCAGATCAATAATGCCGAATTTCAAGGGACTTTCATTTGCAACAATTGCTGGATCAGGATCAAATTCAGCAGTAGTTCACTATGAACCAACAGTAGATGATCACTCGAAGCTAGATCTCAACAACATACTCTTATTGGATTCGGGCGGGCAGTATTTGGAAGGTACCACCGATATAACAAGAACGTTGCATTTAGGTTCACCAACTGAAAAACAAATTAAAGCCTACTCTTTAGTACTTGCAGGGCATTTAAATGTTGCAATGTTGAAGTTCAAAAAAGGCACCTCGTCTTACTGGATTGATTCCATGGCAAGGCAGCCGTTAAAGCGGTATGGTTGGGATTATGGTCACGGTACGGGCCATGGAATTGATAATTATATTGGAGTGCATGCGGGGCCTTGCGGTTTGAGTCCAAGTCAAACAAGTTATAATTACAAACCATTGGAAGAGGGGAACTTTCTAAGTGATGAACCAGGCGTTTATTTTGACAATGAGTTTGGTGTAAGAATTGAAAGTGATATCCAAGTCATTGAGACCAGTGATAATAATTTGGCGTTTGACTATTTGAGTCTGGTTCCTTTTGAGAGATCACTTATTGATGCGAAATATTTATCTAGGGAGCAGGTTGAATGGGTCAATTATTACCATCAGAGAGTTGTTGCGCAGCTGACACCATGGTTGGAAAGATATGGAGATACCAGAGCTATTGTATGGTTGAGAAGGGCATGTGAAGAAATTTAGGAATTACCAAAAATGTTACGTGTGACGGAAACAAGTTAAGATGTTAGTTTAAAAATATTAGCACTCCATAATTAGCACATCGTTACGATGTGTATTATAGTAAAAGATTTTTTAAAAACTGACAAACTAGGATTATTGTTAATTAACGGATAAAGTAAAATTTCATTAGGGTATAAACATGCTACTTAATAATGGGAAATGAAATGAGGACCTGCACACTTTCTTTTTGAATCCTAAAGAGCAGATATAGGATGCGTAGAGTTTATGGTAATTGAGTTGTCAGCCTTGTTAATGTAGTAGAACTGGCCAATGAGGTTATCGTATCTCATTTCCCAATCCCTTGTGATATTCCTTCCGGAATGCACCACCTTTTTGTAACCATTAAATTGCTTGAATTGCGGTTCCGACATCAGACTCTGAACGTCCATAGAGTCAATAGATGTGAGATCATCGGTTTCAAATCCGGCATCGTATTCGTCTTGTTGTTCCTCTTCCAACTCCGGAGTAGGTTCACCCTCGAACACAGCTTCGGAATCAAACACGGAATTAGACGATATGTAGCTGTTGGTATCATTGGAGCTGTAGCTCTTGCTTGACACGTTCGAGCTTCTTCTTCTGAACAAGTTTCCCAATCTGAACTTGCTTTTAGTGTACAATTCACCGCTGTCAACAGTTGAGTTTGACCCTTTGGTCATAATATTAATAAGCTTCATCTTTATTGTCTTATTACTGCTAATAATTACAACTATGACTACCGTTACACCTAGGGACCAGCATCATTCCTTTTATACTATTTACAAACGCTGTCGGATTTAGTAGTGATTAATAATACCGTTTTGCTCCGTCTATCATTTTTTTCGCACAAACGTTTAACTCCTTCTCGTTTGGTGCGCTCGGTCGTTAGAGAGCGGACTTAGAAAATATGTCCGACGAACAAATTACTAAGCAGTGGGAATAATGTGTAATCACTTCATATTAACAGCTAAAAACGAAACAAAATACAAACAAAAAGAGGACAGGCTGAGTAGGAAGTGCCTTTAAACATTATGATAGTAAATGGAATGTGGATCATAGAGAATAAAACAACAGGAAACCTAGTAGCATTAACAATAATATAAGAAAACAGAAAATGGCATTAGTATTAACAATGAACAATGTAGCACAACAACGTGCAAGAAATAATCAAAAAAAAATTCAGTTCCCAGTAACAAGATAAAAGGTCTTAAAAGTGGCTTATGACCCTTGTGAAAAACCACTAAAGACGTCATTATCAACTTCCTTGTTGTCCTTGGTGGTCTCAGCAACCTTTGGCTTTTCCGGAGCCGCTTCCGCATCTTTAACAGATGCTTCCGCTTCGGTTTGCAGTCCCTTATACTTTTTCACTGTTTCCGTCGTGTCAACTTTTGGTTTGGCAGCTGCGACAGCCGGAACTGGCGCAGTGGCTTTTGTGGTTTTATTCTTTCTCGAAAATATCCCGAAAATACCCTTACCCTTGTCAGCCTTAGTAGAGGTCTTGGCAGTGTTTGCAGGTGCGGCTGTCTTCTTTTTCTTTTCCGCAGCCACTGCAGGGGCCTTGCCTAATGGTTTTGCTTCTGGAAGATCATCTGGAATCATAGAGTGCACCACTTGCTTCGTACCGCTAGTTGCTACGGCCTTCTCGGTACCCTCTTCCTCTTTTTCTTCTTTAACTTTAGAGCCATCAGCATTGTAACCAGCCGGCCAAACAGACTCTGGCTCAGCTTCCGGTTCTGACTCAACTTCCGGTGGAATTTCAATAGACTTGTTATCCAATTCAAACTTGCCATCGTCTAAATCATTATCGTCAAGCTTCAATGGTTCCTCAACCTCTTCACGTAAGTGTTCTGGGTAAATTTCATTGATAGCTTTACTTTCAGTGTGATTTTCAGCTGCCAACTCTTCGATTTCAGCACGCTTAGAATCAACCGTTGAGTGTAAACCTTCTCTTTCAGTCTTTAATGAACCAATTTTTTCTTCCAAGTCGGGAATCTCAGATTCCTTTTGGTGACCTGCTTCTTTTAATCTACCTTGAGATGCAACGAGAACAGTGCTTTCCTCTGCTAATTGACCGTCCACTTCCTTGAGATCAGAATCTAAATCAGTGGCTCTTGTTTCCAAAACCTTTAGCTTATCCAACAAGGCGTCAAGTTCAGCCTGGGCTTTATCAACTCTGTTCTTTTGCTCAGTGGCATAGGCTTCCTTTTCCTCTCTGACTTCAACTAACTCCTTCAATTTGGTATCTTCCTTTTCAAATTCTGCTAGTAGTGGTGCAATGTCATCTTCATGTTCCTGCTTATAAAGATCAAACTCGGCATCTCTGTCAGCGTCCTTTTCTGCTTTGGTATCATCCAAAACTTTCTTCTTGGCTGCTCTTTCTTCATCAATGGCAGCTTTATTAGCATCGTATTCAGCGATATTAGCATTGACTTCTGTCTCCTTAGCGGCATACTCATCATCAAATTTGTTACTTAACAAAACATAGGCGTCAATGAGACCGGATTTATCGTTTTTGAGAATTACTCTTCTTTCGGCAGCTTCAGCTTCTCTCTTCTTTTGAAGGGCAACTTCTTTAGCTCTTTGCTCCGCTTTAAACTCTTCATCCCGCTTCTTAATTTGATCTGGTAACTTGCTTCTTTCAACATCAAAAGCTTTCATCTTGGTAATTTTATCATCCATATCGGATAAAGCAGGTGCAACTAAAGATTCAGCTAGCTTGTGGATTTCAGAAGCAGACATATTTAAGCCACCACCAAGCTGGACAGAACCAGCAGATGAAGCAGCCTTTCTCTTTTGTGCGTTAGCATAAGCAATTTCGTAAGCCTTTTCGTTAAACTTTTTATTTGAAAAAATAGAGTCAGTTGCAGCTTTGTCATTTAGCTTTGCAATTGCTGCTTCTGCGTTTCTTGTAGCGTAAGCATAGACATTTTGACTAACCAAAGTATTATTTTTCAATGTGGCCCTTTGAGAGGCAGCAAAGTCAACTTTGACGTCTTCCTTTAAGGCATCCGCAGCAAATGCAGCAGGATTGACAAACAGTCCATCATCACTTGGAGTTTGAAGACCGTAAGAAACTGGGGTAGCATATTTTTCCAGTGCCCGTTTACTTGCGTCTTGAGATTGGCTGTAAATGTCCTTGATGTAGATACTGGAAGACTTTGTATTGGCTTCCTTGGCACCAGAAGTCTTCAAACCTGATTTTGGACCAAGTTCTGGGGTCAATCTAGAAGTCATGGTCTTTGCGGCAGACTTCTTAGCAGCGTCAGATATACCACTGATGTTGAAATTTCTAGAACCTTCATTGGCTCTGTTTGAAGTAGAAATACCTGATCTGTGATCTTTGTTACCTGAAAGAGATTTCAAAGACTTGGAGTTGGAGGTGTTGTACTTAGAAAGCGTAATTTTACCGCTTCTGACATCGTCAAAATCATATTGTTCTTGCAATGTAGATTTTGCAGAAGTCTTAAGAGCGGCGGACGCGGCGTCTCCAGACTTAGACAAGTCGGTGTCGGTGTTTCTCGAAAAGTTTATTGGCGACTTAGCAGAGATAGCGGCGTACTCAGCTTCTGGTGCAATGCTATTTCTCGACCACGCTGCTGGGGGTTCACTCTTGGCGTAAAGCGCCGCTGTGGCGGCGTCTGCAGAAAGTTCCCGTGAGTACTTTTCCACTGTCAAGTCTGAGTTGGCGGCAAGAAGAGCTGCGGTATCAGATGCTGAAGGGTCTACACCAAGCGAGACCTTAGCGGGATTGTTGTAAATACCATACTTCATTTTTGCTCTGTAAAGAGCCTCGCTGCTCAAAGGTTTCCCTTCGGTCTGATAAACAGACAATTTGGACCTCTTTGATGTGATAGATGGTGTCGATTCAGTGTAAGCAGCCATCCTAAGTGTTTGTGAAGAGGGCGGAGTAAAATGTAAAAAATGCCTTGCTTTAAGCGGTAATCAGTGATAGTAAAGTGATAAAAAAGATTCCTCTATTTCTCTCGTTCAAATTGAGTAAAGTTCCTGTGTGATTGAGTGCTTCCAATCGTGTGACAGCTTCGATCACAAGTGTGGATAACAAACAAAAGGTGATGGTTACTAGCGTAAATTGTGCGATTGTAATTTCTTCTATACATTCGCGCTGCTGGCCCTGGCTTTCCGCTTTGGGAACTCTACTCAGCTTCTTTAGTTGCAAATTGGCAAAACGAGTGTCAAGATGGCGATTGGGTTTGGAGACAGCAACTTGTGCTTGTGGGAAGAGTCTAGCTTTGATTCTGAAATTAACATTGAAGTGGAAAACTCTTTTTTGGAAGCTTTGGGGCCCTTTTCAGCTGCTAACAATAACCACCGATATATCGATAATGATCTAGGTTATGGCAACAATAGTGTCAACGAAGAGTGGTTGACAAAGACAAATACCACAATTGACGAGTTCTCCATATTTGGATTAAAGTACAACAGCCAGCAGCTGCACAATGAAGAAGTTTGCAGCAAATTGAGATCTGCGAGGGAAACTGACTCGATGATGGCTCCGTCAACGCGGACATCGGCAGAGATGCACGCGTTTAGTATAATAAGTGGTAAGGAAAAAGACGTTCCATACTGGGATGCTCCAAGAGCTGATATCGGGTGTGACTTTGATAGTGAATTGGATACTAGTACAATCAGGTATCATGTCAAGGAACTGGATTCACGCATTGTAAATGCAAACGAGCTATTAAGAGAGTTAGATACACATCTGAGTTTGGGCTCCCTAAAGCCTTTCAGCAGTGCCAATATTAGTGCGATTGTCAAAACGTTCACGCAAGACACGTATGCAAAGCATACCAAAATGTTAAGTGACTGGACACGAAATAGAAGAAACTTACAAAGAAGCTTGCAAGCAAGTTTTCAGTCAAGATCAGAAGATTCAAAACCTAGTATTGCAGGGTGTAAAAAGGCATCTGTTAAGACCATCCGTTCTAATAAAGAGTTTGACTACAAAGCTCATGATTTCCAGCTACCACCAAAGCCTATTCCGCCTTCATTCCCCTTCATCGTTAACACATCTATGCCACCATTGGCACCGCCAATCCAATTGGTTTCGACGTCGCCCAATGCCAGGTGCAAAAAGACGAACATCCCGAGCAACCCTATTTCCTTACCAATCATCAAGGAAAACTCAACTAAGATATTTTCCACCCCTTTGCAAGCAACCCCAACCGTTATGGGAACATATCCATGTGCTCAATGTCCCAAATCTTTTACTCAAAAATCTCAGTGGAGACGACATGTGGAATGCGTTCACCTTAATCTTGTTAAATACATTTGCGACATTTGCAATAAAGGATTTAAACGCTCTGATCACTTGAAGAATCACTTTAGAAGAATGCACAGACATGTCTGATACTATCTTTTATTGGTGATTTGGCTTTTAAATCAATATACTTATCTCTCTCTGTCATGCTATATAAACCTATAAACTTCGACTAATTTTAATTTCATTAAGGGCTGTAACCCAAATAACGCCGTCTATCTTATAATTGTTTCTTCTTGATAGCGTGGGTATTTAATCAGCCAAATATTCGTATTCTGAGTGCTCTATCTCATGAGCACTTTCTATTTGTGGCTATGCGCCCTAAACTCACTCCATCTTTTTCTATCAATCTAGTCACCTTGTTCTGTTTCTTTAATATTTACAATAAAACTATTCAATACAGCAGCTGCTTAGATTCAATATTAATATAAATGATACTAACACGACTAATTTCAACAGAATGAGTTATATAACTTGTGAAAACATGCTTGCCCGCAATACGATATCGATTTTGACCCCCACTCTAGCTTACAATTGCTTTTATCAACGTATAATTCAATTTGAGCCCCCCACACTAGTACACTGATCATCCTCTGGACTGATACTAATAAATCTATAAGCGAATAGACATCGGATAAACACAAGGATTTAGAATATCACCCCTCTATCAACATGTACTAACGCCCTTTTAATAACCATCATTTTCCTTTTGTTCCTATTAACAACTTAAAACCAATAGCCCTTTATTAAGACAGAATTACCCCATAGTTGTTTTATTAACCATAGATTTTCATTCTTTTAATTTCTGACCCTTTGATCCAGTTTTATTTTACTAAATATATTTATCATTGTTTATAAGCTATTGTTGACGCCCTATTTGTTTGGTTTCATTTAATAGTGCCATTTTTTTAATCATCATCGTAAACTACAACTGTACAACTAATTCAATGTTTGAGTACGTATTTTCTAACCATTTTGAAGCAGATGTTAATTGAATAGATTTATTTTATAAACTCTTTATATATAGTTTAACACATGTTCTTATTATCTTTCTTTAAATAACTCAATCCTTTCCATTCATCGGTATTGAAGTGTCCATTTGATCATACTCAGCAGCAAATTCTTGGACAACAAGATTCAGAAATCTCAAATAGTGCAAGGCAAAATAACTGGGCTCGTTGGTAGGAAATGAAAGAGGACTATCCCTTTCCACAAAATAAAGAGGATTGTTTTCGTACTCTTTATTATCAGTTATCTTTAGAAACTTATCCCATTCACCAAATGAGTGCTTGTATTCCGGTCGAGTCGCCATAAGAATTGAGGTTTTCTTTAATTCTATGATAACCACTTGAATTTTTGATAGCATGCTTAATACATAGTCGTCTTTCTTTCTAAAACCTGTTTCAATTATATTGTCCTTGTTAATGACACTATTTTCGGAAGAAACCTCTTTCTTAACCGGATCTAAAAGATAATTACTTTTGAAAGCCTCTAAATTTATATGATCAACTGATAAAATATGATCAATAATAGTCCCACGAACTTCACGTAATTCATCTGGATCATAATCTGCTTCATATCCTTCCCTGTTATAATTAGCCAAATGAACTGATAGCGTATTGGTTTCTAAATATCTGAGAGAATTAATGAACTCTAAATCATCCACTTTGTCTTGATTCATTAAAACTTCTGTTAAAAGATCAATAGGATGTGACAAAATCGGAACATTGGTCCCAGGTATTTCATTTTTCGGATTCGAGTCCGGATTCACCGATATTGCACTCCTGTTACTGATGTCCATCAATTTTTCAACTGTTAAATCAATTTTGAACTTCTTTCTTTGCAAAAGCAATCCAATGGGTTTTAAAATAGTATGGGCAAGACAATAATCCATAAATAAATCAACTAAATGTGAATCTCTTTCTTCAGTTAGCTTAGAAAACACAAAATCTGATGCAGTAGATACTAATATTGTCATGACTGGAATAGCAGCAAGTGCCCAGATCGAGAAGAAAACATAACCACCTGGATGAATAGGTAAGGTATCTCCTTGCCCTAACGTAATAAGCGTGAAAAAGCAAAAATAAACACTTGACTTATATGACCAGTTTTCAAGTAAAGTAAATCCTATACCACCACATAATAGAGTGATTAAAAAAATGAAGACAGAAATGGATAATTCAGCAATTTCTTGAACCTTATATGCTCGATCAATGGCATATGTGATCAATTCAAAAGCCCTGTTAGGTGTAATGCTATTCTTGTTGCCAATTTCCTTTTCATGGTGACGATAAATTTGTTGTCTCATTCTTTCCCTTCTATGCCATTGAATAGTGGATCTTGAAAACTCGACAATCATCTGTCTGATTGAAGAAATAATTAAACCAAAAATAACAAGACCAACAACAATCCATAACGATGTTAATACTTGAGCAGCGTTCTTATCCGGAACAAACTGCTGAGACCCAACAGTAACAATTGAAATGATACAATAAAACATAGAATCTGCCAAATTGAGATTCAAAAACCTGGTAAAGACTGTAGCGCCAATAATAATCCAAATACATAACGCACATGTCTGAACAATAAGGGAGCTCTGCACATGATTTATGTTAAACATTGGTCTATATTTCTTAGCTAAAAACCCGAATTCGTTCAAAGATAGGAACAAGAAATTTATAAAGTGAAGGACGACTGTCATAATTGCAAACCAAAACCCATAACCAATTATATACTCCACATCATGATGATTATGGTAGAACCACCAGTGATAAAAGATGACCAATGAAGACAAAATCAAACTGGCTACAAGCCAACCACATATAGAAATAACTTGGCAGTAAGTGTATCTAATAACCCGTCTGTAGTTCAAAAGAAGAAATCCATTTGAAGCAAGAGCAAAAAAAATAGAGATTGAATTAACTAGGTAACACCAGAGAGGATCTGCAGTAAACGAAGAATCATCTTTTTTGATTTTCCAAGGGCATATAATAGCAAAAAGTGAAAACATGTTTGACATCGGTCCTGAGCAACTGCAAATGAGAGGTAGGTATGATGACACAACAAACCAGAATAAAAACGAGTTATCACCCGGCTTAACGTTCAGGTTGGATACTTGCCACCTGGTAGTATTTAAAAAGGAATTGTAATATTGCTGAAGTCCTGCTTCTTCTAAACTTGTTATGCTTGGTATTGAAAATAATGTCTCTGTTTTCCTCATATAATTTGATTGTGAGCTGGTATTCCCATTAAAGCTTTGACACTCTTCCCTCGGTCTGTTCTCATATATTAACTCAGCATTTAACTGCGGTTCAGGTATTGGGACCAGCCCTTTCTCTTCATTAGATTGATTTGTTCTTGTGTCTTCTTGAATAAAGTCCTCTGCCAAAGATCTGGTTATTAAAGGTTTTGTCTTTTTTAAGTGCTTCAAAAGCCTCAGCTTTTTCTTTAGTGCTTCTGAATCCGTGTTTATTGCACGTGAAAGAGAATGGTAACGTTTACCCATATAAACTGTTCCTTGGATGTGTTTTTTACTTATTAACTCTTTTTATTGTGAAGTGTTGCAGAAGAAAATTTTGTTCCGAGCTTTCTTACGGACTTTCTCTGTAAACTGAATTATATTTATGGGGTTGCTGGACAGTTTGAGTTTGAAAAAGCTTGTCGCTATTACAATAGCGTTTCGGCTTCTTCAATTCATTATTGTGGCTTTTTGTCCAATGCAATTCGACTCGTCAACGTCTATTTTAATTGATACATACATGCAAAACAGGACATCTCGATACCCACCGGTTATCAACAACATTTTGAACAAACTCATGAGTTGGGACTCAGTGTACTTTTTGAAATTGTCTCTGTCTGGTATTGACTATGAGCATGAGTGGGTGTTTGGTCCTCTTTGGTGGAGACTTTTAGCGGCAATTAAAAGTTTGGGGAATGGAATTGTTGATTTGGATATTTATGACATCCTCCTACTAAGTATCGTCATCAATAACATTGTTCTATTAATTACAGCTGTTGTTGTTTACAAACTTGCTTTTCTTATAGCGCAGAACGAATTTGTCAGTAACTTTGTCATTGACAAGCAATTTGCCTATGTTAGTGCTCTTCTGATAACTTTCCAGCCATCTGGCATTTTTTCTATTGTGGGATATTCTGAATCTATTTCCCAGCTCCTTTGTTTTACTGCTGTCTATTTCAGACAAAGTGCCATTGGTAAGTTACGTATTAGAAATAAACATTTATACGAAATTACAGGTATTTTATTTGCCTTAGCTTTTGGTTTTCGTTCAAATTGTTTGCTCTATGGTCTCTTGTACATATACGACATGATCAAGTTCCCTTACTTCCGGTCAAAACTAACGGCTCTTTTCACTGGTTTTGTGTTATTTTTGGCATTGCTCTATTCAATTTATGTCCCATACAATATATATTGCCCTGAAAGAGGGGAATGGTGCAATTCTTTTTCCAAATCGTTGGTTTCTTTTGCTCAAGCACATTATTGGAATACTGGTTTTCTGAACTATTTTACTCCAAACAATATTCCAAATTTCTTATTTGCCTTTCCACAGTTGACAATCATTGCATTATCTTTATTTGTATTTTCTAACTGGGAAGTTTTAAGGGGTGAACTAATAGTTGGCATAGTGTATCTATTTGTTCAGTTCACTGTTATGCATGTGCAAATTGTGAATAGGGTAAGTACGTTCTTGCCGTTACATATTCTTTACGAAGCATATTTACTCACACAGAAGAAAACCCTTGGGAAAATCATTCTTGTCTGGTGGATCATATGGGTGCTCTTACAAACGGCACTATTTGCTGCATTTCTACCACCTGCTTGAAACTTCCTACGTTATTACAGAGGAGAACAAAAAATATATAATTTCCAATCATTTTAAGTTCTATATTTACGATAACAAATGTCCATAACTAGTCGGTAATAAGCCTGTTTCACCATCCAATTCACCTTCTGTCCATCCTGAACCGTCATCTTCTTGTAAAACAACAATTTGGTCCCCTTTCGAAACTGACAATTCATCATCTCCCTGAGCAGTATAATCATACAATATTTCCATCTTTTTTACAATCTTAGCTCCCCGACGTGGAGCCACCTTTGGACCTTGTTTCTTACCATAAGAAGGTGTTGATGCAGATGCTGTCGTAATTTTCAAATAACTTGTTGGCACTAAACCTTCAAAGCCGGATGAGTTTTTAACAACTGTCCAACCGGAACCGTCGTCAGCCCCAACAACGCTGAAATTTTCTCCAGATGACATCTCAATTTCATCATCACCTGTAATTTGATATGGATATAAAGCTGTTGCAATTAATTGATTACTGACTCCATTTGAATGTGAAAAAAATTCATTTGCTGGTTTGCTATAGTTTTCCGTGATATTGGAAACAACGTTACCGACAGAGCTAAATATTCTTGTTTTATGATTGGAAGGCACAATCTTAATATCGTTAACAGCGTCGGAGATTTCGTGGACTTCTTCTTCCTCATCATCATTTTTTCTATCTAGTTTTAAGAATCCAAACTTGGATTTTTTCTCTTTGTGTACAGGGGTGGTGATTGACATATCAATGTCTCCAGTTGCGGACTGGATTGTCTCAATGGTCACTTCAGCTATAACTCTTCTTGTGTCGTCATTAACGAATCTTTGAAGAATACCAATAGATTTTCCTAAAAGGTCGTCAAATTTGTCGTAACTTTCACTGGACTTGGCAATTACTTCATTGAAAGTGGAACCCACTAGCTCATTTCTTTGTACAAGTAGCTCTTCAACACCTTGCTTTTCATCGTCACAAATCTGCTGATATCTTTCATATGCAGCGCAGGCATCATTAAATTTCACTTTTAAATCGTACAGTTCAGCATCATCTGTAATGATAGTATCATCGTCGTGCCAAACTGGGCACGGGATATATTGAAAGTCAGGAGGTTCATTCCAATTACCTAAATTATGTTTCACAAACATAGCTGTATCTAATCTAGGTAGATTCTGCTTTACAATTGAATCAATATTGTTAACAAATTCAGTTTCTCTAGAACGTGATGTACGTTCCAATTCAGAAGCCTTCAGCCAGATACTGTTTAATTTGGAGACCTTGGCTTCATTTACTCCCTGTAGTCCATCTAATAATTCAGGAGTATCTTGGTAGCAGTATTTGTCTTTTAGCCTATTACATACTGAGATACTGATTAAATATGCATTTTTTGCTATGTTCATTTCATTTTCCCTTTTCTTTTGCTTTTCCTTGGCCTTTTCATTGCCGGCTTTCATTGTCTTAGATCTTTGGTTTTCCATTGCCTGACAAGCTTGATCATAGGCGGCCTTTTTCTTTTTCATATCATCATAATTCTTGTCTCTGACACTAATTGTTTCATCATTAAATTTGGCCCATCTATCAGTGATCTTACAATACTTGTCAGCTGTTTTGTTCAATTCACCGGCAACTTGGGTTTCTATAACAGAGGCAAATCTCTTTTTCTCTTTAGCAATGTTTTCTGTTTGCATCAAAACCTCCTTCCATGCAACCATACTCGCACATTCAAGTGAACCTGGAGTCATTGTTGGTTCTGCTCCCACACTCAGTGTAGACACAACATTTGATCTTTTTGTCATTGCCTCTATTGCCAACTTCGACAACTTCTCCGAGTATTCTCTTTCAATTAAGGCTCTTTGACGATAAAATGCCTCTATTTCTTCCAAGTAAGATAAGTTGGCTTTTACCCACTTACTTGTCTTCTTATAGCCATCTTTGAGCTCGTTACCTATACTTATGTCCTCCATTTTTTGACAAATCTCACATAAAGAAGATGGTGTATTAACGCGACAACTTTTAAACTAAGATGAACAACTAGCTTGTAAGCAGGATGTATGGAGGAAGGGAGTATTTGTGGGAGTTGAATAACAACGTGCCCATTTTGATTGAGCTTTTACTGAGGCTAGTTCGAAGAGGTTATACGTTTGATCAATTATTGCAGCAGACAGGATCAGATTGGCTTTTCTTGGTGGCTGTTTTTACCGTTGCTAATGTGGAACAACATACAGTTCAACGATTTATAGACACCATGAGACCCGGTGTTTACAGGAAATACTGTACTTACTGTTCTATATTCGAGCCCATCGTGAAGCGAAACCTGCAAGAACTAAAAGAAAGGCATGATTTAGCACAAACTATAAGTTCTAAAGAAACTCCAGCTGCACAGAGTTCCACTATTGCCGAACCTATCGAAATTGTGAATGAGATCGCTCATATGGGTACAATTCGACTTCCAAACAAGAAAAGGAGTGTTTCTGAATTATATAAAAATGAAGACAAAAGCACTAATGATCATAGCTTTATCAGCAATAACAAAATAAATGAAATGAGTGAAAATGCTCCGCAGAATAGAAAGATACGGAAAGAAACTCTTAGTGACGAACAATATGTAGCAATGAGTGATGAAATACACAATGCTAATGAAGCCGGCTCAAATGTGCCAGCTAACGAAAAAGAACAGCCGCCTATTGACGGCAATAATAAACCAAGCTGTGACTCTAAACATTCAAATAACAACGCAAATAGCGAAGATGAACTTAAGAACAAGAATTACTTTGAGGTGCAAACTGGAGATGACGAGACCCGATCACCATCTATTACCAAAAAGGATCTTCAGGTTAGATTTGTCGAGAAAGATAGTATAAACACTATGAAAATGGAAATTTCGAATAATGGAATGGTGGCTTCAGTAGACAGAGGGCTTTTTAATAGCATGGAAGATTCTGACAATAATGACATAATAAAATCTACTAAAGATTCGAGTAATTTTAATGATGCTTGTAGTCCGTATGTTACCATAAATAGTAGCTCCATTGGAAACGATGACAACGCCACTGAAACTCATAGTGATGCGTTAAACATAATTGAGATGCATGATACTATTAACGAAGATAATTTAAAAAACAAGATTCAAGATACAGTCGAGGAAACTAACACTACCAAAAATATGGTTGAAGATGAATGTGAGCAAAAGATAAAACAAGGTGACTCGAATACAGTACTTGGGACTTTAAACAAGGCTGATAGCAAAGATGACGTATTTTGTTCAATAACAACGGAGTTTCTCAAATCAGAGTTCAAATGCTACAAAAACAGCTTACTCAGCTATATGAATATAATTTTGACAACTAATACTTTTCCCGTGAGGTTAGAAATGATTTATTGTCTGGACCAGTTAAGATATGCCGAACTAGCACTGGAGACACTGGAGACATCTACGTCCAATGGTGAACTTCGAATTCTATATACGGATATGCGTAGGAATATGTATGAATTGAACAGAAAAGTGAACATCAATAAAATGGAGAACGTTGAGCAAGCGATGAAGATTCGGGAGAACACCAAATGGCTTGAAAAATTGGAACTCGATCCATTTATGACGCCAGGACAGATGGCTGCTACTGGTGACAAATTGGAGGAATTGGCAAAGATGGAAGCGTTTGAAAGCGAGATTCCCAAAATTAAAGCCTTTCTTGAAGATCTACGAATTATTGATGGGGTTAAAAGGAGGTTTGGAGACGGTGAAAGAAGCTTCACCGAGGAACTGACCTTGAAGGCGCATCTAGCAGCACAGAGAAAGAAGCGTCTTGATAGGGAAGCTGAAGAGATTGAAATATTTCTCAATAAAGTGGTTCCCTTCTTTGATGCTCAACGTGAAAGGCGCTATGCCTTAATTACCGAAAGTAAGGCGCTCGAAGAGCTCCTAGAGGGATACAATTTCGAGGAGCTAGATCAGATTATGTAAGGTGCTAGTATAGAAGGCTAATTTTTGTGTAGATTTTCTTGCTAGTCAAGATGTTACAGAAAAACGTAAATTCAAGTCACCGCGTTGTTACCTTTGTTTTCCGTTAGCACGTGAAGACGATGAGTTGGGTGTCTACGGTACGAGAAAGATGGTTTTATGATGATCCACTTCATTTTTTAAAGCCTGTCGTTGATCAACATATTGTTAGCCGTTTTCCGGAACAATTAAAAGAATCTGTTATTGTAAACACCAACTTTCACACACTTCTTTTTGGCCTGGGTACTTACTCATTGCTGTTCCACATAGGTAAACTTTGGTTGTTGGTGCCCCAGGTGCGTTCAAAATTGGAGACTTACAAAGACAAGGTTGATTTATCCGTTAGGACCGTTTCGTTTATTCAATCTATCATAATATGTGCCTTAAGTATACCTGTTTTTGATAATCCATACTTGAACAAAGATCATGTGTTTGCAACTACTCCATATTCACAATTCTTCCTTACCATGGCATTGAGTTACTTTATTTGGGACACCGTTGTTTCACTATACTACGTCAAATATTTTGGTATTGGATTTCTGATCCATGGTATCGTTTCATCGATAGTGTTCACAATCGCTGTTGAGTATCAATTCATTCACTACTACGGAGCGATTTTCCTACTGTTTGAGTCCTCGACGCCCTTTCTAAACATCAGGTGGGTTGGCTTGAAGCTGAACCTTCTGCACGACAGCATGGAACTTCTGAATAATGTAATTCTTATCCTCATATTTTTCTTTATCAGAATCCTTTGGGGTTGGTATCAGGTATTCAGACTAGCTGTTGATTTTTGGCAAGCACAATCGGATCCACGGTTTACTCATATTGGAGCATTCATCATCTTGTTTTGTAACGGAACGTTGGACGTTTTAAACATCTTTTGGTTTAGCAAAATGATGATCGTTGCTATCACCACTGTGAAGCAGATGTTTGGTGTTGTGAAACAGGATGAAGATAACAAAAAGCTGAAATTGATGTAATTGTTGACATTACTCTAGAACACAACGTCGGTGAAGTTATTCGTATAGGAATATTTGCTAAATCTAACGAAATACTCCTCCAGTGACATTATAACATAATTATATACAGTTTTTATACTAGTAAGCTTTTGCAAGACTTATATCCCTCCTTCGCAAGATTGTCTAATCCAATCTGGACATCTATTCCAATGTCCTTCTTAAGCGCTTCAATACCTTCATAATTCAATTGAGGTCTAATATACCCACACACCACAAACTCTAAATTGGCACCGTAAAACTTTTCCTGGAATTCATGAATAATGTATACTTCACAGCTTTTCCGTTTATTATGAAAAAAAGGATTCCATCCTAATGACATTACCATAGGATAAATTGTGTTCAACTCACACTCCTCTAATTTTAATCCATACGTGACCTCCACTTTCGACTTACCATCAATTCTTTTCTCTTTGTACATTTCACCTGTTTCATCCGGTATACTGACTCTCGCCCATCCAAAGTACACGCCTGTGTCCAGTTTCTTTAGCGACTCATTAGATTCGATACCAACATTTGCCGTAGGGAATCCCAAGTCAGTGGAACCTCTTCCAAAACCAGGAACTATTGCTGTGCGTGATACGTGTATAGGGTATGGAGGCTCTGGGCTCTCTGGAATGGGTATTATTGGACGTGGCATCCCAACTCACTGAATATGGAAACAGATTAAAGATGTGGAAAATATTACATAGCACCGTTTTTCACTATAACTGTCTAAAATGTAAATTTATGATATACATGTACAAATTAAGGCTCCATTGACGGCAGTTCCGTCATCTGTCCAGCTCTCCAATCTTCACCAAGCATCTTAAGTCTCTCTCTTGAAGCACCTTGTTTTCCAAGGAGGACCCATTTCGTGCTTACTAATTCTAAAAGTTTCCTGGCTTGCTTCCCATAAGCAAGGTCAAAATGTTTAGCACAGGCATCCCACCAGGCACCAACTATAGTAAAATGAGGGTCGGATATCAGTGTCGGTGCTGCATCCATGGCTCTTGCCAGCAGCACCCAAGAATGATTTATTGGTAACGGATGACGAGTTGTGGATGGATCATATCCAACAAACGAATGATCTAGCGGCAACCTTGTCATCACGGCAAACAAGGACATGATCCCACCAAGACGTTCACCATATTGAGTACTGTCCTCATACTTGCCCTCTGAATTCCTCTTCCAGCCCATCTTGGATCTACCATCTTCTGTATCAACTGCACAAATATAGCCAATGACAAGAGGACATTTTTTTACAAACCTTGCCATTAAATACTCAAAGAGATCCGGATGCAGAACAAGAAGATTCAAGGCCAACTTTGCAAGAGGGATGGCCATCTTTGGTTTGATTGAAACTTCTGCTTCTGCCTGCGAAATAATTGCCTTGGCAATGAAGTTCAGTAACCAGTTGTATACAAACGGATCAACTTTACCTTCAGTTAGCAGCTGATCTAATTCTTTGGTAATTCTAGTCAACTGGCTCTGCGAATTCGTTAACTGTCCAAACTTTGGATTCATTTTTCGTTTATGTGCATTGATCATCTTTTTCAAATCAGGTTTCTGCTTAAGAGGTTCCACAACCTCCAATTTAATTCTAGAAATCTCCTGCTTATATTTTTGAAATGCTTCCTCGCATTGCATCTTATGAAAAACTGTGCTTTTGTTGGCAGCTAAGGTTTGTTCCTGCTTTTCCTTCTCTTTCCTTTCTTCTGCTATTTTGATTTCAGCCTGCTGCTTTGCCTTTGCTTCTTCTGCTTTCTTCACTTTAAGCTCAGCTTCTTCTTCTGCCTTCCTTTTAACTTCCTCTTCGGCTTTCCTTTCTGCTTCCTCTCGTGCTTTCTTTGCCTTTTCTTCTTCTTCTAGTTTCCTTTTACGCTCTTCTTCCTCACGCCTAATTCTTTCCTCTTCTTCTCTTTTTAAGCGTTCAGCTTCCTTCCGCTCTCTTTCAATCCGGTTTCTCTCTTCTTCAACAAGAGCTTCCACTTTGATTTTGTGAGTTCTCATTGTAGAATTGATAACATCATTGAAATACGAAATTAACAATTCTGTTTCATCAGGGACATCAAATTTGTCCTTAAACTTTTCCTGCGCAACTTGAGTCTTAGTTAACCTCTCGTCATCTTGCACAGGCATCCTTTTAATCACTCTTCTACGAGCTTTACTTGACCGTTCTGCCTTTATTACTTCCTGCGCCATTTTGGTCAGTATTAAAGCATTGCAGGGCAACTCTAACTCCTCTAAGTGATCCAATGAGCGCTCAGATGCCTGAAATCGGGCCTCAATGTCCTTAAAGGAAACCTTCATCTCTACTCCTTCACTTCAACTTGTTTCTCTATCCACACAGTGAGAAACAAAGTCTAAAAATTTTTTTCATCTCTTCCACATCAGAATCATCAACTTAAAGATTCAACAGAGATGCAGTCACGTTGCTTTTCGACCACAGCAGTTGCATTTAAAGCTGGTTACTCTATTGTAGAGCCTGTTCATCACACTGTACGCATCAAAAAGTCTGTTCTTTCCACTAGATTCCCAGAACTCAAGCTTTCACCAAATGACATTCGTTCACCAAAGTTCAAACCAGTTTTGACTCACTCAGACCGTGTTGCTGACCATTATCACAACACGCTGGCCTCCGACTTACTCTTAATCAATTATCGCCATGGACAAACAGCCCTTTATGGTAACAAGAGAAGAGAATGGGATATGTCTTCGCCATACCACTTGAATAGACCATTGAGAAAACCTCGTGGCCAAATTGTCCCATCTGCCACTATCAAGCCTCGGGATGCTTCAAATGTCCCAGTAGTTGAAAGTGTCACCCTGAATTGTTTCGTGAAAGACGCCAAACTTTACCCAGCACAAGCAATTGCTGCAAATTTGCAACTACAGCAAATCACTGGTACAAAACCAAAACCAATTTTTGCCAAAACAAACGTGCCGAACTGGAAGTTGAGACCAGGTATGAAAGTAGGTGCTAAGGCTGTTTTGCATGGAAGGGACGCCTCTCAGTTTCTCTCTACATTAGCAGAATTAGTTCTTCCAAGATGCAGAGATTTCCAAGGTATTTCCAACAGAAGTGGTGACAGGTATGGTTCCATTGCATTTGGGCTTACTGCTGAAGATGTCAAATTTTTCCCAGAAATTGAATTAAATCAAGACTCCTGGCCTCAAACTTTTGGTTTTGACATCACCATCCAGACTAGTGCACAAGTTGACCCAGAGGCACGAACCCTAATTTCTGCACTTGGGATTCCTTTCACCGGTACTGAAAGAGTTCCAAAGACCCTTCTCAATGATTTAGAGTAATCTATTAATTGTTCTGCAACTGTACATAGCTATTTTTATATAATTTTACGTTTAGAATTAACCCTGATCTTAAATTATATCAAGGAAGGCCTTATCGCTTTTGTATCTTCGTCTTTTGGTATCAAATACCTTGTAATGCATTGTTACGTCGCTATTATTAAAGATATGGCTTTCCGGCATTCTAATCAAACAATAAACAAAAAATAACAAAGGTTGTAATTTGAATTGATAACTGGTGACGAAACTTGCAACCATAAACTACACTGAAGAAAGCTGCATTTGCTCATGCTGAAACATTTGCCTTTTGACGATAGTTTAAGTCAATAATAATCAATAATCTTTTTATGCTCTGCCAGTCAGAAAGATCTGGTGCATATTATAGGGAAAATTTAACGTCTTTAATCAACCTGGTATCGAGATTACATATTCTTATGTCTCTGAATGTTCTTTTGATACCAGTGCCCTTGTTGGTACTCACTATGCTAGCGGCATATCTTATGCCATCACTAACATACATGATCCACTCATTTCCCTTTTCGCCCAGGATTATGTCTCTAACGTTTCTTTCATTTGCAAACGCTGCTCCGGATTTGGTGACATGCTTCACGGCATTGAGGCAAGGCACTTCAAGTTCTGCCTCTATGGCCATAGGGGAGGTGCTTGGTAGTGCATGTTTTGGTGTCTGTGTTGTTTTTGGTACGATCAGTGTCATGGCAAGTACCACTTATAACACTTCTGGAGAGGAAGGACTTTTACATACTAAAAAGCACAATGGGCTAAAAGTCACGGGTAGCAGCTGGATCTTAGATGTAGGTATCCTTTGGTCGACGACTTTATTTATTGGTTACACAATATCAGATGGTGAAATTACATTATTCGATTCACTTGTACTTGTTGCGATTAATTTTACTGTTATTTCTGTATGGATTTGGAGATCGAAAAGCGGAGGAATCTTTATTGATATCAATAAACTAGAGGACACCGCTTCTGATAATGAAATGGCAGAAAATGTTTGCGTTCTGGCTCAAGATGAAGAATCGCTTCGCACGCATGAACAATCTGAAAACCAGTTAACTTATGCAAACTTAGAAACAATTGATGAAAATGCTTCTCAGCTTGAGGTACAAAGATTTCCTCAGGAATATGATTCAATATCAACTTTGTCTCCTAATGCTGCGCATTTGCAGCGTCCGAGAATAAGTGACGGCTCAATGATACGAAGCAGTTCCTCCACAAATTCTATATCTTCTCAATCTTCTGATATAGCAGATTTGTATTTCCACTCACATGTTCAAAATCTTACAAGAGGTGATTCGTGGAGATTGCAGTTAATTGATTCCGTCAAGTTGGCGCTTGTTGGCTCCAGAAATCAAAAAGGTGGAGCATCTTCTAGCAGAAGATCTATGATGAGCTCTCAAAGACATCATGATTTGGAAGCTAACCTCAACAAAACTGCTAGTAAAATTGTAAGCACAGATCTGGCTGAATCAGATACACCTGTGAATGAAACTTATCCAATATCTGCGTATGAAACATACAAAGTGTACTCAACGCCGCCATCCAAGCATAATACACCGCCAAGGGAATTATGGACTGTCAATAAAGCGGACATTATTCCAGAACTGCCAACGAAACTTCGTAGAAAGGCGCCAGAACTTGCAGTAACCGATATCAAAGGACATCAAAATATTGTTAAAAGTGAATTAGAAGATAAAACTGTGCGTTCTGCCAAACCACAATTGCCAGCTTTAGACACTGATGTTAACGAAGAGACTTGTGAGCAACTACTTCCACCCGATGTTAGTGAAACCAACTCTGTGACCAGTTCTCCTCACATGATAGAGGCATCTTTAAGTCCTGTTGGGTATAACTACGAAACAGAAGACTTTTCGGGAACAATTCATTTTTTAACGCCATCAATATGGTATAGAATTTGTCCAATTCATATGTTACAACACAGTTATGGTGTTGAAAGAACATACAATATGATTATTTTACCATTCTTAACGATATTCAATTTACTGATACCATTGCCTATACCTGCAGAACTTAGGGAAAAGGATATTGCTTCATTTAAATGGGAGTTTGCTCTCACCCGAAAGTTATTCCATTTCCAGCTTTTCTGGGCACCGTGGATATTTTCTGATTTTGGCTCAATTCTTGACAAAGATCAATACTGGCAAGATTTAGCAAAGTATGTTATATTTCCAAGTTTGGCTCTCCCTATATTATCTTGGGTCTTAGATAAAATGATTTTAATGGGATCACTCCCAATAGAAATGCCTGAGCATGTTGCTTTTGGTGCAATCAACAGTGACGCTCATCCCCCAGACTTGTCAACAACAACAGATGAATCAAAAGAAATATTTCCTCTGTTTTTGAGTGTGGTCTCTTTTATGTACGTTATCAAGTTGCTTTCGCTTGTCACAAGTGTGTTGGTTGACCTATTGAATGCTCTTGCGCAAGAGTATGACCTTTCAGAGTCACTACTTGCAATTACGATAGTGTCCCTTGCTAATAGTGCTGGTGATGTCATTACGGCAGCTGCTTTAACTAAGTTAGAAAGAATTGACATTGCTGTTTCTGCAGTGGGTGGTGGAACGCTCTGTTATTTATGTGGCGGTGTAGGTGGTATGACTTTGTTAACTCTGATGTTAGGTACTAAGGCTGGCTCTGGTCCACACAAAGGAGAGAAGCTTACATCCATACCTATCAATTTGGATACACAAATTTGGTTTCAGCTTGGAGAAATGCTAATAATGCTCACTATATTTTTGATCGTAATTCCATATAGAAACTGGCTAGTTGAAAGATGGGTCGGTGTTTTAGGCATTGGAATCTGGCTCAGCGGTATAGTGTTTTGCTGGCTCAGCATTTAGATCGAGAAAAGCTCTAAAGTCCTTTTTTGATTCATTAATACTTTTACTTCACTTTGATAGCTTCACTGCAGTTAAATTGTCACTTTATTGTTATTATTATGAATTTAAAAGGCTTCTAAGAATGTAATTATAGTAAGTGGTGCTGAAAATGGGTTTTCTTAATTTAGAATGCGCTCCAAGATCTTGTAGTAACATATAATCACCGAAAAATTGATCCTCAAAGAAACTAACATTTAATAAAGGTAGCTAGCGATGTGCAAAATTATAAAACATGATTACAGTGTCAATTTTAGAAGTCGAATAGTTAAAACAGATTATAAAAAACAGAAGTTATAGTACTAATACTAGCACTCAGGATATTGAGACTAAAAACAGGTGCTTCTTTTATAATTTCGAAATCGAAGCAGGTTAATTTGTAAGCAGCAAATTTTACCTTAAAAATGTTTTTAAAAATAGATAGGCTAATTATAGAGGTTGCTCTTATCTTGAATTGTTGCAATTTATTGGCAGCCCTTCTATTTGACTGTTCACTAAATAATAGACTGAATATTAGATACTTATTGTGTGAATCTAAGCTAAATACGAATAAAATACAAGGTTAATTCTGCCAACTTACGTTGAGTTTACTTCGGATCATGAGGAGTAGCAAATAAGCCAACAGGAAATTTGACCAGGTCTAGAAATGTCCACGCTGACCGATATGTTACGGAACTAGATCGGTTTTTGAACATTCTTGCACATTTTGCTTGCGACTCTAAGTTATTTTCCAATGGTTCATGTCAAAGATGACTAATTTTGCCTTACATATTAATTAGACGCTGAGCATTGATAAATAGGATTAAACAAAGTGGACTAAGTCACAACAAATATGAAACATAACCTATAATTCAGCAAACTGGCAGTCATAATATTTGTTTTTGGAAAATTACGTAACTGTCTTCTGTTGATCAAGCTTACATAACCACAATAAACTGTAAGTGTTTCTTGATTTAATGATTGCTCCCTATAAACAAAACCCTTTTGTGTGAGCGAAAACCTGCTTTGGTGGCCCAGTCGGTCAAGGCGTCAGTCTCATAATCTGAAGATCGCGAGTTCGATTCTCGCCTAGAACATTGTTTTTACACTGTTGTTACAAGTACTTAATCATTAGTATAAGCGGTAACAATTTGTTTTATTAACACAGTAGAAAGTTTTATATGCATTCAGTTATATATTATTCATCAAGTTCACCGTGACAGTGGATGCGAGAGTAATGTTATTCAACCTAACTATCGTTGACCCACTTACCAACATCGATTCTTGTGAATGTTGTTGTTTTAAAATAGTGGTAGCAAACTTTCAAAGTTATTGCTGCTGGGATATGATCAAAACTGACTGTTCTAAGCTTGACATAAGTACCATCTTTTACTTTTTTGGCCTCTATGACAAAATCATCAATGGTTTGAACTTTAACATCGTTGATATGAGTAATGAAGTTTCCACCTTCAAAAGAATAAAAACTAGCTGGCGAACCTGGCTTAATGATGGTACAATAAATTTGAGAGGGTATCGTACTAAGTACTTGACGAATTGCCTGGTGTGGACATTGTAAGCTACATCCTGCCCAAGAAACAAGTTTTTTGGTGACGAACATTTCATCATCTCTATCACTATCCTGTAATTCGACATCCACGTTTATTAATTGTTTTTCACGAACAACACACATTGACAGTTTGCCACCTAAAGGAGTTTGTCTGATGGTTTCTTCAATATCTCTGTAATTGGTAATCAGCTTATCATTTGCTTTTAGAATCACGTCATTGCTTCTTAAGCTTGTGACAAATTTACTATCAAAATCAATAGCAACAT
>PPIM02000018.1:0-120857 GCA_003705435.2 Saturnispora zaruensis | reverse complement strand
TTCTTGATATATGTCTGCAAGCATTAACAAATCCAGAGTGCAAACTTAATCGATAACTAAATTTATTGGATAAGGCCAAAATAATAATATTGATTATAAACTATACTCTTCAGTATTTCAAATACGAAGATTGGAAAGTTGCTTTTTAACAAATCCTAAGTATAAAACTTAACCGTTAAGTAAAATAATATATAATGTTATATGCATATTAGAGAGTGTAAAGTTTTTTATATTGTTTTAGTTTATTGAAGCTTATTAAGTAATTCATTAAATTTAACCTTGTGCCTGAATTAATTGCTTTACTAATGGTTTATCTTTGTCACAAGTTAATGGATTTACTTTACTTGCTTATCAATGTTCATCATACACCTAATACAGTAATGTATAATTAGCTATCTTCGACACTTTTTTGTTAAATTTTCTTTATAGCGGTAATAACGATATCTTTTGCTTAATAAAAGTGTTTATAAATTAGTATAGAATAAAATGTGGGGAACGTCCTTTATATTGAAAAATATATTAGATTCTAAGTCATTTAATTAATGATGATAGGCGTTATTGTCTTGCTATGTGTCTGCAAGCATTTCTTTTTGTATTTAGTATTATTAGCATGCTTAGTACCTTTTCTCATTATTTTAACATTTTTAAATATAATCATGTGGATCTCCTGATTGCTTGAAATATGGAACGAATTTGTTATGACTTTGCCAGATTTAAATTCTTTTATTTATCAATGCTTAACCTGTACCTAATATGGCAACGGCTTTTTGTACCTACTCTTGAAATCTCAAAACAAGAGTAAAACTTTTTGTTAAAAAACAACCTTAGATACACAAGGCGAAGGAAATCAAATAAGCCGTTCTAGTATAGTGGTTAGTACAAGTCGTTGTGGCCGACTAGACCCAAGTTCGATTCCTGGGAACGGCATTTTTTTTATTTGTCACTTATAAAAATTTTTTATGTTATCTCAATATTTAATTTCCATTTTCAAATTTGTTACCTGATAGAAAAAGTATCGATACTATTAATTAACAGTAAGCTATTTGTATTGAAAACAAGAGACTAAAATCTAATGGCATCTAATGCTCCAAAAAAGAAACCAGCTGTTGCAAAGAGGAAACAATTCAACATGTTTCCATTGTTGCACAGAACAGTTGGTATTAGTTCAAAGAAGCCCATTCAATTGATGTTTTTACCGCCGAGTACTAAGACACCGCTATTTGTTTACAATAACGGATATGATCAGAGATCCTTTCTTAGTTTAGCAGAAAGTAACAGCAGTCAAAATAGTACCAGTACTTTCAGATCCTTACCTAGTACTATTGATGCTACGGACGATGAAATTCAAAGTATCAATGCATGGCTCGAAGAAGAACGAGAAAGAAGAAGTTTGACGAGCGATATTGAAGTCAACTACGGATCAGTGAACCCTGAATCAGAGTACTACGATGAGTACACTGACGATATCGGTAGCAATAACTATAACAGTATATCGGCGACGGGGAGACCCAGCTCAAGAAAATCAATTATTAGCTTAGAGGCAATCATTGAAGACGAAGTCGAAGAGGATTTTGCTAATGAAGTAGTCACTTCAGAAAAGGAGATGAAAAAGTTGGTGAGATATTCAATTCCATTGATGCTGACGTTCTTTTTGGAACAAATATTTTCTTTGATTTGTGTTATCTTTGTTGGTCATTTGGGTAAGGAGCAGCTAGCAGCAGTTAGTATGGCTTCTATGACATCCACTATTGTTTTCGCTATTTTTGAAGGTATCGCAACAGCTTTGGATACACTATGTCCGCAAGCTTATGGAAGTGGTCAAATCGAACATGTTGGTATCCACACTCAAAGATGCAGTCTGTTTTCATTGGCTGTATTTATACCAGCGGCACTATTTTGGTGGTTTAGTGGATTTTTCCTAAGTTTTATCCTAGAAGATCAAAAGGTCATCGAGTTAACCCAAACGTTTCTAAGAATTTTGATTTTAGGTGGGCCCCCTTACATCTTATTCGAAAATGGTAAAAGATTCTTACAAGCTCAGGGTATATTTGATGCTTGTACCTATATTCTTTTATTTACAGCACCTTTGAATGTTTTTCTGAATTGGCTCTTTGTTTATTATTTGAATTGGGGGTATGTGGGTGCTCCTATTGCATCAGTGATTAGCTTTTGGACATTGTTTCTATTGTTAGTGCTTTATGTCGTATTTATTGAAGGTGATGAATGCTGGGATGGGTTCACTTCCAAGGCTCTTACACAATGGCTAGATTTAATTAAATTGGCAGTTCCAGGGGTTATTATGATGCTGGCAGAGTCCCTGGCGTATGAAATATTGACATTATTAGCTTCTTATTTTGGAACCTCAGCTTTAGCAGCACAATCAGCTTTATCATCTTTGGTTTCTTTATTATATATGATTCCATTTGCGTTGTCAGTGGCATCATCAACTAGAATTGCTAATTTTGTTGGAGGAAATAACATTAAGGGAGGAGAAACTGGCATTAAAGTTGGGTTGATGACTGCGTTGTTAGTAGGTGCAATTAATGGAGGATTGATTTGGATATTCGGTGATCAAATAGGTAAGATGTTTACCAAGGATGAAGAAGTTTTGAAGATGATTAGTAGTCTAAGTTGGTTAATTGCTATATTTGTGATATTTGATTCTCTTGTTTGTATGGAAAATGGAATATTAAGAGCACTTGGTTTACAATCAATTGGTGGGATATTCAGTTTAGTTGGATATTATCTTATTTCTGTTCCACTGGCCTTCTTTTTGAGTTTCCATTTAGACTGGAACTTACAGGGTCTTTGGATCGGAAATTTTGTTGGATTGGCTTCGATTGGTTTCATGGAAATCTTCTATATTAAAGAGATTGATTGGGAAAAAGTTATTCAAATTGCAAAGGATAGAATTGAAAATATTTAAGGGAGATAGATGATATAATAAAAGTTTAGAGGAGGTTATAAAAGCTATTTAATTGATTTTAAAAAGGACTGGATGTCAACATTATTTCGTTTTTCGTTACTAGCATTGGATGAATATTCATCCCAGAGTTTGATTAACTTTTGTTTTTCAGTGGATTCTAAAACCAACTTTTGTTTTACGGAGTCAATTTCCTTGTTGGAAGTTTGCAATTGATGTTTCAAAGAATTTATTATGTTATTATAGTGAGAATCTCTTGAATCCAATTTTGATTTATAGAGTGCTTTCAACTCTTGAACCTTTGTTTCGTGTTTTTGAGCATACTGAATGTATAAATAATTTGAAAGTCTATCAATTTCTGCCTGTGATTTGAATTCTAGATTATCATTTGTTGTATTTAAATTATCGATTTGCGATTTTAGATTTTCGATTTCACTTTCAAACTGCTGCTTCATGTTTGCGTTTATCAATTCGATTGCATTCAGTTGATTATTCAATTGATTTGAATAGTCAATAAGCTTTGATTGGCGATTTTTATAATCATTTGACAGTTCCAGCTGTTCCAAATAGCTATTCTCCATTTTGATCAAGTTCTTATTCAAACCATCAATTTGCTCTTTATAGATTAAGTTCTCGTTTAGTAGGATTTTCATTTGCAACTGTAACTCCTCAATTTTGATATTGGAGTTATTTAACCTGAGTTGGGTGTCATTTAGAGAATTATTGGCTTTCAAATTTAGGTCCAGAAGAGAATCGATTTCTAATTGTAACTCTGAAAGGGTGGCCTTGTAGTTAGAATGTATGGAGTCTATTGAGTTTATCAAGTTTGGTACTTGAGGTTCAGCATTAATGTTTGGGTCTGAAGACGCGTTTAAAATGGCTTTCAACGGATCATTTTGAAACTGGCTTGTGCCAGACAATTGGCTGGACACTGGTACCGAAACATCTGAGTCGCAATCGTACGTATTGTCCATTCTAAGGCTCAAATGATGGCAAAGTACGTTATTGTTTTCAATTTTTGAAGTTGAAGCTTTTTTGTATACTTAGTTGAATTGAAGTTTTTTTGCATCTACTCTCTCTTAATCAAAAGGTAAGACACTTCGGTTGCTTAGTGAATTGGGGACGATGTCAAACGATTCCGCATTAGAGCTCTACGAGCGTGTTATCAGTGCTGTGATCGAGGAAAGTAGACAGGATTTTGATGATTGCGGGGTGGACGAAGCGACACTTGTAGAATTAGGTACTCTTTGGCGTGAGAAGTTGCAACAGACACAGAAGTTCAAACAGGCACAACATCAAACACAGGTGGATGAATTAGTGCAGTTTGGTAGCAAAACTGATCATGAAAATACCAATAATAATAATAATAGCAACATATCAGATAATATCAAAAAGGAGGAAAGTGCAGACACACAGTTGTCCGCCACGGGCTCCTCACGCACAATTCGACAGGTTGATATGGACGACGAAGAGATTCATGAAAGTGACGATGAGGACGAAGACGAGGAGGACGAAGACGAAGACGAAGACGAAGGCGATGTCATTCTATGTCTTTACGAAAGAGTGCAGCGTGTGCGTAATAGATGGAAATGCCAGCTCAGAGAGGGTATGGCTACGCTGCAGGGCCGAGATTATGTGTTTGCCAAGGCGTCCGGTGACTCTGAATGGTGAGGTATGAAATGGGACTCGTGACTAAGAAGAAATACATATTCACTAAACGAGTTTTCCTTGTCCAAAAGGAAATGACAACACTTACAACAATATCGTTACAAAGCTAAACATTAAATTCTCACAATTACACGTTTGAAAGATATAAAGAGTGCCAAAGATAATTGAAAGAAACGAACTTTTCTCCATATGACTCTACCGCAGTCCCCACTCGCTTCATTACCTTTTGTATGTTATATGTACAGAATTATTTGATATATCTCTTAACTTATTTATTATTTATCTTCTAATAGGATATCTGTGCTTGTTTTTAATGATTCATTAGTAAAAACTAAACCAAAATGGCCTCTTTGATTTTTGCTGCTGAACCTGTATCTGCTGTTGCTTGAATGTATCTTCTAGTTGTGCAATTAAACCTGTCTGCTCCACTTGTAGCTCCTCCACTCTTTTCTCCCTTTCTAGCAACCACCACAGAGCATGGCATGAAACACAAACTGCACTTGCTAGTAAAATTGCTGTTGTTATTGGTCTTTTAAATTCACTAATGAAGGCCACTCTCTTCATCTCATATTGCTCCCATTGTTTCCTCATATGATCCGCTGCACGCTTCTTTTCAATACCTTCCACTTTCACCAACTTGCTTTTGATCCTTTTCAACTTTTCTTCAATCTCTGCGCTCCTTGACTTCATCTCCAGTGGGTTTTTTGGCTGGTATAAAGAAGATGTTACCTGTTCATGTTCTCTGTAAACTGATTCAGGAAGTTCAACCATTGCTTCCGTCTTAACTATAAGTTTTATCTTCTTAACAGTTCAGGAATCATTGAGTTTAAAATTTATTTTCAGCTTTTTTCAAACTTCATAGATGAAAAGTAGGTGGTAAAGATTAATATGATATCTAGATATCAAACGATATAGAATAACTTGCTGTGTGTTTTGTGGGATTCAGGTAATACAGTATGCAGTTTTTGAGGTCCTTTCTCATTTCTAGAAACCTTTAAAATTGATCAAGATGAGTAAAATCAAATGTTTTAATAGTTCTATATACATTGGCTGTATAAATCATCGTATAAATCATCAACTAATCTAAGCATGTAAATGATTCGGCGCTAGTCCAAAATCAAACCATTAAGATCCGTTCAAGTTGACGCCATTAAAAATATTTCAAAGTAACCTTAGATCTGAATTCTTCGGCGACTTCAGACATAACAGACTTGGCAGCAGCAGCATCAGCACCCTTTAACTTAGAAGCAACTTCACCCAATTTCAAGTCATCGAAGACTTCCAAAAGAGCATCAATATCGCTATCAATGACAGAAGATTGGGCAGCGTCACCAAAGTAGTCGTTGTCCTTTGCAGCACCTCTGACAGCTCTCTTGTTCTTCTTCTTAGCAGACTTGGCAGCTTCCTTAGCCTTCTTGGCAGCATCCTTGTCATTTTTAGCCTTGGATTCAGCTTCTTCCTTGGCTTTGGCTTCAGCTTCAGCTTGTGCCTTGGCTTGTTCAGCGGCTTCTCTGACACCAGCTTCTCTGTCCCACTTCTTCTTGGCCTTTTCAGCCTTTTCGGCATCCTTGAAAGCGTTAATTCTTGGATCTTCCTTTTGGGCTCTCTTGACTAAGTCAGACAATCTCTTGTTGTCTTCAGTCTTCTTCTTCTTTCTAGCGTTATTGTTCTTCTTTTCAATGTAACGCTTGTGGTCTCTGTTGGAGGTGTCATCTGGGACATCTTCATCAAGGAATTCGAAACTTCTCCAGGAGTCAAAGTTGTTCCAGAACTTGTAGAATGCGTCAACTTCGGTCTTAGTAGATGAAGAGTCACCTAAAGCTGGAACTGGCTGCTTGTTAGAGAATCTGGCTTCAGATTCGAAAACAGGACCCCATGCCTTGAAAAACTCGTCACCTTCAAGCTTACCAGCAGGAGGTTCAACATGTGCTTCTTCGTCAACAGAGTCGAATTGTCTTCTCTTACTTTGATCCAAAAGAGTTTCATAGGCCTTTTGAATGATCTTGAAGAAACCATCTTGGTCCAAACCACCCTTGACACCCTTCTTATCAGGGTGGTGTTGAAGGACAGCTCTTCTATGAGCCTTGACAATCTGTTCTGGAGTGGCACGGTGTCTCAATCTTGACATACCCAAAACGGCGTAGAGATCAGCAGACTTCCAGTCTCTTGGATCGTGGGTAAGGAGTTCCTTATCAGTGATCTCTGCATCAAACAAGTCTTCGTCTGAGTCCTTAGCTTCGACTGTGACGACGTTTTGAGACGCAACGTGTTGTTCGTACTCGGACCAAGAATGACCCTTGAGAGTACGGGTAGCGTGCGCAAGGAAGTAAGGACCCACTGGTTCGATAGGTCTCTTGACACTAGTGCTAAACTTGGAGGCCGCAGCAGAGCTGGTGCCGGCTGGGGCAGCTGGTAACACAAACATTATTGTTAAAGATGAAGAACAAGATGGAGAACAAGGTTGAAAATTTTTTCTTCTACACTATATGAAATATTTCATATCTAGAAGAGTTGAAGAGAATGAAAAGTGTGATCTACGCACCGTGTACGCAGCCGACATGGATTATTGGAGGGCTAATAGGCGCCACAAATCACATGGACCAGGTTGGCGATTTTTTAAGCAAGGAAAGCAGAGCTGAAACCGAACAAAAGACTCTTCTTGTATCTATTTTCAACAATATCGATCACTATCAGCGTTGGAACGGTAAGAATAATGACGAAATAGTGTTTCGTTCACTGCTTGCGGAGCCTGAGGTAAAGACAATTGAGCAACTGAAGTTCAAAGTGCAGCAGTGGGCCAAAGACTGCAACAGAATCGTCATCGATGGCGTGCAAATGATACCAGCATTACTAAAGTGCAGTACTCAAGCTCTTGTTAACACATTGACTCAGCTCGAAGACTTCATGCACGATGGAGACATATGGGTCACAATGTCGGCGTCTCCGTCCGCTACTAACACCAGACTCCAAATGAACTTGATTCATTGTTCACAGATAAGCGTTGAGCTGTCACCGCTAAACACAGGCAGAGCCAGCGACGTGTCCGGTGTCATCAGAGTGCTGGAGCCTGCTAGCCAAAGAGCGCTGAGAAAGTTATACTTGATTTCAAAGGAAGCACAGGTCACCTTTCTCTAGCACTTTATACCATGTATATTATATAATGAACTTTTTTTTCCTATATAGTAGCGTAAGCTTGATTCTTTGTATCCAATACAGAAGAGAGTCAATGAACTCACCAGAGGGAGAAGAGGAGGATGACTTTGGGAACTTCGAGGGTGCTGATGTTGGCTTGGAATTTAACTACGATTTGTTCGATCGTATAATAGGTGTTATGGAGGTGCATGAAGAAGTTGCAGAGACAAACTTGATTGATCTTTTAAGCTCCACGGCAGACTCATTCAAGATGTACAACAGATTGACGTCAAGCGACAGGCAGGTCGCTGTTCATGTGCCAATACTGGCGGTGAACACACAGAATCAAATGAAAAAGCTGAATATTATAAAGACAGCCACAAACGTCGTCAATAACTGGATCTCAGACGAAAACAGGAACATAAATTCGAAGAGCAACGATTCAGCCAGCTTGAACATCTTTCAATGGCGTATAGACGGCGCAGATGATGTCGCTGATTACAACAAGGAGCAGAAAGATCATCAACACGATAAGCAAATAGACCTTCCGCAAAAGAACTTGAGTGAAGTACTTCTAAATCAGGCCAGCAAAAGCTGCAACAGACTACAGGTGCAGCGACAGTTGGAACAAAGAGAGATGCAGCTCAGAAAAGAAAAGAAGTTTAGTAATACGCCAGAGGTGGAGGTGGAAACTAATGAGAAGGATACCAGTGATTTGAAACAGCCAAGAGAAACTAAGAAGAAATCTAAATGGCAACTCTTTGGCACCACCAGATCAAAGAAAAGCATTCAAATTTCCAAGGACCATATTAGGTCTGACAACGTGAAAGTCGAAAAGGACACTGGGTTAGCTTTCAAAGATGAATTGAATTTCAAAGAACACAAATCGAAACACAAAAGGAAAAAAGATAAAGACGAGGCAGAGGAAGAGGAGGACAGTGAAACAGAGGCAGAGGATGAAGAAGCGAACAACGGTTATGCGATACTAGGAGATAGCAGCAAGGAGAGAGAGCAAGAGGAAGAAACTATAAACGATTTTGTTTTTGGAGAAGCATCAGCACCATCAGGTTCCCCTCCAACTTTTGGTGATAGCATCACAGATACAAACAGCACTGAATTAAATTCACCCCTAAAGAAGTTTGATACAAAGGATGAAAACTTGATTGATTTATAAATAAACTATACTTCCTACAAACACATATAAACAGAGGAAACAATGGGATCGAAAGGCAAGAAGCATGATTTTATCTTTGCTTACAGTTCTTTAGGTAAAGAATTGGCAAAGCTATATATAGGACAGATTTAAAAATGATAGGGTAAGATAAACTAACTTATTGTTTTTTGGACACAGTTGGATAGTACTCGTAGAACCAGATTTGTCTTGGTGGGAACTCTGTTGGAGTTCTGATTTCTAATGGGAATCTCTTACCGTAACCGTGTTGGTTTGCAATTTCAAACAATTGTGCATTTTCATTTTTGAGATCTTCCATAGCTAATGACATCTTATTATACTGGTTGACTAAAGCTTCGTTTTGGGCCTTCATCTTCAGTTTTCTGATGTGCGACCAGGCTTTCATCACCGTTTTATGCTTGATATAGTCTTCATTGCAAAGTTTTAGTAATCTTGGCTGTTTTCTACCAGCTGATAAAACTGAGAGCTGGTTAATGACCTTCTCAGCTTGTGGGGAAAGAGCCTTTTCTCTTTTGTAACGCACTTGCTTAACAGCAGGTGAAAACTCTATCGCAGTGGTCTTCAAGCTAACTCTAAACATTGTTTTTGTCAACAGTTATGTGACTTTTCAGTTCAAGAAAGGTGTTGAAGAAAAAATTTGGTCGAAAAAATTTGGTATAAATCTTGCTTCATCACCAAATTCAAATACTCTGTTCTCCGTACTTCTTTGTGCTTGCGGGGTTCATCATTGGCAAACAAGCGTTTTTGTAGTTTAATGGCCAATTTCAATTTACTAAAGTTCACTCCTTTTTAATTGTTTGTTCGTTTTATGTCATTTGATAAAATTGTAGTAATACATATGCCTAATAATTTAGGAATGAACATGTGGCTATTCAATGGTAAGCAAAGCAACTTTTTTCAGTTACTGTGATGATCAAAATTAACGTATTTTATGAGTTCAAATTGATAAATGTTTGCCTTACTTGAGTATAATTGCAATATCGATAGATTAGTATAGTGTTTTAATTTTCTTCTTCTAGCTTGTAATGTTATCTTAATTGCCATTAAATGAAAAGCAAGTCTCAAATGTGTTGAGAGAAACAATTTTGAGTGAAGTCAAAGAACAAACTTGATAAATAGTTAATAAAACGGGACATTTAGCTAATTGTGTTTGCACATACAGCGCTCTTGTTATTATGTGGTATTGTACAGTTGGTCTGAACAAAATTTACTGCTCAGTTTATTGTTTGCTATTTTAAACGTTCGTCTCAGCAATCCTATTGCACTTTTACACTCGCAATTTAAACTGAAGTTTTGCAGCGCAGAAAGTCAGCAAATGATATTAAGCAAAGAACATCAGGCAATAATGTTTTTTGAAGCTGCGGTTAATATCAAAACAACGTATAAGTTGCTACGAAAGGACTTGCTTGATTTGCGTAATTTTGTAAGAGAGAACGTAGCGTTTTTTATTTCCTGATGATAATGATAATTCCTTGAAAATTAGCAAAACATGTCACTACGAAACCTTTCCAACAGCGTGCTAGAAAGTGCTCCTCTGGAGGCAACAATAATTTCCAGCGTATTTGTTTCACCCTCTTTTTGTATTTTCAATATCTTCTCTTCAAGTTTCCAAACGTGGTTCAGAACAAGGAACAATTCAACAAATATCAGAATAGCCGTGATAAAGTTTCTTAATCTTTCATAGGTATCAATTGGGCGTGTGGCGTAGTTGGTAGCGCGCCTGCTTAGCATGCAGGAGGTCTTGGGTTCGACTCCCAACTCGTCCATAATTTTTATCTTTTTACTTCCTTTTATATGAAATTAGGAACGTTGCTGGGCTCTTCTCAAACGAATATTCTTCTAAAGCATTACTTTGGACCGTGGAGAACCTGTGATCAGTTGCATTGTTAAAGTTTTATATCTGAACAAAGAAAAAAAAGGGTCTTTTGAGATTTAAAAGATCATGAGGTAATATTCCATTTAATCATATGTAACACTTGTTTTTTACATAAATTTCACTACCCAATCGTTACCACTAAGCGATGCATACTAATCTGTATCAAGTTTCACGTTGATTTGAGTTATATTCTTCAACATTTTCAGAACAGCGAACATTCTGATTTTCTCTCTATATCTCTTTTTTCAATAGTGATAGTGATAATGGCATCCAAAGATCAGAAACCAACAGTGCCAGCTGGATGGGTTGCCGTATGGGATGAAGAGTACAAGGAATGGTTTTATGTGAATGAGACTAGTAAGAAATCACAATGGGAAGCTCCTCAGGGTACAAGATTTCCGCAATCACAAGGCGCTCCGCCTGCTTACGAGACCACTGGTAGGGGGGCACAGCAGCAGCCACAGCAACAACCAAGGTATCAGCAGCAACAGCCAATGTACCAGCAACAGCAGCCAGTGTACTCACAGCAGCCAATGTATCAGCAACAGCAGCCAATGTATCAGCAACAGCAGCCAATGTATGGACAGCAACCAATGTACGCACAACAGCCAATGTACCAGCAGCAAGCTAAAAACAAGCAGTCAGGTGGCTATGGTAAACTGATGGGAGGTGCTGCACTTGGAGCAGTTGGTGGTTTGATGCTAGGAAATATGTTCGAATCAGGTGAACATCATTACCAAGATCAAATGTATGCGGATGGATATCAAAACGGATACGACAGCGGGTTCGGAGATGGTAACGACTTCAATGGAGGAGATTTTGGAGGAGGAGATTTTGGAGGTGGAGATTTTGGAGGCGGTGGAGACTTTTAGAAAGCATTAATTACATACTCTTATAGGTTAATATGACGCCGTACGTCAAACATATTTTTAACATGTTTAAGACTTCTTTTTTTGTTAAATGGGTGACACTAAAACAAGTCGGCACTTAGCTGCTGGTTTCATTGGAGGTCTCACTTCTGCTGTGGCTCTCCAGCCATTGGATCTAGTGAAAACTAGAGTGCAACAAAGCCCAGAGGCATCTATTAGATCCATTTTAAAATCAATTAATCACCCGTTCGAGCTTTGGAGGGGTACAATTCCTTCAGGGTTGAGAACTTCTGTAGGTTCCGCCCTGTACTTGACTATGCTTAACTTTTCCAGAACACAGGTTGCACTGCACTCAAAGAACTATAAGATTGGTGGCTCTTCTAAGTTGCCCCAGTTAACAGTCATGGAAAATATGCTTACTGGTATAATTGCCAGAGCAAGTGTTGGAATACTAACAATGCCTATAACCATAGTCAAAATTAGGTTTGAATCAAACTTGTACAATTACAAGTCAATGCTAGATGCAGTTAATTCAATCTACAAAACTGAAGGACTTAAGGGATTTTTTAGAGGTGTTGGCCCAACATGTTTGCGAGATGCACCCTATGCTGGTTTATACGTTTCATTTTATGAATACTTCAAAACTTGTTTACCAAAGTTCTTTAATATTGATGATTCCAGTGAAATCCTACCAATGTCATCATCTGCTTTGATCAACTCATCAAGCGCAATTATTGCATCTATTTTGGCCACCGGAGTAACTGCACCATTTGACACTATCAAAACTAGAATGCAATTGTCTCCAAATCTGTTCACAGGGTTTGGAACCACCGTACAAATGATCTTTAAAGAAGACTGGAAAAGGTTCTTTGATGGTATTAGTTTAAGGCTATTAAGGAAAGCAGGAAGCGCAAGTATTGCATGGTGTATATACGAGGAGTTGGTTAAATTATAAGCTCACTAAGGAAAAACGAATATACGTAATGCTTTAGTAGGGTAATCGAACGATACATAGAGAAAAAAATCATTAGGAAGACATTTTGTTAACGTTGATGATATATCCTGTAAATAAATATATATAAATGATACATGCACATGCATGATTGTTATAAAAAATATGCTAGAAGGTCTGTGATTCCCAATACTTACGAACGTGAACAGGTATCACTAATTCTGAATCAAATTTGGCTAAACCACATTCTCCATTTGTCAATAAACTTAGGGAAGCAAGCCCTAAAAATGAATGATACGGATCTGGCAGATCATCTGGATCTGTTGTTTTATTAAACCCTCCTAAAACTTTGTTTTGGGTCTTGTGTAACAGAAATTCAATTGCTGAGTTCTGGTCGATAAGTTCAATCTTTTTCATCAATGCCAAAGATGCAACACACCAAAAGACGTAACACGTATCGCCGTATTTATTCCAGCGACCATTAAATCCACCATAGTCTTCTTGGTCGGCATACTCATTTGAGTCCAATTCTTCCTGGCAATAGCTTATCTGTCTTTGGACTAGAAATTGTAAAACATGTGCGTCCATCTCTAAGTTTGAGGATAATGACAATGCATCTATAGCACAAAATGTTAACCCGGCGTGCGATTCACCTCCCTGATCATTCGAATACCCGCCATCGTATGCTTTTGTTGACTGAATATGCGCATGTAGTTTCTGTGTGTCTATACCAGAGCCTCTAATGATCTTTAAGATAGTAGTTGCCAACATGGCGAACCTCAAGTCAACACCACCGGAATCTCCAGGCGAATTTGAAAAGCCACCATTGGGGTCTTGACAATCTAGCACAAACTGTCTCATTTTGCTTGAGTTAATGCCTTTTAGATCATCTTCCAAAATTAGCAGACACTGCAAGGCGAAACAGGTTGCTGAGAGGCTGATGCCAACAGGGCGCATTGTACTAGACGGCACAAATGCGCAGTGTCGCTCTGTAACCACCATCTGATCATAGATCAAGCAGATCAAGTCAGATCTCTCATCTTGTGAAAGTGGAAGATCCCCAAGCAGAGATAATGAACATAGTGAAAAATAAAGAATGGAGATCTTGTTTGAATCCTCTGACTCGTATTTAGCAGGTAAAAACCCTAGCCAACGCATATGGTAACGTTGTTGGCGTTTGATATCCGCTGCTGATAGCATATTTAGAGGTTGCTGGTTGAGTGTGAATTTTAGTGAAGCTTTTAAAATAGAGAGACAGTCTTGAGTTAAATGGGACAGTATAAGTATGTTTAATGGTTAGTGGGGTAGCAAGCAGCTAGTTTGCGATCCACACGCAGCAGAACAAAAGCAAAAACAAAAATGAATGCTACTCTGTTGAAATCTGCAAGGTTTGTCCTAGATATGCTCAGAAAATACTTACTAATTAGTATAATTACCAAAGCAAAGAATTACTATTTTAATGAGTATCTAACAAACTATCAATAGCTTATATTAGTACCCTGAGTTTACACTACAAAAACTCCAATAAACATATATATATCATGAATGTATATATATTATATGATAATTTTGTGAGTAAGATATACTATCCGCGATGGGTATGCAAGAATGCTATTGAGAAGCTTTTATAGTGATCAATGGAGAAATCTGAGTTGTTTGCGCTGGGGTTTGCAGAGGACAACCAGAGACTAGCAGTTGGAGGGTACAGCGAGTGCGGACCGACGTCGCTGGGGATTTTGGACAGCAACAACCATTACGTTCATAAAATTGAGGTAGCGTACCCTGTGACGGGCATTCAGTGGTGTTCTCAGCTGTTGGCCACGACTTCAGAGCGCCTAAGGATCTACAACGAGTCGCTCCAGCAGATATGGTGTGTGTCGGCGTCGAGCACGGCAGGCCCGCCTCCGTTGACGTCCTTGGACTGGAACAAGCACTCCACGCAGTGGATTTTGACATCGTCGGTGGACACTACGTGTACTTTGTGGGATCTTGCGCAGCAAAAGCCCACAGCGCACACGAGACTCATTGCACACGACGCTGAGGTCCTGGACGTCAAGTTCCTTGCAGGTTCCACCTCGTTGTTCGGTTCCTGCTCAACTGACGGGTCTCTACGATTGTTTGACTTGCGAAATCTCAACCAGTCTACCATTGCATACGAGCCCGCCATCACCGACAAGGTGCCACTTCTAAGACTATCGGTTTGCGAGAGCAACCCAAACTACATTGCCTTGGTAGAAGCCAACAGCCCCAGAGTTATCGTTGTTGATTTACGTAATGTCGGCGTTCCTCTTACAAGCATCAACTGTATGGACACCGTAGTCAGCACCGCTTGGCATCCACACAGCGGCGACGCCCTCATGACGGCCACCGAACACGGTGGTGTTCTTCTCTACGACATCAACCACAACACTTTGTCTCCCAATATGGTCTTCAAGGTGGCGCACGACATTAACTGCGCCACATGGTCTCCCCATGGCGACGTAGTGGCAACGGCAACGCAACAAGGAGTGTGTCGTGTGAGATTTTGACCTCGGATGTGCTAAAAGTTGACTTGCTACTGACTCGGGTTGACTTGGACTATCAACAGAACATTAACTGGTTCTTAGATAAAAGACATTGAATATCCTCCTTAGTACCATTGGATGCAAGCAAATCTCTGTTTCTACAATGATGCTTTCAAGATTCGCAAGACGTTCAAACACGGTGGCTGTTTTGAGAGCCTTTAGAGGCGTGGCTACAAAAGCTAACGTGTCCTCTGCTGCGTACACAAACGCATATTTCCCACAGTCGCTTACTCAGGAGCTCGACACGTTCCCAAGAAGACACCTTGGCCCATCCCCGGGCGAAGTAGACAAGATGTTGTCGCAGATAGGGGCAGCCGATCTTTCGCAATTCATCGACGACGTGGTGCCCGAAAAGGTGCTTGTCAAGAGGCCTCTTAAGGTCACCAACGGGCTCTCAGAGACCCAGATGATCAAACAGTTGAAGTCCATTGCCGGCAAGAACAAGGTACTGAAGTCGTTCATCGGTAAGGGTTACTACGGCACTATTTTGCCGCCTGTGATTCAGAGAAACCTTCTTGAAAACCCTGCTTGGTACACTTCGTATACCCCATACCAAGCCGAGGTGTCTCAGGGTAGGTTGGAGTCGCTATTGAACTACCAGACAGTGGTTTCGGACCTTACAGGCATGCCCGTCGCCAACGCCTCGCTTTTGGACGAGGGTACCGCAGCTGCTGAAGCCATGATCTTGTCTTTCCACAACTCAAAGACCAAAAAGAAGGTGTACGTTGTCGATTCCAACACCCACGAGCAAACTGTTGCTGTTTTGCAGTCCAGATGTGACACCTTGGGTATCCAATTGGTTTCAAAAGACCTATCTTCCAACGGAGGTTTTGAATATTTGCAATCAAATATCAAATCCGTCTGCGGTGTTTTGCTTTCTTATCCACAATCTAATGGTCAAATTCCGGAATTGGATCATTTAAAGAAGATTTCATCTTTAGTCCACTCAAACAAAGGCTTAGTTTCCGTTGCTTCTGACTTGCTCGCCCTTACATTACTCACTCCTCCTTCTGAAATCGGAGCTGACATTGCTTTAGGGTCTTCTCAAAGATTCGGTGTTCCAATGGGTTTTGGTGGCCCTCATGCTGCCTTTTTTGCTGTCACTGAAAAGCTACAAAGAAAGATGCCTGGTAGACTGATTGGTGTTACTAAAGACAGATTAGGTAATTCTGCTTTAAGACTGGCCTTACAAACAAGGGAGCAACACATCAAGAGAGAAAAAGCCACATCTAATATCTGTACCGCTCAAGCGCTTTTAGCAAATATTGCTGCTAACTACGCTGTATACCACGGTCCTCAAGGTTTAAAGAATATTGCTAACAGAATATATGGCTTCACCTCTGTTTTGGCGCAAGCCATTAATGAAAAATCACAGCACGATGTCATTAACACCACTTGGTTTGACACCTTGTCTATTCAATTAAACAGCGTGTCTTCTGATGAAGTTTTAAAGTCAGCTGTTGAGAAATTTGGTATCAATTTATTCAAGGTCAACGACACTCAAGTACAATTGTCTTTGGATGAGACTGTGAACCAAAATGATATCTCAAATTTGATTGAATTATTTACCGGCACTTCCCTTTCTGTTTCTGAAATTCCAATCTTCCCTGCTGAATTGACCAGACAAGATTCCATTTTGTCAAACCCTGTTTTCAATACTTATCATTCTGAAACTGCTATGTTGAGATATCTCTACTCATTACAATTAAAGGATATTTCCCTTGCTACTTCTATGATCCCATTAGGTTCATGTACTATGAAGTTAAATAGTACTGTTGAAATGATTCCTATCACTTGGCCTGAATTTGCTGCTTTGCATCCTTTGGCTCCAAGAGATCAAGCTAAGGGTTACCTTCAGTTGATAAATGAACTAGAGGCTGACTTGGCTGACATCACCGGGTTTCACTCAACTACTTTAATGCCTAATTCAGGTGCGCAAGGTGAATACACGGGGTTGTCAGTAATCAAGAAGTATCTTCACACTAAACTAGGCCAAACAGAAAGAAACATTGTTTTAATTCCAGTCTCTGCACATGGTACCAATCCTGCATCTGCTGCTATGGCAGGCTTTAAGGTTGTTCCGGTTAACTGCCTTTCCAATGGTAGCTTGGATCTGGAAGACCTCAAAAAACAAGCATCCAAATTCTCTGACAAATTGGCTGCTGTCATGATCACTTACCCATCAACATACGGTTTGTTTGAGCCAACCATTATTGAAGCTTGTAAAATCATTCACGAGAATGGTGGTCAAGTCTATCTTGATGGTGCTAATATGAATGCACAAGTTGGTTTGACCTCACCTGGTGATTTGGGAGCTGATGTTTGTCACTTGAATTTGCATAAAACATTTGCAATTCCTCACGGTGGTGGTGGTCCAGGTGTTGGTCCAATTTGTGTTGTTGAACACTTGAGTGAATTTTTACCAAAGCATCCGTTAGGTGAAACTACCAATACCAACACTGAAAATGCAATTTCAGCCGTTTCATCCGCTCCTTTTGGTTCAGCATCTGTTTTACCAATTTCATACGCATATATCAAGTTAATGGGTGGTGATAACATTCCATTTTCATCCGTCATCGCTATTTTGAATGCAAACTACATGATGTCAAGACTTCAAGATGAGTATAAAGTTATGTTTTTACATGATGCGGAAGGTGCTGACGTTATTAAGCATTGTGCACATGAGTTCATCATTGACTTGAGACCTTTCAAAGCATTTGGAATTGAAGCACTTGATGTTGCAAAGAGATTACAAGATTACGGTTTTCATGCACCAACTATGTCATTCCCAATTCCAGGTACCTTGATGATTGAGCCAACTGAATCTGAAAATAAGGCTGAGTTAGACAGATTTGTTGATGCAATGTTGTCTATCAGAGAAGAAATCAGACAGGTAGAAAAGGGTGAATCTGATGGTGCTATTCTGCATAATGCCCCACATCCACTAAACGATTTGTTAGAAACCAGTGAAGAAGAGTGGAAAACGAGAGGCTACACCAGAGAACAAGCAGGCTATCCATTAAATTACCTTAAGGGATTTAAAACATGGCCAACTGTTGGTAGAGTTGATGATACATATGGTGACATGAATCTTTTATGTACATGTCCAACTGTTGAGGACTTTGTTGCTACACAAGACTAAACAGTAATCAAGGAACTATAAGTATTTTCCTGGTCATATTCAGTGTATAAAAAAATTTACATATATTTTTAATAGAGCTATAATTTCGAAAGCATTAATAATTGCGGATACTGCTTATCAATACGAGAATTGGTCATAGGAATGAAATGAGAATAAATAATATAATATAAATATATATATATAAGGACAAATATATAGGTAAATGAGAGTTTATCAAAAAAAAAGAGAAAGATTTACAATAACAAGAATCGAATAAATGATGTCAGATTCAAAGCTGAATAAATTAACGATCAACTTCACCAAAGACCAAATCCATAGTACCGATGATGGCGACGGCATCAGGCAATAAATGACCTCTAGAGATGTGGTCAAAGGCACCTAAATGTGCAAAACCAGGAGCTCTAATCTTACATCTGTAAGGTCTTTCTGAACCATCAGAAACGACATAAACACCCATTTCACCCTTTGGAGCTTCAATGGCAGTATAAGTTTCACCAGCAGGAACTTGGTAACCCTTTGTGAATAAAAGGAAATGGTGAATCAAAGTCTCCATATCGTTTTTCATGAATTCCTTTGAAGGTGGAGAAATTTTAAAGTCTTCAACCTTAACAGGTCCAGCAGGCATATCATTGATACATTGTTCTATAATTCTTAATGATTGTCTGAATTCTGCCATTCTAATGAGGTATCTATCATAACAATCACCGTTGACACCGACAGGGATATCAAAATCGACTAAATCGTAGGCATCATATGGTTGAGCCTTTCTGATATCGTAAGGGATACCGGAACCTCTTAACATGACACCTGACAAACCAAAGGCAAGTGCGTCTTCGGCAGTGACTTCACCAATACCGACAGTTCTTTGTTTCCAGATACGGTTATCGGTGAGCAATTCTTCAGTTTCATCAATCCTGTCTCCAAATTGAGTGGCCCACATGTAGATATCGTCCAACAAACCAAATGGAATGTCTTGGGACACACCACCAGGTCTGAAGTAGGCTGCGTGAAGTCTGGCACCGGAGACTCTTTCGTAAAACTCCATTAGCTTTTCTCTTTCTTCGAAACCCCACAAGAACGGAGTCAAAGCACCGACATCCATGGCATGCGAGAGAACTGACATCAAGTGGTTCAAGACTCTGGTAAGCTCGGAAAACAAGGTTCTGATGTATTTGGCTCTGATTGGGACGTCGATGTTGAGAAGCTTTTCCACGGCCAAGGTGAACACCTGTTCGTTGGTCATCATGGACACGTAATCCAATCTATCAAAGTATGGCAATGCTTGCATGTACGTCTTTGACTCGATCAACTTCTCGGTACCTCTGTGCAAGAGACCAACATGAGGGTCAGATCTCACGATTTCCTCACCGTGCAACTCCAAGATCAATCTCAACACACCGTGCGCAGCTGGATGCTGCGGACCAAAGTTCAATGTGAAGTGTCTGATCTTGTTTTTTCTGACTGTGAGGTCTGGCGAGTCCTCGTTCACTAATGACCATGTTTCCCAGTCCTTGGCTTCGTTGATGAATTCTGAATACGACCCCATCGCCGAGTTCACCTCCAAATCTATTGTCGACTGGAACCCGTCGTCCTCCACTCCACCCTCATCTGGCTTGTTACCTCTCTTCTTCACAATGTAGAAGTCATTATCATTTGCTGTCTGCTTAACCTTGTGCATATCTGCTGGTGCGGCCAAGCTACGTGCAGTGGCCGAAAGACCCCTATAAGACGATCTGCCATGCACACTGCTACGTGCCATCCTGCTACTAGACCTTAAAATACTCGACAACATCCTGCTTGTAACTGTTGTCTATTAGCCAATAGAAGTTGATCAATTGACAATATATTTTTTTCTTGTCTTTCCTGGCTCTCAGTGGATTTTCGCCTTAAGTTGAAGTTCTCTGATTTTTTCCCTGTTTCCCCTCAATGAGAATTTTTATTAATTAGGAAATTAATAGGGCAACAAAAGCCGCTCAGCATTACATCCAAAAGAGGAAAATAGCGCACTTGTCGTAAAATGGCAGAAATGGTGTTGCGGTGTACGGATGCACAAATGCTCAGCAGTTGAGAGCACGTACGTAAAATGGCAGACGACAAAGATGTATGTCGCGGTGTAAAGATGTGTTCAATTAGAAAAAACGTTCAAACGGGTATATATGCTATACTAGGTTTTTAAAACTTTCTTTGCCACCCAGTCGTAGCACACTCTTTTATAATCAACAAGTTTAACGATATGCCAAGACAATCATCAAGAAGACCAGCACCATCGAGACCATCCAGATCAGTGTTTGGTGGTAACAGCAGTCAGTCCAGACCAGCGTCTACCGTTGCAGCAGCAGCACCAGCATCCTACGCCAGACCAGCGGCACCATCAGCACCAGTTGCTTCACAACCACAGCAGCCAGGTCTCTTTGCCCAGATGGCATCCACCGCCGCGGGTGTTGCAGTGGGTTCCGCTGTTGGCCACACCATGGGAGCAGGTCTGACTTCATTATTTTCCGGTTCCTCAGATGCTCCAGCCGAGGTCCAGCACGTTGCTGCTGCACAACAAGCACCTGCTGCACAACAAGCATGTGATGCGGACGCCAGAAACTTCACTAGATGCCTCGAAGATTCTAACGGTAACTACCAAGCATGTGATTTCTACCTGCAACAATTAAAGGCCTGTCAGCAAGCAGCAGCTCAATACTAAAGTTGACAACACACAAATGCTTTTATCAAAATGACCTTTCACTTCTAACATGATATTATATTATACTATATTATATTCCTTCAAACTAGTTACAAATTACGTTTTCTTATTGCCATAAATATGAATAAAATAGAAAAAACCCATGTAGTTGTTTCTCAAATACATTCAAGCAACCTTATTTACACGATTATATACAAACATTTATAGTTTTTTACTGTTTGTTTAATATCATTTTAATTAAACTCTGTACATATATGTGAAGTTATTGTGCACGTTTTTTTCCATCCGCTTCTGGAACCAAAAGAGAAAGAAAGAAGTGCTCATGGTGTATGAATTCTGATATTACAATAAATTTTGTATAGAAATTTAAGATATATTAAATAGATAGTGATGACTTAGCATATAAGTCCGTTTTCATCTAATAACGAAAAGCAAATGCAAAATGTAAAAAATTAGTGTGCTGATAGACGATCATTCGTCTTGGTTCATCAACATATCTAAAACAATACTTGGTGGCCTAGAATGACCTTTTTTGAACTCCTTCGGAGCAGATGATGGGGTAGACTGTAGCTGTTGAGATGATTCCAGCGATTGTTCCACCATCTGGTGTAGATGTCTCAAATCAACAGACGAGGTTCTCACGTTTCTAGTGGTTTTCTGATCTTGTTGCAACAACAGTGAAATAGAAGACGACTTTCTGTGCTTTGCTGTCGCTAATGATGCCTTGCTTTCGTCATTGGAATGAATGCCAAGGTTGTCTAATGACACAAAACTGGACATTCTGTTGTCATTACCATGAATTAGCTCATTGATAGGTGAAATATAAGAAGAACGCTTAGTGTTGACCATTTGACTTGGCGAGTGGTTGGCAGAACTCATAGCAGATCTCAGCTGGTGTCCCGGCCTATTCACATGACCGGATGGTAACGTACCATTAGGCGAGTCCGTAGCATCGTTGGTAGATGAACTAGACGAGTGATTTGTAAAGAAAGAATTGTTAGACGAGGTAGCCTTTTTGGTAGCAAAGACATTGGTATCGTAATTCAGCGTTAGCGAGCTTGCGTTTCTCTTCTCATCAAAGTCATCAAAACTCGAGCCCGAGTCATTGTGGTCGTAGAATGTACCGTAGTAGTCGTCAATGCTGACCTTAGTGGCATCTCTTGCCGCCTTTCTATTTTTAAGCCAGAACCAAAATCGAAGAAACAGTAGAATGCTTAGGAGTGAAAGGATAATAGTACCGACCGCAATGAAGACTGTGCCATTAACATCCTTCTTGCTGATAAGGTAAGGACTAACCTGAGTTGGCACCTCTAACGAGGTACTATAGGTAGTTGAAGCATATGAAACACCTGAAACACTAGGCGTGACAATAACTGGTTGACTTGCTAAAGCTAGTGGAATCAGTGCTAGAATTGAAATCATACTTAAACTAAATGCTTTTACTACCAAACGACCAGATGATTGAAAAAGCAAGCTATTACAAGAATAAAGAAAAGGTTCTAACCTGACTGACTTTTTCCCCTAACTATTTTTGTAACGAACAAAAATAAATCCAGAAGTCTGAACACAATAGTAAACCTTTGTTTCAAGGTTTGATTACCGTTTCAACAATAGATTACAAAGGGATATCAAATATTCCTGCTAAAAATAGGAAACTCAGATCAAGAATAAACGTATTCTAGTATCGCATCAGGTAAAACACGAAACTAAATATTTGAAATGTCAATAAAAACACGATATTGAGCGCGCCGCGTTTTGGAACACAACCGCGTTCGCTCATTAGCTTCTAATACACAGACGTTAGTTCATAATACATACGATTCACTTAAACTAGTTATAAAATCTCCAGCTTTCATCAGTGGAGTCAATTGCCCATGCAAATTTTTCCCTTAGTGTCTTTGTGAACAGCTTTTCGATCGGTACCTTGTACTTTTTAGAAAACATGACAGTCAACCTTGGATCAATGTAGTTCATCTTGGAGGTACCGAGGGCCACACTGGAATTGTCTTCTTTGTCCTTCAACTGTAGGTTGGTATTTTTGATACGCGTCTCCAGCTTTTCCACTTGCGCATTGAGCTTTTCAATCGTATGCGTGTTCTTCAACTCGTACTTTTGTTTTTTGGCCTCTGCTTTGTACTGCTTGATCGTTTCCTTGGTTTTCGCTAGCTTATCTTTGTGATCTGTTTTGAGGCCTTCCAACTTCTTTTTGTACTCTTCTGCACCTAGCTCCTTCTTTTCGTAGCCAAGCTTTTCTTTGTCCTTGCTAAATTTGGCTTCCACCTTCTCCAATTCCCTGGCAGCCCATCCATCCACGATCTCTTGCTCCTTTTCCTTGCTGAAATCGTCAAGCTCAGCAAACTGGGTCTTGTTCTTGCTTCTGAGTTTTGGATCTAACTGCAATATCATCCTCTTGGCTTTTATCTTTTGCCACGTCATTTCTTCTAGCTTGAAATTAATCTTTTCAACTCCTGCTTGATGCGCCTTCGGAATAGTACGCTGATGGTTACACAAAATGGCGACTTCTCTATTGGCAGCATTAAAGGCAACAACCTTTTCGTTTATTGTCCCCTCGTTTGGAATCAAATCCAATTGGTCTTGCATAGTTTTCGAGGCATTATACGTTCTAAAAACCTTTGCTGTTAATCCCGTTAAATAACCCTGAAAATATTTATTCAAAATTGATGGATCCAATCTATCAAATAAATCATCACCTGGTTTCTTTGGATCCTTTTTGAAGATTTTCAAGTTTTTGAAAACTTGCTTATCCACTTCCACTTCCTGATAGAATCTAATAGAATCCTTACCAAGAAAATCAAAAACAACTTTGTTGGGAGGTTTCAAAAACACATGCTCAAACCTCAACGAACAACAACCGACAGTGTCTGCTTCGTCATCACCTTTTTCACCTCCCGCTCTAAGAGCAAAGACATCAATCAAGTATGTAGCAACAGCAATTTGTCTATCAACCATCATGTTTGATTTCAGCTTGGCCTTGTAATCTTTTCTAATGGCATCAATGTAGTTCTTCAACTCTCTAGCTTTTTCAAACTTTTTGAAGTCACTCATACCCTTTAGTGATGAATTTTGTGCAAATCTGACATACTTGACGGTTCCCATAATGTTTTCATGCCACATTGCCAACCATGCAACTGTATTATCATGTTTAACTTCACCCCACTGATGGCCCTGTGGTGGCGTTGGCACAGGTGCATCCTTGCCTAAGTTTAATGTGATTTGCTCAGGCAAAACTCTCCTCTTTAGCTTACCAGTTTTTGGGTGTGCGCCACGTCCTCTAAACAACCCAGGAGGTTCAACACGAAAGTTACCAACCTGTTCTTTTCTGTTGTTTAATAGACAATATTTGTAAGGCTCTTCCAATTTCTCCTTTTCTTCCTTGAGCTTCTTTTTCTCCTTCGGTGGTAACGCTTTCTTCTCTTCACGTAATTTGTCGAAGTGTGCAAACATTTTAGAAAAGTCACATTTAGCAAATTCAGTTATTTCTGCATCTGGACAGCCACCAGTTTCTTCAAGTACTTGCTTGAAATCTTCAAAAAAGTTCTTTTGGAAAGTTGGATTTTTGGCGTGATCTGATTCCAACAAGGCAGCAAAGAAACCCGCCACCTCTTCTGCTTCTGCCGGTAAGCTTACAGGTTTACCGTCATAAATCAATTTGACGTTTTTTGGTAAGGGTTCGTACTCAGGAGGAAATATAACACCTTGGTGTTCTAATGTTTCCCATTTAATTTCACCATCCAGATCGTCAGCATTTTCCCACCACTTAAAAGTGTCGTCTTCTTCATTGGCCTCTGCTTCTGCTTCCGTTGTTTCCTCTACTTTGATTTCCTCTTTGACTTCAGTTTTTGTTGCAACCTTGCGCTTTTTAGTTGAGGTCTTCTTTTTACCATTGGCAACCTTTTCTATTACCTCCTCTTTCAACTGTCTTTTCAGCGAAGGGTTAGCCTGATCACCGTTTGCCTTCACAGTCATTTGAGCCCAATTGTTGTGTTTATTCAACAAAGAATTGTTGATAGTAAAAGTGTTTAAATTTTTTTTCACTCTATTTTCTTTCCTGTAATTTTTTACTATCACTTGATGCTTCTTACTCTCTAGTGGGAGATGCTGCGTTTTTGAAGAAGCTATAAATTCATCATCGTTGTACAACCAAGAATTTTTGGGTCTTACCAAGTTTGATTGCGTCTGCTTGCACTCAATTAAAGTCTCTTAGACTTTAGATTTGACAACGAAAGAGCCTGAGTTGATGAACTGAGTTTTATCATCTTTTGTACATTAAGCTGGTTGAAAGTGAACCTTTTGCTTGAAATGGAATGGTAGTATATTTGTGAAGTAATAACCGTTTCAATAATAAAAAATAAGATATATTTGTAAATCCTTTTTTTTAAAGCATCTATGTTCTTTCTTGAAACAAGTATCAATCGATAACAAATTGTGCAGTTGCAGTTTCATGTTTGGTAGTCAAACGGCCTTAAGCTAAGTTACGTACTATCAAATGTGTTATCTATTAAAAAATTATCTTAGAAATTTGCTGTTACATTCCAAATAGAGCCACTCACGTTATAGAAAACTGTAGCACACTACAACTACTCTGTGATAACACAACCAAATTGATCAAAATCCCTGCAGCTCATCAGCAGACTATTTCTCTCTGATTGAAGATAATAACCTATTAAGTATATATAGAATTGAACGCGCTATAAATTTAAACCTTGCTTAAGTGAAGATTATCTTTATCAAAGCTGATATGGGTGCGTTGGTGTCTATTCCGTTAGCTCCTATTGGACTCATTGGGACATGGGTATCGTCATTTTTGGGCTCCGCCCTCTGCACTTGCTGTTCTTCAAGCTCTCTCAACCCTTTGAACCACACGTTCACTTCATCCGTTGCCACTAGAGTGATGTATGCAACGATATTTTTGGTCAACTCGATCCTATCGTGGTGCTCGTTGTCGCGTCGATTTACGGACTACTTGGAGCACTTGTCCTGGGGGTTCTTCAAGGTTGGTAATGCTTACTGTCGAGAGCATGGGTGCACAGGGTTTACCAATGTTCAAAGATTCAATTTCACACTAGGCTTGGAACATTTGATTTTAGCCGGCCTACTTGTAGGTGTGAACTCCACAAGTAACCCAAGGTCAGTTATCCAAAACGGCTGGTGGATGACAAAGATATTTGCGCTTTGGCTGTTCATCTTTGTGAGTTATTTCATTCCGGACTTGTTTTTCGTTATTTGGGGTAATTACTTTTCCATTGTGTTTTCCACTGTGTTTATTGGCATTGGGCTCATCTTGCTAGTGGACTTTGCACACGAGTGGGCCGAGACATGCATGGAAAAGATCGAGGAAGGTGAAATCTACTTGGTCGATGATATTGACGACAGCAACCAAAACTGTCTTGAGGGCACGAACTTCTGGCGAACGTTGCTTGTAGGTGGCACACTGTCGATGTACATTGGAGTTGTAATAATGACGATTTTGATGTACATTTACTTTGCGAACCAAGGCTGCAACATGAACCAGACGGTGATTACAATTAATCTTGTGTTGGTTTTGCTAGTGACGGGGGTGTCGCTGCATCCGAGCGTGCAGGAGTACAACCCCAACGCCGGGTTGGCGCAGGCGTCTATGTGCTGTGTTTACTGCACGTACTTGGTGTTTTCAGCGTGTTTGTCAGAGCCGGATGACAAGCTCTGCAATCCGCTTGTGAGATCCAGCGGTACCAGGACGATTACTGTGATCGTTGGTGCGGTGATGACGTTTGCTGCGGTTGCGTACACCACCACCAGGGCCGCTGCCAACTCTGCTTTCAGTCACAACAGCTCTGCAGGCAACCAGGAGCACATGGCACTCACCACACAACCAAGTGCACGCACGCAGATGAGGTATGAGGCGCTCAGGCAGGCAGTCAACGAGGGCTCGCTTCCAGAAAGCGTGCTAGACGAAGAGGTGCCCTGGATTTACAACAACGAAGAGGGTGAAGACGAGGAAGTGCACTATACAAGGTACAACTATGTGTTGTTCCATATCATCTTCTTCTTGGCAACGCAGTACATAGCGGCGTTGCTTACGATTAACGTGGCTACAAACGGCGGCGGCAGTGGCGACGAGGGCGCCTTCATACCTGTGGGGCGCACCTATTTCAACACCTGGCTCAAGATCGTCAGCAGCTGGGTGTGCTACGTGCTGTACGCATGGACGTTGATAGCCCCTATGTTATTCCCTGATAGGTTTAATTGAACAACGCGAAAATTTTTTTTCTCTCTCTCTCACTGTATATAAAAGGGTGAGGATAGCGCAATGGGGAAGATGGTGAAGATGAAGGTGGAAAGTGGTATAGAGAGAGAAAAACGCAATGGAAGACACGGGGGAACAGCACGGAGACTTTTTAGGGAGTTCAGGCTACGACAAGCTGAAGACGCATTTCCCCTCAGCGCGTGTGAAGAAGCTAATGCAGAGTGACGAAGACATTGGTAAGGTTTCGCAGGCCACACCGCTAGTGGTAGGCAGAGCACTCGAGCTGTTCATGTGTGCGCTCGTGGAGCACGCAGTGGACACAGCAAGAGAGAAGGGTACTTCGCGAGTGGGTGTGGACACGCTAGCTAAAGCGATCCAGTCTGAGGACACATTTGATTTCCTCGAGGGGGTGTGTGACAAGCATTTGAACACGACACACAATGCACACTCGACACCGGACAATACAAGTGCAAACGAATGAGAAGAAGAAGTGTTGCATGAGAGAGAAACGGGTTTCTTGCACTAGGGAAATTTCAGCGGTTAGTGGACCTCCATAAAAAATAACGAAACGTCGGAATTCCTGGCGCTGATTAATAGCCATTACACCATCAACTGGCATGGGATTGAAGTAAACATAGTGAAGACCAATTGTTTGCGCAGGAGATGGATATCATTGTGGGTTTTTGTATAAATAGGGCAGTAGTTATCTTGCTGGTAGCCGGTACGCCAAGGTGAATTTGTAGAACAGTAATACTTAACAATTCAGACATACGCTTACATTAACAGACTTAATAAAGAACTGTTAATATAATACTCATAGACTCGAAATTTGAAAGAAGGAGGGTTTTGTTTTACAGTGAATAAGTGTACAGTTCAAAGCTACATATACTACCAGTTAATATATCCAATTAAAATATGGTTTACTTTGCAGGCGTTGACGTTGGTACAGGATCGGCCAGAGCGGTTATTGTAGACCAGAACGGGTCCATTCTCGGGCTCGCAGAGCGGCCCATCACCAGACACGAGCTCAAAGAGAACCACATCACACAGAACTCGACCGAGATTTGGGACGCTATCTGCTACTGTGTGCGGACCGCTGTGTCGCAGTCCAACATCAACTACGAGGACATTCTCGGTATTGGGTTCGACGCTACGTGCTCGCTCGTCGCCATCAGAGAGGAAGACGATTCGCCTCAGGCAGTGGGGCCAAACTGGGATGACCAGCTGGAAAACGTTATCTTGTGGATGGACCACAGAGCCAGTGTTGAGACAAACGAAATCAACGCCACCAACGACGAATGTCTTAAGTTTGTCGGCGGCCAGATGTCCATTGAAATGGAGCTGCCAAAGATGAAGTGGTTGAAGAACCACATGCCGTCGGACTCTAACGGAGAGCCGATTTTTAATAAATGTAAGTTCTATGACTTGGCAGACTATCTTACCAAGAAGGCCACCAACAAGGAAACCAGATCCCTCTCGAGTGTTGTGTGCAAGCAGGGGTACATACCAGAAGGCATCACCAACAGAAACGGATGGTCTAAGGAGTTTTTAGAGAAGGTTAATTTGCCTGAACTTGCTGAAGACAACTTCAGAAGACTAGGTGGTTTACAAGGTGTCAGTGGGACGTATTTATCTGCCGGTGAGACTGTCGGTCCTCTCAGTGCTGCTGCTGCGCTTGAATTAGGGTTATCTGAAGAATGTATGGTTGGGTCCGGGGTCATCGATGCATATTCAGGCTGGATTGGAACTGTGGCCGCCCCAACAGACATTGAAATTCCAGCTCTAGCTAAACAGGACGAAACCAAGAAGGGGATGGCCAAGGCTGTTGGTCGTCTTGCCGCCGTTGCTGGTACCTCTACATGCCACATCTGTATTGAAGAAAAGGAGATCTTGGTCAAGGGTGTGTGGGGCCCCTACAGAGATGTCTTAGGACACGGATACTGGGCTGCCGAAGGTGGCCAGTCAATGACAGGAGCGCTCCTTGCACATGTTCTCTCTTCGCATCCTGCATATACTGAGCTGGGTGTTGCATCGGACTCTTCCAACTTATCCAAGTTTGATTTTCTCAATTCAAGACTCGAGCAGCTGACAAAGAGCAGAGATGAGAGATCTGTGGTGTCCCTTGCCAGACACTTGTTCTTTTATGGAGACTACCATGGCAACCGTTCTCCGGTGGCAGATTCCAACATGAGAGCATCGGTCATCGGACAGTCGATGGATGTATCTCTAGACTCGCTGGCCATTGAGTATCTTGCTGCATGTGAGTTCATTGGTCAGCAAACGAGGCACATTGTCGAAACCATGCAGACTGCTGGCCACGATATCAAGGCTATTTTCATGTCTGGTGGACAGTGTCGTAACGGACTTTTGATGAGACTTCTGGCTGACTGCACTGGTTTGCCTATTGTCATTCCAAGATACATAGATGCCTCTGTGGTCTTTGGTACCGCAATGCTTGGTGCTGTTGCTGCTGAAGATGCCAAGCCGCTAGCACACAAATCCAAGGCCAACGATATGAAATCGGCCTTGTTTAAAGGCAAAATCAACGGTAAGATGGTTTATCCACCATCCCCATATACTGCGCCTACAGCCACGTCTTCGTTTACATCTATTTCTGCCATGTCTTCGTCTCAGGCCATCGCAAACGGCTATCCATTTCCTGTGATATCTACCAGAACTGAAGCCGCTCAGGACAAGGCCGCTGCCAGTGCCAGTGAAGAGGATATCTTTACTTTCAATGCGCATAAGAAGACACAGCAGGATATTGCAGCCCAGATCAACGAGACGCCGGCCGACAAGCTCTGGCGAGTCATGAACACTCTTTCAAGTCCGGGTAGAGTGATCTTCCCCAACGACGTCTCTCATCCTGATAGAAAGCTACTTAACGTCAAATACAAGATCTTCCTAGACCAGATCGAGGTTCAGAGAAACTACAGACACATGGTTGACAAAACTGAGGACGCCATCAAGCATTACTTGTCTATCTAACTACTTTTATAGTACTTTTGAACTATATATCAACACTTGGTGGTTCTACCAATGCCACGGTAAAGAGGCCCCAAAACGCCCAGATCTTTCTTATCTCCGTCTTCGGTGCCATAACTAGTCGTATAAAAATATACCCTGAAACGCACACCGCCCACTCTTTGTAGCAATTGCTATATAAGGTGAGTGAGACGGCATGTGGAACTTCTACAGAATAAAGATTGGAGGATCCAAACCTTTGAAATAGTAGTAAATTATGCCATTGAGTAAACACATTGAACCAGACTTCCTCGAACACAAGATCTTCACAGCATCACACTCGAAGTCAGCACTGATTTCCGAGTACGTTAAGACATCAAGGAAGTACAAGACAGCACCAGCCAATGCCAACGATGGCCATGATAACCATCTTGTTACTAGATTTAAGGGTGTTGCCAATAAGTACAGAATCCCAAAGCACGGTATGGAGTCTCAACTGGCGTACGATATGGTTCACGACGACATGGCGCTTGACGGCTCTACCATCTTGAACTTGGCCTCCTTTGTCAACGTGCACACCGAGGATGCCAGTAAGAAGTTGATTGCTGAAAACCTCACCAAGAACTTGGCAGACAACGACGAGTACCCAATGATGATGGAACTGCAAAACAGGTGCATTTCAATCTTAGCCAACCTTTGGAATGCGCCATTGGAGACCGCCGATACAGGTATCGACACTCCAAAACACACGGAACACTACTCTAAGTACAAAAGCAGAGCTATCGGAACTCCAACCACTGGCTCGTCTGAAGCCGTGATGCTCGGTGGGTTGGCCATGAAGAAGAACTGGCAGCAAAAGAGACGTGCTAAGGGCCTCTCCACTGAGAAGCCTAACATCTTAATGGCATCCTGCTGTCAGGTGGCGCTCGAGAAGTTTGCCAGATACTTTGATGTTGAAAACAGATTAATTGGCGTATCCAAGAAGGATTTCCTCATTGATTACGATAAAATCAAAGCTAACTTGGATGAAAACACCATTGGTATCTTCGTCATTGTTGGATCAACTTACACCGGTGGATTTGAAGATGTCCTCAAAATCAACAACATCTTAGATGAATTTGAAGCTGAAACCGGTCACTCCATCCCAATTCACGTTGATGGTGCCTCGGGTGGTTTTGTTGCACCATTTGTTTACCCTGATTTGCAATGGGACTTTAGAGTTCCTAGAGTCATGTCAATCAATACCTCTGGTCATAAATTTGGTCTCGTCACCGCTGGTCTCGGTTGGGTATTGTTCAGAACTGAATCCTGGTTGCCAGATGAATTAAAATTCCAATTGCAATACCTTGGAGGATTGGAAGAGTCGTTTTCGTTGAATTTCTCAAGATCTGGTTACCAAGTCGTTCACCAATACTACAATTTCCTTCATTTAGGTAGAGATGGTTATTATGAAATCTTTGACAACTGCTTAACAAACGCTAGATTATTATCATATTTCCTTGAAGAGACGAAATATTTTACTTGTATTTCTGATTTGCACTTACCTTTTGGAATGTCTACAAGAGAGAGAGATCCAAATTGGACCGTTGCAGAAGCTCATAGTATGTTGGACCAGCATGATAAATTCAATCCTGCCTTGCCTGTGGTTTCATTCCAATTCACATCGGAATTTATTGATGAATATCCTGAAATCCCACAGGCATTAGTTTCTAAATTATTGAGGAATAGAGGTTGGATTATTCCTAATTATCACTTGCCAAAAAGTGAAGTTCCAAAAGAAGGTGAAGAAGAAAGCTTTGTTCCACCTAAAGATGATGGTTTAAATGATGAAATTTTAAGAGTTGTTGTCAAATTTGATTTAACTGCTCAATTATTAGACAAGTTGATGCATGATTTAGTATCAGTTGTCGAAATCTTGATTGATTCAGTTGAAATGGTCAGAGAAAACGTTAAAGAACTCAAAGAGAAAGGTTCTGATGTTGGTGATACAATGTGTTACAATATGCTCTTGAGTATTGCGAACGACGGAGATAAAAGATTGATCAATTTAAGAAATGCCTCTAGCAAAACAGCAACTACTTCTACTACTGGCGGTTCTTCTCAAAAGGGATTCAAGGGTGTCTGCTAATTGAATTTTTACATAATCGATGTTATAGCTGTTTGAATTTAAATATCAAATGCTCAATGGTGTTTGCTAAGCGGAATCGCTTGGTTTCCTTAAGTATCCACTATTTATAATATTATTATACAATTTCAGGTTATCTTATTAATTTTGTTCTTGGCAACTGTCATTTTCTTTTCACTTTCGTCGATTTTATCACCAAAATTGCTTAGTAACTCATTTTGAATACTTAGTTCTTCATTAATAGCTAATCCCATTTGTTTTTGTCTGACAATCAAATCTCTCAAGCCTTCAAGCTCTTGATCTTGAGAGTGAATGATTTGCTTTTGTGATTGTAATAATCCTGTGTTGCTTAACTGTCGGGTACTCTGCGTTTCTTTAGGTTTGCCTAATGTTCGTCCCTTAGCTGAATTAGTCGATAGTAGCTCGCTATCAGTAATACTCGCTTTTGTTACCGGCTGAATACTAGAAGATAAAGTCTGAAGTTCCTGTAATTCTGTTTGTAGTGCCAAGAGCAGCTCTTTTCTTTTCAAAATCTCGCTATCACTGATATCTGAAGTGGAGTTTAGGTAAAGAGCTAATGATCTCACATTGGTTTCGACGCTCTTCAAGATACCTTTAATTTCAACAATGTTGGAATTAGAGAATATCTTGTTTCGGGCATCCTGCAAAGTGGACTTCATTAACTTACATTGTTGCATCCATTTCTGTGGTGAATCAACAACATGATTTGTTTTTAAATCTTTCCTTTCAAAATAACCAGCACCATCATCTGTTTTGCTTTCTTTGGTACCGCTAATCATCTTATCTTCAAGAATAGCAGCTTTTGAAACATTGAAAAATTGTAACACCAATGAATTCATTAGGAGTTTCTCGTCAGCAAACAAAAACTTAACAAATGCTAGCAAAGATTCCCTTCTTGTATCCAGAACGCTCTTCTGCGTTTTATAGTATACAGACAGCCTTGATGGCAATGCATAATCTAAACCAATTTGATTTCTCAAATGGAAAAAATCGCTGAATCTCTTAGAGCTGGTATATACGTAGCTCTTAGCATTTGATATATCCACTCGTATCTCTATGTTGTATACGGTATAGTTACCAACTTGTGTGGTGGAGGGTATTGATATGTCAATCATTAAATGTTGAAGACCAACTTTTAGATACTAACAAGAAAAACTAATTTGACACAGTGAGAACCAACTAGTTCATACTGACAACGTTTATCAATGGCTATTAAGTACATTTCCACGGCAGTGAAAGGTGCTGCACACGAATCAGATATCTTAGGCGTAGCTGTGACAGCAAAGCATACGGTCACTGTATCCTCCGATGGATATTTGAAGCTTTGGAAAAACGATTCTTTTGAACGTAATTTGGAACTGCAAAAGCTGGTTGATCCATTGGGAGTTCATCACGTTACCGTGTTCGAAGACACATCTGCTGAAACAGGTGCCAAGATCCTGCTGTTTGGTGTTGTTGGGTTTTCAGGAAAGTTTTATTTGCTAGCTTTTGATTACAAAACTTCAGAACTTACCAATTTGGACTTTACAGCTGAAATCAAGAATAACAAATCACCATCATACTGGGCCCCATGCTTTATCAAGGATTCCGAAAATGGTAAAGACCATTATTTAGCAATTACGACTGTCACTGGACGTACACAAGTTTTCACTCTGCTATTTGAAAACGATGCTCCTCAGTTTACTCATCAAGGTGAAGCGTATGGCAATGACGACAGCTTTGCAACTTGCATCACTGCAGATGCCAAGTCTAAAAAGATCACAGTGGGACATCAAAACGGGAGTGTTTACCTCTATGATTTGCAACGTCTGATGTTAACGTTCAATTTTGAGACTTATGGGTTAAAGCAAAGTAACAAATCAATCAACATAGTCAGAGCGATTGAGTTTTCCCCTAACGGAGAACTATTAGCCATAGCGAGAGATTCGGGTGCGTATGGTACGGTGTCTATCTACGATGTTAAGTACGGTGAGTTTTTAGGATCCTTCACCATAGCTACACATTCAAGCAATGTCGGAGTGGGGTCATTTGCTCACAGTAAGTGGTGTATGACTTTGAGTTTCAATGCTTCAGGCACGTTGTTAGCAACGGGCGGGTTTGATGACAGAGTTCGTATTTGGGATGTAGAAACGAGACAGTGTGAAGCTTCTATCATTTTGAACACCACGGATATGTCTGATGAAGAGCTTGAACAGGCCAAGAGCTTGGACGAATCCAAGTGTGTTTCGCTGAAGTTCGTTGCTCCTGGACTTATTGAAGATGATGGTAAAAATGACGGAGTGGTAGTTGTTGGTCTTGACAGGACCGTTCGCTGGTTTCGCGAAGCTGGTGGTATCTGAGGTCTTGATGTGACTAGTAAGCTCTAAAAGTATAATGAGAAACAGGGGTTTGTCGAAGTATTGCATTAGTTGTAGTGAATAAACTGGAAATTGTATAAAAGCAGGTGAAGTTCAACTTTTTTTATCTTGATGTTCATCTTCATTGCGTATTAAATAAACTGTATAAAATGGCATCTAATCCTGCAAAATCAGGCTGTTGTAATGTTCTAACTCTTCATGAGGGCTCCTCTAAAGGTTCCGTTAAGGAAGTTGTCAATTACAGAACATATGTTGCTGGACAATTGACCAAAGGTGGAAAGGTGCTAGTTATTTTTACTGATATCTATGGTTTGGATCTTGTTAACGTACAATTGTTAGCAGACGCGTTCCACGAGTCATTGGGGTACACTGTTGTCATACCAGACATCTTGAAGAACGATGCTTACCCTACTGAAGAGATCAAAGACAACGACACTGCTGCTGCTAAGTTCAACGCCTGGCTTGGCGAACATCCACTCGAAGAGTGTAAGACTATTACCCAGACTTTTTTGAAGGAGTTCAAGAAGGAGTACAATCCAGTTTTCACTGCTGGAATCGGCTACTGTTGGGGTGCCAAGTTTATTATCCAGAATATGACCAAGGGTGGCGATTTTGACGTAGGTGCAGCTGCACATCCATCCTTTGTCGCAGAAGAAGAGGTGGAAAAGATTGCAGTTCCATTCATTATTTCTGCTGCTCAAACAGATACCATTTTCACTCCGGAACTCAGACGCAAGACCGAGGAGATATTGAGCAAGAACAATATTTCGTACCAAATCGATCTCTTTTCCGGTACTAGCCACGGGTTTGCTGTGAGAGGTGATAGAAGCGTCCCAGATGTGAAGTATGCTGCTGACAAGGCATTGACCGACCAGGTTACGTGGTTTGCCAGATTCGACAAGGATGCATCCACTGGCTGTTCATGTTAGAAACCTAGCTTGGCTTCATTTAACTGCAGCTACCTGAACCGGTGTACTTGTATACTTTTTGTTATTGTTTTCGTTCATTTAGTAGACTGATACATATTTATAGGAATAAAGACATTCAAGTGATAATATAAACGCTGAAAGGAGAGATTTAATACCATCAATTGAGTTGATAACTATAAATTGAGTTTATGACAGTCAATTGTTCTATGGCTATCAATTGACTTTGCGCCAATCAATTCACTTTCATCGATTGCAAAACTATTGACAGCCTGTGCTATTTTGACGATAAACGTTCTTGCTTAATTATGCATAACCATTTACGGAACTCACGGTTTCAACTACACTGTTCCCTAGGGCACAATGACCTCGGAACGTTCGCTACCGAGTAAATAGTTTACTCAGGTAATATGTATTATTAACAACGATGTTGACATATAAAAACACTACCTACCTAGAGGTGGTAATACACGATAAAAGAATTAGTTAATTATATGAGACGCATGCAATGACATCTAGAGAGCCTATTCAGACTTGGACACAATGTAGATGGCGTGCAAGATAGCAGGGAACCAAATAAAACAACATAAGATAATGTTAATCCAGAAGTCGCTTCCAATGCCCCTTTCCATGAAAACGGCAAGTGGTGGTAAGAAAATGGAGAGGATGTATGCAACGATTTTAGAGCTGTCCATTGTGATAACAGTTGTATTAAGTGTACTGACTACTTATCAAGAAAGAAAAGTTGTAGTTATATTAGGCTTATGTTTTTCTTTTATGCTATTTTCTGGCCAGGGGAAAGGCCTCACCAGCCACTTTGCCTCCAAAATGAAAAGAGGCTGAGCATAAAGCGGCTCAGCACTCAGAGACTGAACAAACCAGTTCTCTTCTTGCCAAACGGATAGACAACAAGAGCGGCCAAGAAGAGGCCTACAGTAATACCAATAGCTACTTCAATCATGGTGATACCAAATGTCAACGTGCTGGCGCTGACGAGGTCTTGATTTGATGTAGTGTCGGTAGAGGATAACTGGCCTATACTAGCAGCAAGAACGTTTCTGCCAGCAACACCACCAGGAACTAGACAGAAGATACCAACAAGCATACTCGTGAAGGCCGTCTCACAGTATGTAATTTTTTTGATAGGATCATACTGCTTGCAAAATTTGGAATAGACGTTAGAGAGTACACCGATTGTAAAGGCACCCATTGCCGCATTGAACTGCGTCAGCGGGAGATGGATCGCAGAGAAGTAATCCACAGTGTAGCCAGCACACGCAATAATGACCATGACTGGCGTCTGCTTGAACGAAGCCTGGCACGCAAGCGCCATGGTGATTGCAAACATCGGTATAAAAAGCAGGTTCATAATGCTTGGAATGTTACCCTTGCACGACGCAGTCGTAGAGGCATTGTGGTCAAGCCAGCCATAGATACCAGACCCAAGGGTCATCCCAAACCCCATGAACAGTGAGTAGATGATTGCATAAAACATCCGAACAGTGCCAGACACAATAGATCTGGCCTGGATTTCCAAGGCTCCACTCAAAATAATGTATCCAGGAAGGATCATCGAGAGACCACTCAAAACCACAGCCGGAAAGCAAAACAGCTCGGACCCGTTTGGCATGTTGATGGACCCCAGGGCCCGTCCTAAAAAGCTCACTATAATACAAGACCCAACTTCAAACACAGAAGAGTACATCGTGTTCCTGGGTGCAACAACTAGTTGCAAAAAGCCCACAAGGATGCCCATCACAGCACTGGGACCCATGTCAGCCCACGAGCCTCCAAACCATATAATTATGAATGCACTGTTGATACCATAGAAGATTATCATCATGAGCGTATTGAATTGGGGCTTCTTACTGAACAATTCCTCCAACCTACCACAAGCCTCCTCAACACCAAGTCTGTCATGCACTACCAGATCATATATTTCATGCGATTCATCAAGTTTGGCTAAATTGAGTCCCTGTCCAACTCTTATTAGCTTCATGTCACTGGTCCTCATCACAGGGTCTCCAAATGATGCAAGCATGATCCCTGGGAAATATAAAAATGACGCCTCCAATTCTAGCACCTTTGCGGTTAACGTCATGTATTCTTCGAGTCTGTGATTTGGTGCTCCAAATAACATAAATGCTTTACATAACATCAACAAAAACTTCTGCCTTGTCAAAACATCTGAAATGTGAACTGTTATTCGTGCCATGTTAGACTTCGATCTTGGCCTCTTAAACCCCTTGCTGGCATCAACAGGAGGAGAGCGTGGCATATTAAATGATGGCAGCGTGGGAACAGAATCTGCAGCCAAAGGCGTCTCCAAAGCAGCTTCACTATCTGGTAATCTATGTGAACTATTTAGTGATGTAACTAGCTGCAGCGTTGAATTTTTGAGTGAGTATGGTGATGCAGCTCTAAGTCTGGACCTGGATCGTGATTTTGATCGTGAACTGACCGATTTCAATTCTCTACTTGTTCGTGAAGCCATTCTGTGATGTCTATCATTGTTCTTTGTACGTTCAACTTCTTTCATCAACTTTTTTCTATTGTTTATTACTTCTAAATTGTCTAGAAAGGTGCTTTGGTCCTTTTTCAATTCTGATATAACTGGTTCATCATCTTGTGAAGACTTTAGAGTTTTACTGATTTTCTCTTTATTCATTTCACCCCATAATTTCATCAAACTGGTTGTAATACCCATTTTATACTTTGGATCTCGTCCCCCGGCATCATGATATCCGTTATCAGCTTGCGATTGAATATAATCATAATTGTTTGAGTTTGGAATAGGAGCATCACTAAAATTGAAGCTATCTTCTGATTTATTCATGATTCCTAGTTCTATGTCATTTTGATTCCCACGTCTAATTGTACCCACTGAGTCATGCTCTTGGCCTTTCACATTTGGATGATGGTTATTGTGTAGCACATCAGATAGCGAGGGCATAAAGTTCAAACTCGGAAGATGCAGCTTACTCAGGAGCCCGCCATTTTCATACTGCAATGCGTCTTGTTTAAGCATGTTCTTGAACGCAATTGATTCAGACGATGTATTCCTATCCATTTCATACCCATTTTGAAAAGCATCCGTGCTCGACTGTGATCTGTTGCTCTTGTAATGCAGTGGCTTGAGTCCATTGGTGCCTGTTTCTGTATGATCTAAATCCGTACGGTTATCTGTATTAGTCTGATTTGAAAGGCTTACCGGTGACTCTTCATGTACTATATAGTTTCTTGTTGTCCCAGCTTTCAAATTAGCCCTATCTGCCGTAGATCCACGATGTCCACGCTCTGTCAACTGTTCTTCATCGTTTTCATCGTCTGTCTCCACATCATCAGAGGAGTCTTCGTTATTGCTTGAAAGCATACTGCTGAAGTTTGGTACATGTTTAAATCTTCCAAAATGTTTAGGTCGCCTGTTAACGTCTTTATTGAAGCTCTTGTCAAAGTCCATATCTATTTCGTCTGCATTGACTTGACTAGTTTCTTCAGACGACTCAAACTTAGGCAGAACTGGTCTTAGGTTGATCTCCTCGTCTGATTGCGATTCATCGTCCAGTTCCAAGATCGGTGTCTTGGGGAAGGTGCCATCCGTTTGGATCCTTGCGCCACTCCTCAACTTTGGCATCCGAGAAGAGTGGTGTGCCATTTTAAAGAAATCAGACTTATCTGTAGAATATATCAACGCAGTGAGATCAAATCTTCAACTATCGAAATATTGAGAGATTATTTTTAGAAGAAAGGTGGCGTATGCACAAACCGCATTATAATAGTTGTGTTTATAAACAATATCAGATGCTTGAATTATGTTGTCCTTTGGCAATTTGTTGCACTCTTTAGGGTTTTCATTTGAAATATTGAGACTTGAATAAATTCAAATAATAAAACAAAATATAACTTAATTTGATTTTCCTTTTTACTTAAAATAAAGAAGCAAATAAAACTACAAAGTTCTACCACTTTGAAGTGCTGCTAACCTTCAAACACTGCTGAAATTTGGTTAAAATACTTTTTATCAACATCTTTGTGTGTTCTACTGAGCGTTGTATTTTTTTTTCTTGCAATGAAAACAACATTAGAAAAGAGATCACATTGATTTCGTGCCATTAGGGAGCCATGGCAGATCTCTTTACCGATGAGAACAATTTTCCGTACTCGTTCTATTTGATCCCTCCATTGAACGAAAATGAACAGCTTGTTCATCTCATCCAGGCTCATGGTGGTATGGTTATAGACCATATGTACGATACAATCGTGCTAGGAGACGCAGATCAGCCTCTTCCTACAGATCTGGAAGAAGCTCACGTTTATAATTACAAGGTCATTGAGGACAGTGTCAAAGAGGGCGTTCAAATGGTGTTCATGGACTATCTAATTCATTTTCCAACGTCAATTCCATTAGATCAAAATCAGATACAAGAGCAAGGAGAGCAAGAGCAAGAGCAAGAGCACCAGTTAGCTAACGAAGAAAACGATGGCAGTGCTAACATTGATAACACCAATGCATTTAGTGATCCGTATCAATTTGAAATGATTACTGGTGTTACTGGGACTTCTTCAAAAGACTGGCTGCAGCCAATGAACGCTAGTATGAGATATTTCGAGGCAGAAGAAGACAAAGTACTAAGAGAAGAAGTGAGAAAGAGACCATGGAATGGCATAAAAGGTCACATCATATACGAAGAAATTTCAAAGTTACCATATTTTCAAGAAAGGTTAAGAACTCCTCAATCATTGAGGGAGAGAATGCGTACGCTAAATTTTGAAATCGGATACATGTACAAAGAGGATCCTAGAGTGAAAGGCCAGTTGTTAACAGATCAAGAGGGAAATTATATACGAACTGCATCGATCAAGACTAAAAGCAGAAAATTCACGGCAGATGAGGACATGGTCTTCTGCAAAACAGTTTTCAGGCAACTGAACTTTTTAGAAAACGAACGAGGATTTGAAACCGTTGAAATACCAACAAGTTTCTACAATAAATACGCATTAGTGTACCCAAGTCATACTAAGGAAAGTTATCGTCAAAGGTTCAAAAATTTCCTATTACCCTTTGGAATCAAAAACTATATCAAATATTTTATGGTTTCCAAAGCTAAAAACCAAATACCCAAACCAGCCAATCAAGCTAATCCTGAATGGCTAAAAGCCAGGAAACAATTTAAAAACTGGAAAGCACCGGAAAACGATGAAAAGAAGGACTCGTACCGACTTTATTACCCTAATGTTCCTACAGAAGATTCATGGATTGAAGAAAATTGGTATCTAGCTGAAGTAGAAGGTGAAGCAGATGTCATTTTCGAAAATACGCTTTCAAGGAATTATAAACCAGTGGCGCCTTCAGCACCGACAACAAATTCTAAAGAGGAGCATACATCAAAAACACTTTCTGCGGACGAAGTCGAGGCATATCTTAATGCCACAATGGAGCAGGCTGGCTCAAAAGATCAAGAACTTGATGACGCTGAGTTTCAAAAGCAGCTCAGTGAAATCTTTGGACACAATAACAACACTGTGGACGATCGCCAGGCTACTTTAGACCAATCTGACAATCAACAGTCCACCACATTACCTGAGTTTGTTGATGAGCCAACATCAGAGTTTCCATCCTTTTATGCCAAGATCAGTGTCAATAAAGGTAGCCCTGTAAAACTTGATGAAATCGAAGATAAAGTGGTGTTTAAGCAGCAAATAGAGCAATTGCTTGCTTCATCATCAAATTTGAAGGTCAAGGAATTATGTGTTGAACTTGCAAAGTATAAAGTCAATGAATACTATTCATTATATCTCTTTCATCGGTGTGTGAACAACAGATCATTTATTGCCAAGTGCATCGCTCATTACGTTGATACTAATGGAGCCGAGCTATTGTTGATGCAGCCTGGAATTTGGTCCTCTAAAAGTTTACAGTGGTTGCAATCTGACGACAATGATAAGAGGATTGCCATTGAAAACTATCACGGAGAGGCTTCGTCTTCTCATATGTTGCGAGATCTCGAAAGACGGAAACCAATTGAAGAGCAATTGGAAAAGAAGAGCTTCGGAAAGGCAAAAAATACTTAGTATACTAGATAATTTATATGTACTATTAGTTGTATTTACTCAAAGAGTATTAAAAACTCCATTGAAATGTAGTTGAATTAGTTAATATATACATTAATTATTCATTAGTCTTCAATAATAACAACTTCCCCGTTGTTTACTGTCACGCTTTCCTCCACAGTTTCCGCTTTACCTTGGTCTAACTGCTTGTACTTCCTTCTCTTCTTATGATCACTCCTCTGTTTTTTGTCTTGTCTCTTAGCACTTACGATACCCTTTCTACTAAGAATCCCATTCTCCATCACATCAAGTCTTTCCGCAAGCAATTGTCTGGCTATTTTTCTATTCTGTTCTCTAGACCTAGTGGCTTGGCATGTGATCACTATGCCGGTACTCTTATGAGATAGTTGCACTTTAGAGTTAGTTTTGTTGATCTTTTGGCCTCCGTGCCCGGATCCACCTTTAATGAACTTTTCATCAAATTCAGTTTCCGCAGGAGGTTTGGGCCTACTAGGCATCTTGGAGTCCTTTGGTAGTTTCACGTTGAGACTCTTCAGCGTTTGCGACAACGAAGCAGAGCCTGACAATGGTACTAATTTTGGATCTACCTTAACCTTTTTGACTTCCTTTTGAACTACTACAGCTGAACTCCACAACTTTCCACCACCAAAACTCTTCATATGACCTCCCCTCAGCAAGACACTTCTAAACATTACTGGAACGCAGGTGAATTAACAGTATTCAAGGTGATTCAAATGTCATCACGTGACCGATGTTTTAAGCAGGAGAATGAAAAATTTCCAATATAAAATTATCAAATTTTCATTTCGAAGATTCTTCCTTTATAGAATCTGTTGATTTGACAAGTACAGATGAACCGTCTAGTGTGTCGTTTCAGTACTAGTGTTGCTAGAACAGCGCGTGGGAAGGCACATCGCGTGCCCCACAACATTCAGCTGAAGAAGCCAATTCTACCAACCATCAATAATATTCACGTCAAGGAAGATCATCCACTGTGGGAGTTTTTTCACAATAAGGAGTTTCTTCGTGCTCCAAAGGACATGGCACCAACAGGAAGACATTGGTCTATTCAAGAATTGAGACGTAAAAGTTTTGATGACCTTCATTCACTATGGTATGTTTGTTTAAAGGAACTCAACCGTTTAGGTCGTGAAGATGTGATTTATTCTGAAATGAACTCTCCTAGATTAGGCTCCACCCAAGCTGTTGCAGATGAGATCCATTTATCTCTTCTTTCCATCAGACAAGTGCTAACTGAAAGAGAAACGTCAGTTGCCAATGCACAGAAGGTTTTTTCTGAAGAAGGCGACAAATATATGCAAGAATTCAGACATTCGTTTATTGAAGCCGAAGATGCAGAAACAAATGAGTGGAAAGACAAGGTTTTTAGGTTTGCATATGCCATTTGGGGGGTCAACTTTGATAATCCTGAACCTGCCTTCATCAACAGTGACTTTGTAGCCGCTGTTGAGTTCATTGGCCAAATGTTTTTCGATAAGTATTATGCACAATCCGGTAGCTCCATTGGTGAATTAAGAGATATCACTGAATATTTGAGTGTCTTTCAAAACGGTAGATCAGCAGAAGGATTCAAAAAGGCTTGCTCTGAAATTGAAGCCAACAGAGATTCCACTCCATTTCCTGCAAACAAATCCGTTGAGGTGTTGAAAGAATTATACCAAAATGCTTAAGGAGCTATATTACACTCTGTAGTTCATTTGTACCAAAAATTCCATGTAAATATGAAAAATCCATTAAAGAAAAAGTTCTTTGTTGTAATATACACAGCTATCAAAACATATATCTAAATGTCAATGTTCTTGGCAATTGCGCTAAGATATTCGCTTAGCTGAACGCTGACCTCCATCCATTTGGCCTTATTTGTTTTCATTCTTTCTTCTATAATAGCACACTCTTTAATCTTTTCATCAATCGCTTCTCTAAGTTCATGAATGCTTTTTTTGAATCCAGTGCTCTTATCAAATTTAAACTCAAACAGATCCTCCTCCCTTTTTTCTTTGTCTTCATAAGTTAGACGACCAGATGCAAATATTATAGAAAGATCTTTGACGTCTTCCATAAACAACTGTTCCACTTCGGATCTTTTCATCTTAATTACCTTTACTTCTCTCAAATACGCTTCTATGGTGCTGTTTATAGATTTTCTCATTTCCAGCAACTTTGTTGTAGCTTCAAGTCTCTGTAACAGTACTTCAGACTCTTCATTGGCCTGAAGTAGCACTTCTCTTAAATGTTCGTTAGTTTTATCATCGTATGTTTCTAACGCTTGATTGATGAACTCAAGTCTCATTTCCTCAGCTTCTGCAGATACTTGGGCTCTTTTACCACTCATAATAATTTTGGCCTCTGCTACCTCCAATTTCTCTTTGAACTCATCTGATCCAACAGATTCCTTTTCAGATTTCAGGTCTTCTATCAATTCTATCAAACTAGCTTTATTCCGTATATAAACATCTAATTCCAAATCCTGTACAAGCCTCCTACGCTTAGTAAACTCCTTTAAATCTGATGGCCGTAATGAACTGGTCATTTTTTGCGTAATAGTTTATCAAAAGTAAAATAGAGTTTTGTACAGTGGATGATAATCTGAAAATTCAGTAAAATATACAAAAGTGGCGCATTACTTAGTTGTGGCGTCCGTATAAGGTAGTTGTAACTACAGGCCACTTCACTCTATACAGTGGTTGATGATGAGTATCAAGCTTGATGCTCCATCGCACTCTTGATACATGCAATAACTGCAGTGCTTTGGATTTTGTCATTGCCACCTTTGGAAATACCATACTCTATTTCACTTAAGCCAAAAAGGATATCACACCTCGTCTTTGCAGTAAGTTCATATTTCTCTAGAATCGTAACAAATTCAGCAATGAGATCAATGATAGCTAGACCTTCAGAGTTTCTGATTTTGGTCAAAGTAGAATAGGCATCGGTCCAGTCATTTTTCAAAATGGCATCTAAAACCAACTCCACTGACTTTGGTCTTGGAGCACCAACGCAATCATAGATCATATCCAGCTCAATCTCATCCTTTGGATTCTCTAATGCTGCAGCACATGCTTGCAGCACATTCAATGCCTTTCTCATATCACCCTTACTCAAATGCACAAGTGCCTCTTCTGCCTCCAAGGAAATATTCAAGTGCTCTTGTTTAACAACAACAGCAACTCTTTCTCTAACTGCGTTTTCCGATAAAGGAGCAAACCTGAACCTAGTGCATCTAGAGAGCAATGCAGGATTGAGTTTGTGTGAATAATTAGCCAAAATACAGAATCGTGTGTTTTTAGTATACTTCTCAATGACCCTTCTCAACGCATTTTGTGCGACGTTAGTCATTGCATCCGCTTCATCTAGAATGATCAGTTTGAAACCAGAACTGAATATCTGCCTTGTGGAAGCAAAGTTTTTTATTTGATCTCTAACAACATCTATACCTCTTTCGTCAGACGCATTCAGCTCCAGCACCATGTTTCTATAGTTTTTCCCATAGATTTCCTTTGCTAGAGCCACCACCGTGGATGTCTTACCGCTACCAGGAGGACCATAAAATAATAAATGTGGAATCCGTCCTTCTTCTGCAAACTTCCTAATTGTTTGCACTGTTTCATTTTGACCGTAGATTTCGTTTAGGTTTTCTGGTCTGTATTTTTCAACCCATGGAAGGTTTTCAATGTTATTACCACGGTTCATCTGGTCTTACCAACTTCGTTGTGTGTACCTATTACTTTTACAATTAATTCTTTTCGATGAACAACGCGTACAGAATAAAACGCGTGCAATCGCTCTGCTCAGGCGCTAGTTGTCCCTTGAGTATTAAAAGAGTTGCAAAGAGATGATGAATAATCTTTATCTATCGGATCAACGATATAATAGTAGTGTTTTGTATGCTTGGATGAAATTTGTTGGAATTTAGAAAAGACTGATTTTGTAATTTAAACCCTTATACACTTTTGATGAAATTCAAATTGATCTTGTGGCATATTAGCTAGTATAGAAGCAGTAGAACAAATAAAAGCTTGCTTAAAAGAGCTTAAGTTGCCATTAGTGAAAAGAAAGGCAATACTCCGTTTTCAGCTACAGAAATTGAGTACCTAAATACAAGTGAGGAGCCAATCAATGCTAGCATCTATGAAAACATCGTAAAACTTTGCGTGGCTGGCTCCCATTTTACAGTTTGCCAAATTTGTTGATTGAATTGGGTTTGACTGATTAACTTGCATAACTAATGCTTTCAAATAGGTGAGCTAAAAATTGTGTAAAACAATGTCCAAATTGACTTTAAAAGCAGCAGCAGCCAATGGTGTAGAGTACTTTACTTTGTCTACAATTGACTATATAACAAAAAATATGGGTGAGGGGTTCTAAAAGATAAACATAGACAACTTAGAACCTGTTGACAGAAATGCTTCACATTGAGATTCAATGAGAGAAACTCGATTACTTTTAAATGATGACTGCAATTATGAATTGCGCTTGAGTCACAGGTACACAACACTTTGGCCAAAAGAAACATCTACTTTATCTTCTAGCTGCTACCATGACAACAAACCAAAAAGATTCCACAAACCAACATCTTACCACCCCATTTTTGGTCTTAAATGCAGTCAGTGAATTGTACATTAAGCAAGCTAAAAACTTTAAGCTTGATAGTCAATCAAATTAAGGCTATTGCTGGTAATTTTGGTTCAATAAAAGAAACAGACTTTGGGCATTTAGCAGTAAAAGAACTATGTTATATTTCATGCGCAAGTAGTGATAAATGTAGTTTCATATAACAGGTAGATGTCTGCTGTGGCAGATCGATATATCATTTGTAGTTTTATTAAAAAAAGAAGAAGAACTATATACAGTTTCATACTATCCATTAAACACACACGTTAACAAGAACGCTTAGTGAGTCTCTGATGTGATAACCTGACTTATGCTAGTATTTGCTGCTTTTTACTTTAGGAAAAGCAAATAACTACTCTTTAAACTTTCCAAATTACAGTAAGTACTAAGCCATAATGCATTAACCTCTTGAAAAAGTGCATGTGGTCAGTGGAGCTCGCAATCGCAATATACCACCGCTATATGCAGAAACTGAGCAAACATTCAAAAAATTCAAATATGGAACTTCACGTACTTGTAATCACTACCTCATATTGACAATATTGTAAAATGTCGTTAAGAAAGGGTATTTATAAGCACCAATTTTCAGCTGCTTCTTCAGCAACGCCTATTCCTTCGGAATCCACAAAGCACTGGGTTTACACTTTTGCAGATCCTCAGAAAACCGATAGTCAACTAGCACAAACAAATAACAGCACGCCAATTCCAACTGTGGGATCATTTACAAGTCTAAATACTAGCAATGGCGAGGAAAACCAAGACAGCTTGAGTGATAAGTTTCTTATGAAAACATGGGTTTCTAAAGAAATTGCTGATGGCGAAGACGATCGCAACCAAGTTCTAAGTTTGTTCAAGGATTGTGAAGATGATGACAGAGATGCTGTCATTGATCTAGATAAATATACATATTTGCCAGTGGAAACCGAAACAAGCTATCAGCCTGGCAATGCCATGTCGATGTCAGATATTAAATCCGCCGTTGGAAATGCTGGTGCTGGTAACTCCTTGTTCTCAAGTTCAGCTGCCCATGCTCTCAAAAAGAAAGACGAAGAGTCTAATACAACAGACGCAGAGGGTGAGTCGGTGGCACAAGACTCCCCATTGCAGAAACCAGAGGAAATTGAAACACCAAAGATTGAAGAAATCAGCGAGTCTACCAACGGAACCGCTGACGTGGACGGTGATGTCAAAATGGAATAATAAACCCATTTTTGTAAATTAAACAGTTTTATAACATTAATGTATTGTTAAAAAAATGAGTTCAACTCATATTTGTTTCAATACTTCTTCTTCTAAAAGCAACGATTCGAGACTGTTGTTACTAGAAGCTTCTTCAGACACTGGCGTTTCCCATTTTTGTGAAGGTTTCTTGTCAAACTTGTTGCTATGAAAATACTGTGAGACGGTACCAATATTGATTTCGCTGTTTGTATCAGACTCCACTTCAGAGTTGTAGATAGAGTTGACTGATTCATTTCGCAATTCCGAGGCCTCAGTATCTGTCTTGAATTTCATTTTCATGAGGTTTAACCGTGCACTGTCCATGTCACTTTCGGACTGCTCAATTGCTGTAGCCTCTTTGCGTGGTGAGAGTGATATATCTGCAGTTTCGTTATCTCCATTCCTCGGATAAATGAAACCTGCATTATTTGATGCTTCCTTAACATTGAGATTACTTTCATCTTCTGAGTAATAAAGTTCCATCAATTTTTTGTATATCTCCACCTTTGGAACCTTGAATATGTGTGAAAGATGTGTAAAATTGTAATTGATCTTAAACTTGCCATTTTCAATAGTATGCAGTGGTAGCAAAGTTTTCAAAATATCTATAGAGTCGGCATTCCATTCGTAGTCTTTAACTTCACCACTTAAAAGAACCACTCCCTGAGCACTGAGCTGTTCTCTTGAGACCGCAAACCGTAATACAGGCTCTGGTACTTGAAATTCAATTTCCATCATGTAGAGAACTATCATTTGAACCTCCTATCTTTTTTTCTTCAGATATTCCTTAGATAACTTTTTTAAATTAAGCTAATTTATGAATGTGGGAGGTACTCACAGCCAGTCGACTGCGAGTAGTGTAACTACTTCATGTAAATCGGATTCTCAAAATGATTTGCCTGGATTTAAACTACAAATCTTGGGCTTTGATTCTTACCAATCAATACCAACAAGTCTTGACAAGAAATTGTCAACTATCAATGGTAGAATCCATAAGCTTTCCAAAACTGAACTTTTCACCGTTCCAGTATTGAGGGTATATGGTAAGCTACCTAGCGGGCACACCTGTTTATGCCATATTCATGATGTCTTTCCCTATATATACATTAGATACATTGGTAAAGTTATTAATTCCACTCTGAGTGAATCACTCATACAACAACTGATCAGCAAAGAATTGATCAAACTGAAAGATGAAATCAATTTTAGGCTATCTGAATCATTTACACAAAGCAACAAAAGAAAGGCTAAAGGTCAAAAACGAAAGTCAAAGAGGGTCAATATTGCGGACGCCAACAAAGCAGATGCAGAATCATTAAAGGATGCCAATGAAGACTTTGATAGTGATGATCAAGATAATGATCTCAATGATAGTATGGACAGTTATGTGGCTGATATCTCTTTGGTGAAAGGTATTCCGTTCTATGGATATCATCTTGGATATTCACCTTTTGTAAAAATAAGTTTGACTAATCCATCATGTGTCACACGCCTAACTAAATTGTTGCATAGCGGTAAAATCTTTGGTAAGTTTATACAACCGTTTGAGTCCCATGTTCCTTACACACTACAATTTCTAACAGATTATAATGCATTTTCTATGGATTGGCTCAGGCTATCTAAATTATTTTGGAGGTACCCTTTGGTTCATACTAAGCTGGAAGCTGATCCTTTAAATGCCAGTTTTCAGCCTTTTTTCAATACAAATTTTACTGACTTTAATCAATATAAAATAAATGATGACTTGAAAGCTGTGATCTCTACTTCACTGAATTTGCAGGCTACCACAGTGAATATTTTGAAACCAAATAAATTCAATAGAATCTCACGTACCATGGTTGAATTTGATACATCTGCCAAGTGGATTTTGAATAGGCATTCTCTTGCAGAACGAGATATTCATTCTTCTTTATTTGAAAACTCAGCAACTCTTGAAAAATGTGTTGGTTATTTTGACTCCACAAGAACTTTGCTTAACGATGTTGCATTTTTGAGAAAAAGTAGAAATCTTCCTCCAACTCACAAATTCAGACTATTCGAAAAGATAAAAAGAAGCTTCACCAAACAGGAATGGTTTGAAAATGCTGAACTCAAAAAAGCATTTGAAAATTGTTTGAATAAATCAATGGAGCATTTTGCGGAAACAGATACTGAAAACATGAAAATTTTGGATAAAGCAAATGCCAAGTTCAAGTGGCTTGAACACTTTCAAACTTCTTTTAATGTCATCGACAGTTTGCACATAAATCTTGAAGAAACAAGTGTTTATAAAGGCGACCTCATCACAGTAGATGCGTCCTATTATTTAAAAAGGGATGATCCAAATTGGCTGGTGAATCAAATATTATCATTAGATTTGTCCGACCTCAGGCATATTCCAGATAATATGCCAAATGTACATAATGAATTTCACGATAACTTTTCGAGAACTAGAAATGTGAGAGAAGAGGAAGAGGAAGAAGAAGAGGAGGAAGTGGAGGAAGAAGAGGAAGAAGAAAAGGTATTAGACCAACAAGAACAAGATCAATTTTTAGGAGAAATTCCACATTTTACTAATGAGAGGAAGAGCATTGAGGAAGGCTCACAAGCAGAAGTAACTTCTTTTATTGAAGAAATTAATGAAGTGGACTACGTTGATGGTATTGAATCAGTCAAGCATAATTTGAGTAAATCCCTACACGATTCATCGATCAATGATATCGAAGATAAATTTGAAGACGTGGCCAATATTCATCAATCAGATTTTCAAATATTTGCGGCCACACAAAAGCAAATTATTTCAGAAACCTCATATAATAGTACCCTCATTAAGACTAATGAGGATGTCAAAAGGTTTGCCTTTAGACAGCATTTTGAAGACTTTCATCCCCTTGAAAACGTGTTTTTCTATACAGCTGATTCAAGTCATAAAAAGCCAATTTTTTCCTCTCATAAGGATTTTATGGATTCTTTTGAAACGAAGTGTCAACGCTTAAAAGTTGAGTATCGAGATCCATATTATTCTAAGTTGAGTAATTATGACGCCGAGCCTTTTTATTATGCAGGCAAGAAATATTTATTGGAATGTAGTGAAATTGAAGGTAGTTCTAATAATTTGGATATTGGTTTGAATCCGGTGGACTATGAAGAAGATTATCAAAAAAGGCAGTGGATTTATTTACCAAGGCCACCTCAATACGATGCTGTGAAATCTTGGATTACTTCGAATAAAGAGACACGGCCAGAGAATTTTAACCTTGGGGTATTTGATTCTCAAGTTAAAGGTGTGACACAAAGAGTGAAGGGATTCAAGTTTCCTTCAATGCAAACTCCAACTGAAAGAAAAAAATCCAAGTTCAGAAATATGCTAATGCTTACAATGGAAATACAAGTCACGAGTAGAGAAAACCTACTGCCGGATCCTAACTTGGATGAAGTGAAAGCAATTTTTTGGACGTACAACTCAAACTCTTTTTTTTTCACTGATTCCACAGATGTAGCGTCTGGTGCATTTGTAAACTCTAGTAGAGTTGGGCTATTTGAGAAAATTAATAGTAGAAATGACTTTGATATCCAACGCTTCGATTCTGAGATTGAAATGGCTCAGGCCTTAATTTCTTTGGTTGAATTTTTGGACCCAGACATTTTGGCAGGTTTTGAAGTAAACGAATCTTCTTGGGGTTACATTATTAAACGTTTCAGAAAAATCCATAATATTGATTTACTTCAAAGACTTTCTAGAACTATATTCAAAAATCGGGGCAAAGTTAAAGATTCATATGGATACAGACATGGATCTGGGGTTCGAGTTATTGGCCGTCATATGCTAAATATATGGAGACAATTCCGTAAAGAGGTGAATTTAGGACACTATAGTTTGGAAAATATTGTTTTTCATTTGTTGCACAAGAGAATACCTGTTTTTTCTGCCAAAATTTTAAATAAATGGTGGAACCAAGACGATAAACATGTAACACTTGCTTTGAAGTATTGGTTACATAGAGTTCAATTGGAATCGGAGCTTGTGTTTAGTCTTGAAATTATTGAAAAGATAACTGAGCAGTGTAAATTGCTAGGATGTGATTTCTATTCAGTAATATATCGAGGATCTCAATACATGGTTGAATGTTTGCTTATTCGTTTAGCTAAAGAGGAAAATTTTATTTTACTTTCTCCATCGAAAGATCAAGTATTTGCACAGGATGCTTTGGAGTGCATACCATTAGTCATGGAGCCAGAGTCAGGGTTTTACAAAAGTCCTCTTGTTGTTTTAGATTTCCAGTCGTTATATCCCTCGTTGATTATTGCGTATAATATTTGCTATTCAACATTTCTTGGTCGTATGAAAGATTTCAGCCCTGATAAGTACAGCAAAGCAGGTGTTACCAATTACAAATTGAATTCGCCTATTTTAAATTTACTGAAAGATCATATAAATATAACACCAAATGGAATGATGTTTGCTAAATCCAAGGTCAGGCAATCATTATTAAGTAAAATGCTCATTGAGTTATTGGATGCAAGAATTATAGTGAAAGGCACCATGAATATTCTTAAAGATGACTTTGAGCTAACGAAATTGTACGACAATAGGCAACTAGGATTGAAATTGATTGCTAACGTTACTTATGGCTATACGTCTGCTTCCTATTCGGGACGCATGCCTAATTCTGATGTAGCGGACGCTATTGTTTCTTGTGGACGAGAAACTTTGTTGAAAGCTGTAAAGGAAATTGAAAATCATTCTGAATGGGGTGCCAAGGTAATCTATGGTGATACAGACTCTTTATTCATATACTTACCAGGGAAAACCAAAAGTGATGCTTTTAGAATTGGACAGGAGATGAGTAAACATGTAACATCAATAAACCCATCGCCAATTAAACTCAAATTCGAAAAAGTTTATCATCCATCTTTCTTGTTGAGCAAAAAGAGATATATTGGGTGGTCCTATGAGCAATTAGATCAAATTAAACCTAAATTTGATGCCAAAGGTATTGAAACAGTTAGAAGAGATGGAATTCCTGCCCAGGCAAAAATCCTGGAAAAGTCGTTAACTTTGCTATTTGAAAGTAGAGATATTTCAAAAATCAAAGACTATATTTTGAGTGAGTTTGTGAAAATAACCAAAGGTAAAGTTAACTGGCAAGACTTTTTATTTAGCAAAGAAGTTCGCTTGGGAACCTACAAAAACGAAGCCTACCTTCCACCTGGTGCCAGAGTTAGTTTGAAAAAAATGAATTCAGACAAGCGGGCCAAACCACAATATAGAGAAAGAGTGTTTTATCTTGTTCGAAAAGGCGCTAAAAATGAGATCTTGAGAGATAGATGTCTTTCACCAGAAGAGTTTTTGAGTACACCTGATATTGAATTAGATTCAGAATACTATATACAAAAAGTACTCATTCCACCACTGGAGAGAATATTTATGTTGGTTGGCGTCGATATTAGAAGATGGGTCTTGGAACTCCCTAAAAAGCTAGAGTTCAGAGGAGTGAAGAACATGAAGTTTCAATCAGTGAGATGTATGCTTTGTGGGAAGAAATGTGAAATCGGACACAAAATTTGCGACAGTTGCAAACATGACGAATTAGGAGTTATTACCAAAAGTATTGGAACATTGCATGAAAAGCAAGATAGAATGAACAAGGTTCTGATGTTTTGTAGAGAATGTACACGTTCAAACTTGAGTAGTGCAGATACCGTGAGCGCGTTAGAGTGTCAAAATGAAGATTGTTCAGTTTTTTATGATAAGTACAAGAGAAAAGCTGAATTAAATGATATTTGCCACAAATTAGAGCTTGCAAATGATTGGTGACTAAAACACTAACTCTTCAACCTCAATACCACATATGACACATCTCTTTTTGAATAGATTGTCTTCGTTTTGGACCTTGACTGGTTCACACCATTCATGTTTATGTTTTGTAAATTCATCACCAGTTTTCAAAGATTTCGTAATCTCTTCAGCTCTGAGCCTTTTCCTCATTTCTTTCAACTTGTTAACCCATCTCTTCTCTCTTCTATTTTTCTTCATTTCTTCTCTTCTTAACCATTCTTTATCCAAAGCCTCTGCACTCCCCCATTTATTGAAAGCGTATTCTTCAATTTGAAACCTTAAAAACAACTGCATTCGTGAAAACGTACCACTGTGTGGATTGTTCTTGACAATTCTAGGAAACAATTTCAAGTCTGCTAGTTCTGGTTCTGTCAGAAAGTAATCTTCCTTGCACTCTGTCTTAGTTAGCAATGAATATTTTTCAGGATGCTTTTCCTTACATGCCTTGCAAACCTTACAGTGAAATATGTCCAACATTTTTTTATCCAACTCAATGGCATTTTTACACTCAAAGCATTTAGGGGCATTGACCAAGTCTAGTGGTGGCGGTTCTTCTGATTCTTTCTTATCTACTTGAGCAGCTTTCCATTCATCAAGCGTTTTTCCCTTGAAATTGGATGGACCGTCTGCAGAAAACATGTCATTTTTTACAATAAACCCGTTCTCTACATTCTTCAGTGTAGAGAAGTCGTATTCAATGTAATCCTTTGTTTTGATAGTTGGTTTTATGTATGTATTAGGTTTCGAAGAAGCATCTCGTAACTGGTCGTTTTTGCCTGGATTTGCTTTCAGTTCTGCAATCTGTCGCTGCCTTTCAAGTGCCTTTTGTCTATTTGCTTCAATCATAGACATTCTCTGTTCTTTATTCATAGCAGGCTGGCCCAGGTTTGCCTTTATGGCATTTTGGCGTTGTCTAATCCTTTCAAGAGCTTTTCGCCTGTTTTCTTCCTTTTTGAAAGACATTGTTAGTATTCTGTTAATGAAACAACCAATTATCACATCCTGTCTATAATACTCACTATATTCGAGTTCATTTGTACGATTTTGGTAAATCAAATAGAACAATCAATCACAATCCATATTTTTTCTTGTGTTGATAAATTTCTCTTCTTTAACAATAGAAGGGAAGTGATTTGTTTTAGTGGCAAATAAATGGACCATCGTCTACCGCCATCGAGCCCTAAGAGGTCCACGCCGAGCATGGAGTCTTTACTTTCATCGCCGTCAACACCGCGGAGAAAGAACAGAATCGTGTATTCGGATAGATATATTCCACAACGAACGGGAATAGATTTACAAGCTGCATTCAGTTTGCAGGACTATCCATCTTCTAGAGACGACACTGAGACAGCATCTTTATCAGGAGCCTTACAAGATGACATTGATTTACAAAGAGAACAGGAAGCGGACCGAACATTTAATTCCGTGCTCAAATCGGAGCTTTTTGGTGAATCTCTTCCTATGAAATCAATGACATCAAGGTCTACAAGAGACAATTTACAGGATTCGATCTTTGGTTCAAATGGTGCGGGATCATCTCAAGCAAATCTAGTGGATATAAGCTCGTCTCCAAGTAGAGTGGAGGAGGTTATTGACTCTGCAAATTTGAGAACACCGCAAAGACAATCAGGTAACATTTTGACTTTCCAAAGTCCTTCACGGCCTAGCTCTTCCTCCTTAAACGTACAAAACGAGTTATACTCACTGTCACCAGTTAGAGCAGATTCTCAAAGGCTTTTGTTGTCTCCTCAGAAGAAGAATCGCATAATTTCTAAGGTGCCATACAGGGTGCTTGATGCACCAGAGCTTGCTGACGATTTTTATTTGAATCTAGTTGATTGGGGATCGCAAGACGTTTTAGCAGTGGGTCTTGGATCGTCTGTTTACTTGTGGGACAGTGGAACTGGTACCGTCAATAGACTATGTGACCTAGGACAAAATGAATCTATTTGTTCCCTTTCTTGGATCGGAGCGGGAACCCATTTGGCAATTGGTACTAACAGTGGTTTAGTTGAGATATGGGATGCAACAACATGCAGATGCACCAGAACTATGACAGGTCATACTCAAAGGGCATCTTCATTATCTTGGAACCAACACATTTTAACGTCTGGATCACGGGACCGAACTATATTGCACAGAGATGTTCGAGAGCCTGCGCACTACATGGCGAAATTAGTAGGCCACAAGCAAGAAGTTTGCGGACTAAGGTGGAATATAGAGGAGAACAAGTTAGCATCAGGTGGCAACGATAATAAGCTATTTGTATGGGATGCACTAAACTCATCGGAACCACTATTGAAGATAACAGAACATGAGGCAGCTGTCAAGGCTATTTCTTGGTCTCCACATCAACGGGGGCTTCTAGCTAGCGGTGGTGGCACTGCTGACCGCAAAATTAAAATATGGAATGTACTTTCGTCTCAAAAGGTTCATGACATTGATACTGGCTCACAAGTGTGTAATTTAGCATGGTCAAAAAATTCAAATGAGTTGGTTTCTACTCACGGGTACTCAAGAAATCAAGTGGTCATCTGGAAATATGGCCAACAGCAAATGCAGCAAATTTCCAGTTTGATGGGTCACACTTATAGAGTATTATATTTAGCCATGTCACCAGATGGAGAAACCATAGTGACAGGTGCTGGTGACGAAACACTACGCTTCTGGAATGTATTCGAAAGGAATAAGAACGAACAATCGAGTGGTTCCGTGTTACTTGATGCATTTTCACAATTGAGATAGAAATGGTTGAAGATACTTTAGTTCTCTGATTCCAAACAGTGCTCTACAAAAATGTTGTTAATTTATAAATGTGTATATTAGAAAACTTGCTATCGATTAATGTATAGGGATAAAGTTAACTTAATAATAATTGATTCCTTTTGTATACAATTTGATTTTTTTCTCACTACATACATACAATTTTAAATCTTAGATCAATAGTTACAAAGCTGCATACTATGACATTTTCGATATCAGCAACCCTTGGCACTTCGCAAATACCTATTTTTTGTTTGATTGATGCTTATTGCCATTATAAAATACCTGCTAAGTGCGTGTCACCAACAATGTCTATCTTAGTGAGTTTAATTGATAATTCTCTATATATGTCTACATTGAAAGAAGTACTAGATAGAATCGAGACCGAGATCAATGAATACACGTCAATGGCATCAATGAATGAAAACTCCAAGCTGATAAGATCGTTAATTTTGAACCAGATTGGTAGATTGAGTACTCTTGATGAATTCAATGATTACATCTCTTCCTTTGCCAGTCTTATCGTTGATCCGCCGGAGGAATTGGAGAAAGACAAACACAATATTGGCCAGCGGTGCAAAATGATCCAGTCGAACAGTTTTCTAGGTAAGTTCATCGTCAAAATTTTACTTAGTGTCAAAGTCATGTCTTTTGATGAATTATTATCAATTTGGAAGGGCTTTTGCGAATACAAGAAACCATTAACAAGTGAAGTTTGCGTGAAGGAACTGGTAAGTGGAGATGAATTGGAAGAAAAACAGCTATGGATGGAGCTACTTGATCAAACAAAACTAGGAGTTGACGCTCATTCTATAGATTATGTTATTTCACAAGAGGATCTCGTAAGGCTATTTGTTTTTCAGATTACTAGGATCCAAACTAGTTCAGAGCCAGTTCCTGATTCGGTGAAAGAAATAATGAAAAACATTGCGCAGATGCAGTGTGGTAGTATAAATAAAAGCTATTATATTGAATATCTACAATTGTGGAAATCCGGAGACTACGAAAACTCATTGAATGCAATGCACCGGTATTTTGATTACATGATGTCAAGTAAACAAAAGTATTACTACCACTATGCTTTATTGGCTTTGGCAACTTTGCATTCTTCATTTGGGTGCGACAATGAAGCTATTAGAGCTATAAACGAAGCAATCATGGTTGCCAGAGAAGCTCGAGACTATAACTGTTTGAATTATTTATTAGCATGGCTATTTGACTTTCTAAACTCAAGGCCACATCTCGAAATTGAAGGTGATATGAGCAGAGTCCAAATTTTGGAGTTCCTAGAGTTAAAGTCAAAAGAAAGACGTAACAGTGCACTTCACTGTGTTGCATTTATGAATAAGGCTACAATGGCATTGAATACCGGTAAGCCAATGATTGAAGTCAATGATAACTTAACAAGAGCTTCGTATTTATCTTTACATTCACCTGTTTCCACTCCACAAATAAACAACATAATACATGTTTGTAGAATGACGGGTCAAATGTGGTGGCTAATAGGAGAAATGGATAATTTAGTGGAGACCTATCTTGATATCGGAGCCAAGCTCAGTGAGGAATATCAAGACTGTAACGAAATGACTGAAATTAATATTATGAGATCTCAGTTGGCTTGTGAAAAGAAGCACTTCAAAGAAGCCTTGAATATTTTGAAAAGAAGTGAACAGTCAATTAAAAGCAATTTAAACTTGCAGAAGAAATGGAAAATCAGACATTACCTCATTCAGCTGGAAAGGCTAATTGACATTGATGGCGATATGAATCAAGGTTTGATGATACTAAGCAATTTGAAAGCAATAGGCAAAGAAATAAGTCATGTAGATCTTAAGTATGAAATAGATCTTATGGAAAGCCGATTTTTGATCTGGCTTGGGAATGTCACTGACGGCTTGCAGCTTGTTACTGATGGGTTAACAAAAATGAAAAAAAGCAGTTCTACCAATTATTGGGTTCTCAAGTATCAATTAAAATACGGCGAAATTATGGGACAAAGGGGAATATCTATTGTTATGAGTGCTATACATGGTGCCACCGTCAGCGGCTTGGGAAAGATAGTACAAGAAGGTAATGTTATTCTTGATCATCTTTGTAGTAGCTAGAAACTGTCTCTGAAAGAAAGTCAATTGCTGCTTGTGCAAATAAGTGCATGTTGGTAACTCTATCCTGCGTATTGGTATGCACTACTTTAGCAGTATTGCCTCCGCTAGGGTCAATAATGGACAAAAATACGGTTCCTGTATTTGCGTCATGCGGACCAGCGTACCCAGTCTCACAGAGCACCCATGGTGAACCAAATTCCATCCGCAAAGTCCTAGCAAACTTGGCTGCAGAAGTCTCAGAGGGGCCTGTGTATGATTCGATTTGGTCTTTCTGCCATCCACCTAACCTTAGTCTCGATTTTAATGAATATATGAGTCTGGTTCCATCAAAGAAATTTGAAGCACCTTCGTGTGCCACCAATCCAGCTGAAAGCAAACCTCCACATGCACCCTCTGAGACGGCAATGGTGTGACCATGCTTGAGAAGAGCGTTTATCGTACGCTGCGGGACTTCAATGGGTATTCTGTCCATCGTTAGGCTTATATGGTGGCAGTGTTTTTACTGCTTGAAAAATGCGAAACTTCTTTATCTTCCTATTATTGCAACAATATACATGTTTGAATTCATATGTTCAGAAACATCCAAAGATACAGTCAACGGATTGCTGACTGTACTAAAGGAAGCGCTTATCAATGGCACATACAGTGATATTCAGGTCCAAGCGTTTGCGAACACGTACAGTTTACACAAAGTGATTTTGACAGGATCAGGGTTCTTTAAAAGAGCATTACAATGGACAGAGGATGATGATAGCATATCCAGCGGTGGTAAAGTGTCCAGTGCAATTGTTTTTTCTGATAATGGGTTTTCAAAAGATGCCTTTGAATTATGTATAGCTGTTCTGTACGGCTATCAACTGGAGGAATTGATTAAGCAGCGTGCTATAGAAGTTATGGTGGTTGCACAGTATTTAGATATGCCTGATTTAGTCGATTACTGTATTGATTGGGTTGTCAAGGACGTATCACTGGATAATTTGGGTGAAATTTTGCCATTTAGTCTCGACCATAACTATCAAAGGTTGACCGATACTTGTGTGGCTTTACTGGCGATGAACGGATACCAAGCAGGTGCCGAAATATGGAGAGGTGTTCCTGTAAGCATTATTGCAAATATTATGAAATCCAATTGGTTTTTTGTTCCCTCTGAATGGCATCGATGCATGTTTTTAATAGAGATCATTAAACTTCACGATAACAGCAAGGCTCTTGTGGATGTCTTAAACAATGACATTATGTATTGTCACTTTTCACATGACCAGCTCTTTTCCCTTGGAAATCTAACCAATCTCATTGATCATGCGACATTGAAATCTGCGTTGTGGCAATCGGTTCAATTACAGCATCACATTCTCAGTGGCAAAGATTACTTATCACAGCATACCTGGCCTATACCTTCAAAAGATGAGACATTATCAGGTTTGGTCCCAGATTTAACCTATTCTGAAAACCCAATAACCACAAAAATACCGCCATTCCGATTCTCAGTGGCATTCAGTGATGTCTCAAATTTACCAGCAAATAAAAGAATTTATAGTAAGACTTTTTGGTACTTGGGGTCGTATTGGAACGTTTATTTACAAAAATCAGAGCTAGTTTTGACAGGACAATATCAAATTGGCATTTATCTTCATCGCGCTAATCATACAACTGTGAACGCTCTCCAGCAAGATGCCATTTCAGACGATGATTCATTTGTTACAGGATTTAATTGCGGCGCAAACAGTAGCAAAAATGGCATTCAAAATAAAGATATATTTGATGTTTTATCAAATGAGGATAGGAACATTGAACAAAAGATGACGAATTTGAAATTAAACGATTCTAAGAAATTGTCGATACCATACGAAGATAAACGTGAACAGTTAGGAGTTTATTTTTCCTTTTATACCCCATCAAGGTTAAATAAACCAGAGATTACGTCTTTCTTCTCTATCCCAAATAAATTTTCCATGAACCAGTCTTGGGGTTGGAAGAGCAACAACTTATGTCAGTTCGATTCATTGGGCCATTTCTTACCTAATGATGACGAGCTACTAAAATTCATAATAGTATTAGGTCAATAAATAAAATAAACTATAGCATTTATAAAACGACTTTGAAAAGATATTCTTAAAGTTTAACTTGAGACCCACTCAACGTCCCATCTTAATTTTGAGCCGTTTAAGAATGGGACAACTTTGATGCCATCGTCCCATTCGCAAATTTCTTCAACATTAACAGCTCTTTCGACTAATACAACTTCGTCTTGAGATACCAAATCTTTAGTCTTAGTTTCGTAAAATTGGTGGCCAAATTCAGAAACAAAGCCTTTTAACTTGTTTAGTTTGCCAACGTTATCAAATGCTTCCGCAAGGTATGCCAAAGCGTATGGTTGGGTGTAAACACCTGCGCAAACGCCCTTGAAAACGGTCTTCTTACTGACATCGTGGGGAGCCGAGTCTGAGCCAAAGATAAACCATGGCTTGCCGCTTGTTGCAGCTCTGAGTAGTGCTCTCTTGTCACTTGGCAACTTGGCGACTGGTTTACAGAAATTGACTGGAGCGCCGGCCCAGTCGTCAACAGTCAAAAACAAATGGTGTGCAGTGATACTTGCGACAACCTTCGGTATGGTGCCCTGTTGGAGATCCTTGTTAATGTGGTCAATGGTTTTTATTGCAGCTGCGGTAGTACAGTGTTCCAATACAATTTTCAAGTCAGGGAAATCGTTGTGTAGTTTGATTAGTGCTGGCAAAAACTTTGGTTCTGCATTCATCACATGTATGTCTTCGTTATCATTCTCATCTTCTTCGTCTATGGTGGTATCCTCTTTTTTCACTGATGGCTTTTCACCATGTAAGTTCAATACTAACCCGTACTTTTGCATCACCTCAAAAATAGGGTAGAAAACACTGAAATCGTTAGGGTCAACACCGGCACTAGAGTTAGTAGTGACACCTGCCGGATAACATTTGATACCTCTGATGGCACCTTCCTTAGCGGCTCTTTCCACAACTTCTGGTGTTAGGTCCTTGGAAAGATAAAAGGTCATCAAAAACGTCGTCTTTGGCGCTAGCGCTTGCAATTCCTTGTGGTATTGTGTCACTTGTTCTATTGTGGTCACTGGTGGAGTCAAGTTGGGCATGATGTACGCAAGCGACATACCACCCTGTCTGACTGTTGGTGTGACGTGGTTCATCATTGTGCCCTGTCTTAAATGCACATGGTAATCGGCTGGACAGCCTAGCGACACTTTTCTCATATTTGACATGTATTTCTTGACACTTGGGTATGTTGTCATCAAACACTTGATGTCAACTCCGGAGTCTAACTTTCAGATTGAAGCCAAAAACCGTTTTTTTTTCACTTTTTCATTTCTTTTTTGACTGTGTTCCATTTTTCCATTGCATATACGGCTTATGTCAGCAATGCATGAAATTTCATTTGTTGCAGATGAGAAATAAAAATTTTCAGTACAGTACCTTCCTATAAGTAGGAGAAGAGTGATAGAAGGATGTCAGTGGCACCAGCATTATCAACAAATCAGGAAGAGGACCTTTTTTCACAAACTGCGACCTTTTCAAAGGAGGAATTGGCGCTCCGGAGGGGGTATTTAGGACCATATCATGCAGATGATCTTGAAAGCGTCATTAGTGACTATTACTCACTAGAAGCATTAGCAACAAGGCTCAATGAAGTGAATAGCACCAAGATAGCACTACAGTTCCCAGACGAACTCATGCAAGATTCTGCTATTATATCACAAATTCTGCGATCAAAAATCGACACGCATAAAAGCATCTGGATTCTCGCAGATACATCGTACTCTCCCTGCTGTATAGACACCATCGCCGCAGAACACTCTGCGTCAACGCACATTGTGCATTTTGGTGATGCTTGCTTAAATCCAGTGAAAAATTTATCAGCTACATATGTCTTTGGAAAACCACACCTCGATTTAAACAGGATCGCAAGTGCAGCACTCAGTGCCCTAGATGAATATAGTGAAAACGTATGCTTGATGGGTGACGCGTGCCACAGTTACGTCTTACCTGAGTTGAAGGATAAAATGATTTCCCTGGGGTGGAAGGGAGAAAATTTAACAATTGCATCACTGGATTCATCATTACCAACTAATGAAGGCCAAGATGTTGTATTCATCGATTACTCAAGGCAGAATGGGACCGGTGTTAAAGTTGCCAACAGAATAATGGAAGGTATACAAGCCCGCACCGTTGATCACGAAAACTCCAATGAGTTTAACCAGTCGCTAGATGAAATCACTCAATCATACCATTTAATACATCTAACAACCCCATCAGATTCACGAATGTTGCTACTAAATACGAAATTTCAAAGTGTCACATATATAGATGCTATCAATGCCAAAATATCTGCAAAGAGACCTCCTAATTTAATGAAACGTTACAAATTCATGCATGAAGCCAGATCAGCTTCCACAATTGGTATTCTACTAAATACACTTTCTCTTTCTAATACACTAACATTAATGAACACAATAGTAGACTGGGTCCATAAAGCTGATAAAAAACATTACTTGTTTGTCGTTGGTAAACCGAACGTTGCAAAATTAGCAAATTTTGAATGCGTTGACGTTTGGTGTGTCATTGGTTGTGGTGAGAATGGTATAATCATTGATCAGTATGATGAGTATTGGAAACCAATGGTAACTCCTTATGAGTTGTGGCTTGCCTTAGGGGAAAATGTTCAATGGCAAGGCAATTGGGTGGTTGATTTCAACCAAGTTTTAGAAAACAACCCTACAGAAAGCGATACCAATGAAGACGATAATAGTGACAAAGAGTACCACAGTGAAGATGACGCTCCTCAGTTTAATCCTGTCACTGGTAAGCTTTCTCTTAATAGGCCATTAAGACAGCTCAAACACCTAGAGTTAGAAATGGATCAAAGTGCTTCGGAAATGGAGCCAAGTGAAAATGCAGTTGTTGGCTCTATGTCTGGTCAACTTACAGTCAAAAATACAATTTCTTTAGCGGCTATGCATTTACAGGACAGAAAATGGACTGGTTTAGGTAGCGATTTTACAGACGATTGTGGAGAGGCTGCTGAAATTGAAGAAGGCAGGACTGGTATTGCAAGGGATTACCTTCATGATAATTTATAGATTACATTTCATCAATATTTTATACCTCTTATAAAATAAAATAAAATAAAATTAAGTCATCTTCTCTATAAAACTGAAGATTCCTTTTTCGTTCATCATTTGAAAATTATCATGCCCACTAATGCTTATGCTTATAGATTCTTTTTATTATAGTATTTATTTTCTACCTGCTTTTTTTGTGTTGCCATTTTTTTTACTAATTTTGATGAGCTGCATTGGATTATTTTGTAAATTGTTTAATCCTTTATTGTTACTATTGTTACTTCCATTTCGTGGCAATGCAGGGATATTTCTTGACTCTACAACTGTTCTTGCAGGAATATAACCAGATGTAGATTTAGCTGCTGGGTTCAAATTTTTAGACCCCTTACTTGATGTTTTTTCAGAGATATCCGTTTTTGAGGATTTCTCACCGTTGATGCCAATTGGATCTCCCTTCTTAGGCTTCTTATGTTTTTTTGGAGGGACTGTTTCCATCTCTTCAATTTTAGCAGCTCTCTTTGGTAGTGGTAAAAATCCAGATGTGATTTTCATTTCACCACTTCTCTTCTTCGCAAACTGAGAGGACTTTGTAAAACCAGGGGTAAGGTTCGTGATCAAATTCCTTCCTCTGGCATCATTGATTAAATCTTTCCATGTCTTATTGGAAATCAATGTGTCAATTTCTCCCAAAATCCATAGAGAAGTTCTTGCTCTTGTTAGCGCAACATTCATCCTTCGTATATCTGCCAAAAACCCAATACCTTGGTGCGCTTCAGCTCTGACACACGAAAACAAAATGATTTCTTTTTCCTGACCTTGAAATCCATCAACCGTATTAAAATCAACTTCAGAATTAATACTGTGACCAAATTCCCTGAAAAAAATATCTTTCAAAACTCTAATTTGTTCTTTGTATGGGGAAATAATACCAATCTTGCCCTGCCAGTTATAATCTTGAAACCTTTTAAATAAATCCTTCACAATCTCTAAACACATTTGTGCTTCTGTACTATTAAATAATGACATAGTACGAGCATTTTTTTTCTGCTGTCCTTCAATTTGAAAGAATCTGTAAGGGCTATAGTTTTCTAAACCGTGCCATGGTCTTTTATTCATATCGGCTAAACCTTCACCATCTAAGAGCTTTGAGTTGTAAAATTCCTTTGATGGAAATCGAGAAATTTCAGGATGCATACGATATTGGGTGTTCAATAAATAAATGGAGTTTTTGTGGTTGTTTTGCATTCTGACGAAGAGGGACTGCTCATAGTTATATGCTGCAGCTTTCTGTGACAAAACCGTTGGCGGTAATTGATTTGGGTCACCAACCATAATGCATTTCTTACAGCCATATCTCAATGGAATAATGGCACTCAGTTCAATACATTGAGCAGCTTCATCTATGACAACGGTATCAAAAGTCATTGACATTCGAGCAAGAACATCATGAGCTGAACCAGATAATGTAGAACAAACAACTTGAGCTTCGTTCAAAATCTTGAATTGTAGATTTCTTCTTTCAATTTCCCTATTACGATATTTGACAGCTCTCTGCTCTCTGGCTTCATCGAGTTTTTTACCAAGATCACGACGCTTGCTCATTACTTGTTGAAGTTTGAGCTCATACTCAGCAACCTGATTTTCAGTCAACTCCGTATTTTCCAACTTATTTCTCAAAGAATCTCTTTCAAGAATGCACTTCCTATGCTCCTCTCTAATTTTGGAATCATCTGAATACGAAAATGCGCTTAACTGTTGGTCAACTTGTTCTTCTAATGTCAAGTCTCTGACCTGCTCGTTAATTGCGTCCGATTTACCTAATCTAACAACATTTGGGTTAAAAAGTATACCTCTAGAGTTTTTAATTCCATTTTTTATTCTCAAAACTAATTCATCGACAGCAGCGTTAGAAGGAGCACAAATTAAAATTTTTCTTTTAGGAGCAGAGCCATTTTGAACAGTACCTGGTGTCATAACTTGGTGCACTCCAATCGATGCATTGGTAAGAAAGTATCCAATAACACCTAGAATGGTTTTGGTCTTACCAGTACCAGGCGGACCTTGAATAAGAGAAAATCCATCTCCGTGGACCGTTCCAGTAATTGCTTGGGCTTGGGAATCATTAACATCATAAACATTTTTTATTTCCTGTATCTTTTGAGTGGTTGGTCTATATAAGGACCCAATGCTTCCTTTAATAATATCGTTGCATAAATCGTAATACTGAAAACCTCTTAGAGATGAGTATTCTCTCTCAATAGTAGTCATTGTAATGACTTTCATACCAATCACCTCCATTTGTGGTGAAATTTTATTGAGGAAAGACTGAGAAGCAGTTGAAACTCTCAATGTTATATCTGAGAACATATTATTTGTAGATTTTATTTCCTTGACTTTGGCCAAACAGTTCAATTTACATTTTTGAGCTAATTCTTTTGGCACACTCTCGTCGTCTGCAGGCAGATTATCGATCAACATCAAAACAACCAAGTCATTATCACTAATAAATCTGTTTTCAGCTAAGACTGATTTTTTGACGCTTGCATATACATCAAAAAACTTGTCAGTAGCCGATCTTGAACCCATCGTCATACGAAAAGGTTTTTCATTGGCTAGCTGTTTTGACCGTTGAATTGACTGCCAACATTCTAAAAGAAGCAAAGGTTCAAAAGCTTTCAAATAGTCTGATGGAGAATCAAACTGATTTTTGACTTTTTCACATCTGTCCAAAATAGATTTATCATCAGGCATGTCACTTGTTTCATTATAGTTCCATTTGAGAACATTCAAATATAATGGTGTCATGTCAACATTCAATCTCAACCGCATCAATTCTTCCTCTTTCTTTTTCTGCTTGAGTAATTGCTGTTTGGCTGTATCTGGATTTGGATTTGGAAGGCTAAATTTGGTACCTTGCAATGACTGTAACTTTAACTTCGACTTTTTCATTTTTTCTAATACCTGTTCTCTTGTAAATAAACCGGCACCTTCATCATTATCTGAATCATCAGATTCTAAATCACTTTCTGGCTTCTTTTTATTGAAGCCTTCTGGTCTCGCTGGAGCGGGATTTACAGCTGGCAAAGCTCTCTTTTGTGCAAGTTTCAACTTTGCTTCTTCCAGAGCAGACAGTCTTTTTGGAACTGTCAAATCAATTTCGTCTTTTTTAGCATATGGTTTCAAAAATTGGCTCAAGCTTCCCTGTTTATTTGCTGATCTTGGTGTGTAGCTCATGCCTGATTCCAACTTAATACTGGATTCGGCTTCTGGAGAAGAAGAAATTGCTTGAGTTGTGGTTGGTGGCTGGGTCATTATCTCAACTAATTTACTATTCATAGCTCTAGCCTTTATCAATAATTCACCTCTCTGTTCCGCTGACATCTTATTATTGAATCTTTTGGCCTTCATACATAATTTGACCAAAATTTCCAAGATTTCACTATTGAATTTGACATCACTTTGAGCACAAAGATCAAAAAGGTTTTTAATAAGGTTTACACAAATGACCAGTAAAGCGGTATCACTTAAACGAAGCCATTTGAACAAGTCCCACAAGGTTGGCAAGACAGGTGTTAGTAAACATTTTGTCATATTGGTGATGTTGCTATTGGTGTTGTAAGAAATAACAGCATTAATTACTTTAATACCATTGATAACAGCCGTTGATAAATCCAAAACATCTCTGGTGAAATCTAACAGCTCGGCACTAATTTTATTGGAATGTTCTTTATTAGTTAAGGTTGCTTTGATTTTTTCGTAATTGACAGACCATTCGAAGATGTTTCTAAAAATCATACCAAGGAAATTCCAGGTAGATTTCCAAAATTTTAAGATAAGTTTGTCACTTTTGGCGAAACCTCCATCGACGATGACACCTGTGATAGGGTCGAAAAGCACAGAAACTAGGTCCATCAAAATTTTAACGCCTCTTTTAACGCCTGTAAAAACGTGCAATCCAACATCCGACAATCCATCAACTGCATCAGCAATAGATTGTAATAATATTTCGGCGTCAATACCATTTTTGCGGTGAGCGCCAAATCCTGCTGCTAATGCCTCTTGTCTGCCATCGACATCCCAGCATTCATACAAATAACCCATAGTTGCTTCATAAATTTTTTCCTCAGGACAAAAAAGACTTGACCAAAGAGACTTTGAAACGGCTCTATTATTTAATAAAGCTACCATTGATGTTTGTGACATATGCTGAGCCAACCTATTCATAAAAGAAGTAAATGAAGCTGTGAATCCAGAGATCATTTTATTGTGAGCATTACAAGCTGCAATAATATCTCGTAAATCTTTATCCGCAAGCTTTATGGTGTTTGCTGAGGTTTTATTAATTCCAGTACCACTTTGAATTTTGGTTTTGAAGTATAAAATATCAATAGCCCATATTTTGTTTATGCTATATTCAGAAACTGAAAATGACTTCATTATTTGAAACAATATCTGAGATTGATTAGTACTTAGTTGTGGAAGTTTAGTTGATAATAACCCCCACATTGTTGACCATTCCCATTGAAAGTGAACTGGTTTACCTGTAGACAATTGTAAACTTTGAAATGACAATGTAGTTATATCATAAGTGATGGAAGAATATATTAAATGTGAAGCACAAACGCTAAGCTCAGCATTCTGCAAAGTATCAAAGATCATAATTGATTTCTTGTCTAGAACAGATCTTGCACTAGCTTTATAGTTGATTTCATTTTCTAAATCCTTTGCATCTTTAGAAGTAAGTTTCAAAGTTTTGGCGAGCATATTCATCACATAAATACCTATGAAGGTACCACAATTTGGATTAGAGATGTGATTAATTAAAAAGCCAAACAAGGCCACAATAAATTGGCAATTATCAGGCCCTTCTAAAATGTCAGAACATTTTCCCATCCATTCAAACAAATCAATAAATGCAGGATTCCTTGAAGAATCAGCTTCTTTGCCCTTCTTTGGAAGAATACTGCTTGGTAATTTGTTAAATAATAATACAAACTCTGGATTTTTGAAGGTCATATCAAAAAACGATCTGTAATTGTGAGGTTTGATCAATTCAAATGTCTCAAGTCCAAACTTCTGAAGCATAGCAGATAGGAATCTTAGTAGAAAAGTTAACGGTTTATCGGGAAAACTGAATATATGATGGATAAATAAGGTAGGCATCGGCACTATTCTGAAAGTTGATATCTTTTTAAAACAGTCAGAGGTTTTTAAGTTAAAAATTGAGTTTCTAATACTTTCCTTTTGAGATAGTTTTACCAATGGCACCACATTTGACCAGAATTCAACTGCTTTATCACCTGAATAGACTGAAGGGTTTTGAATGTTAAAATAATGTACTTCGAACTCTTCTTCAAATAGCGCAGATAAATCTGTGGTGGTGAATTCAGTTTTGTACTCGTAAAGGTTATTCAAAGCCCACTCACGCTCAGTCTCTGATCCTTCAAACATCAAGTAGATCAAACCAGGATACAGTTTGCATTCCTTGGATAACATTTCGTGAGCCGGATTGAAAAAATTGAAACAACCATGAAAGTATGACTTCAAATTGCTGTTCAATCGTAACAGCCTTGGATTCAAAAAACATTCAGCCAAGATCAAGGTGACAGTTTCTGACAATTTCTGAGGGTCCAGTTTGTCGTTAATGGATTTATTTAATCGTTCCAGAAGACTCTCAGCTTCCCACTTAGCGGGTATATTGAGTGTCTTCTCCATGGCGTCATAGGGCACCGCCTTTTCGAGCAGAAACTTATTCCTTAGGTCAGCTCTGGCCATATGGTACTTTTGGAGACATTTCAAGCAGCTATTAAGAGACAGACGAATATTAGCAAACTGTGGAGCGTTGAAATCCACTTCAAATCCTGCAAGAACAATAATCAGAAACGTCACGATCTCTGCTGCCACGTCTGAATGGCAAAAGATGTGTAAATGGTCTTTTTCTTCTATTTCAAGATAAAACGCCATTGATTCCTCCACCACCGTTTCCTGTAAAGCGGCATCGTCCATGAAAAACGACTGGCTGATTCGTGTCAATAACTTATCAGAGTCCACAGGCATCAGATTCCCTATTTGTTACTGAATTATATAGAAAAAAGCTTGTGTCTGTTGAAAAGAATCAGCTTTCCACAAATTTTCTTAGTTCGCCTTTATAAGAGGAATTGAATATTTTTTTCAGTTGGTTGTGACACCGTCTAGGATTGCAGGCGGGGGGTATAATGAAGCCAGCTGGTGCTAGCATTTCTGCATAGGCTTTTAGTTATGAGACATACGTGGGTTGCAATGAGATCAGCGATGAACCTGCTGAAACAGAGCCAGGAGCTACGTAAAATGGCCGCTGAAGTTCATCAGCGACGAGATAAACTGAAGAAGGAAGCTGTTCGAATGTTTAAAACTAACAATAAGTTCATGGCTACAGAACTCGCAGGTAAAGCGCAGTCTTTGAAACGTCAAGCTGATGAGTACAGCTTAAAAGCTGCAAAACTGTGTTACCAATATTATAACTCAAATGAAAATCTGAATTCAATTGATCTTCATGGACTTAGCACAAGTGAAGCTAGGTATTATCTTGGTCAGTTCATGCAAACATTGATTAAAAGAAATCAGACATTTTTTGATGTCTATGTTGGAAGGGGAAATAACTCAACCAATGGACCACGTCTTAATGAAACAGTTCACGATCTTTGTTACAGCTTGGATATCTATTGCGAAAATCCTGAGCCAGGAAAGTGGTATCTTGACATGGGTAGGGGGTTCGACTATAACTTATTTTCATAAAAGAAATGTAGTTAACTTAATAAATAATGTAAATTTGACACAAGGTACGCTTTCTAGCATCTGAATTATATAGCTTCACAATTTACTCAAAACTAAGTCCAACTTCTCTTCAAGCTGCTTTAGCTTTTCATCTTTCTCGAAGTTAGACTTAGTAAGCTTTTCAACAGTGGTTTCTAAAGAGTGGACTAAAGCATTGAGCTTTTCTATGTTGGACTTTAAACTGCCAGAGGCAACAGATTTTGGCTTTTCATCATTAGAAGGTGCCGAAGTTTCAGCTTTTACTGGTGTTTCAACCTTGACTGGTGTTTCGACCTTGGCTGGTGGTGTTTCGACTTGAACTGGCGTCTCAACTCTAACCGGTGTTTGAATGCCACTTGTAGTGGATGGTGATTTGGATTTTACAGTTTGCTTTTCTTCCTTCCATTCTTCCTCGTTATTGTCATCGACATCCTGAGTATCGTCATGATCAGAAAGATCATTAACTTTATTCAGTAAGGAATCAATTTTCTTTTCCTTCAACATTGTTTCAACACCCTTTTCAGTAGATTGAGTAAATACTGCTTTGACTTCTTCTTTCTTTACTGCAGGCTCCTTTTCTTTAGGTTTTGGCTCCTCTTTTTTTTCTTCTGGTTTTGCGTCAGTCTCTGATGCTGATGCTGTTTGAGCTGCTTTTCCGACACAAACAGGGCCAGATGTTGATGGCGTGGTTGATGGCGTTGAATTTCCATCATAAATATCTCTCATAGAACACAAAACTGGCCCCAAAACAGCTTTGCCAGCAAAAAATTGTTCAGCACTTAAAGCTGCTTCAGCTGCTGGTGCATCAGGATAGATATCGTCCTGGAACATTTCTGAACGTCTAGGAACAATAAATGATAATGGTTCAATTGCATTGTTACTAAGTAATTTATAAGCTTTTAGAATCTCGTTGTCTTTAACATTAACGGCTCTTTTTGGGGCAACAGCAAATCCACGTTGCGGCTCAACAGATTGATATTCAGATAACTCATATATGTCATCATTTTCGATTGAAAATTCATAATAACGAACATTACCATCACCTTTACCAGCGAGAAACAGCAAATTGGTACCTGGGTCAAAAAATGGCATCAAAATACCCGATGATGAATCCACTGGTATCACACCACCAATTGCACCAGAAGCCAAATCGTCTGTATTCCATAGACCAAGTTGTCTTTCTGAAAATCTGTCAAATCCAGTAGTAGCAATTCTATTAGTATTACCTAACCAAACAACACGAGTAGCTTTAGCACCAGTGTGGCCAGGCGCTTCTGAAAGTAGAACACCAGATCTTGCATCCCAGATACGTAATTTTTTGTCACGAGAAGCGGTAACAATTTGAGTACCATTGTAGTTCCAGTCGAATGAAGTAATTAGATCCTTTTGTTGTAAGGTAACAATGCACTTTTTAGTTTCTAAATTCCAAATCTTTATGGAGTAATCGAAAGAGGAGGAAGCTAAAACATTTCTGGCAACTGGATTGAAAGATAAGTGCCCCACTTTTCTGGTGTGTCCAGCAAGCACATCAGTTGGTTCTACGTCAATGATATTTTCCTTATCAGCATGACAGTAAGTGTAGCCTTCAGGAACCTTCCACAATAGAATTTTACCATCATCACCACATGAAGCAATTTTATCATCGTCAAATGGATCAAAGGCGGTATCTAACACTGAACCACCGGTGTGGCCTCTAAACATTGGAACTTTTTCTGGTGCCTTACCGAATTCATCCAATGGTATCACAGTAAATGCACCAATGCTATTGGCATTCAGTGAAAGGTATTTACCATTTGCTTGTAGAATATTAGAATCAAAAGCAGATATTGTAGGCTTCAAGTTTTCATAGCAAAGTTCCTTTTTTGCTGGTTGACCGTAAACATGTCTATACTTCGACGGACGCACAAAACTGGCACTAAGTGAGTTGCAATTACGTTAGTAATTTGAATCTGTTTTGTTTGCATTGATGGTGTGCAAGTACATACCTCATTTGGACTAAACTTTCGGAGAACAATACCTTCTATCTCAATGTGCAAACATCGCATAAACAAATTTTGAACACCGCAACTTTTCGAATCTAAGCTTCAGATCATCTCAAGGCTGTGTACGGAACCCCGTTCTTGGCACAGATCTGTATAAAAGGATCAGAAGAACCATCAAGTTGAGTTTATTTGACTGTTGGTGTTCTGTATCAAGCAGCCAATAATGTCTGACAACACCTGCACCTCAATCTTGTATCCTAAGGATCAAACCCCACTTCCAAAGCCTGCTCCAAAAGGATTGGAAGAAAGATCAATTCTTGACTTGTTCTCCTTGAAGAACAAGATCTGTGTTGTCACTGGTGCTGCCAGATTCAGTGGTATTGGCTTCAACGCTGCTAAAGCATACTGTGAAGCTGGCTGTAAAGGCTTGGCCTTGTGGGATTATGCTGACTGCACTGAAGCTGCTAAGTATCTTTCTGAGACTTACGGAACCACTGTCAAGGTGTACAAGGTCGATGTCACCTCCTCCAAGAACGTGCAAGACACAATCAACCAAGTTGTTGCGGATTTTGGTGCCATTGACGTTTTTGTTGCCAATGCTGGTGTTGCCTGGGAAACTGGTCCTGTCGTTGATGAACAAAACGACGATGACAGAAGCTGGCACAAGCTTATTGACGTCGATGTCAACGGTGTCTACTACTGTGCAAGACACGTCGGTAAGATTTTCCAGAAGCAAAAATCTGGTTCTCTGATCATCACTGCTTCCATGTCCGGTTTGATTGTTAACATTCCAAACATGCAAATGCCTTACAATGCTGCCAAGGCCGCTTGTATTCACATGGCCAAGTCGCTTGCTGTTGAATTCGCTAACTTTGGTGCCAGAGTGAACGCTATCTGCCCAGGTTACATGGACACTGGTCTTTCAGATTTCCTTGATCAAAAGGTGCTTAACACCTGGGTTCAATTGATCCCAATGGGTAGACAAGGTATTGCCAAGGAGCTAGCTGGTGCATACTTGTACTTGGCCACTGACGCGTCAAACTACACAACTGGTTCTGCTATGGTCATTGATGGTGGTTATACCGCTCCATAAACATATGCACTAAGTCTGTATAGCTCATGTATAGTATTCGGTTATTTAAATATTTGTATTTCCATGTTCTTAATTACAAAACAATGTTTGATGAAAGAAGAGCTCATGAGTGATAGAAGACAACAGGCCACTGAGCACACTAAACTGCTTTATTTTGTAAGCGCTCAGCAGCTTATCAACTGTTATCTTTTGTAAAGTAATGTACAAGGCTTGTATGCTAGTGGAACATTGTATTATGTGTTGTCAACAAGAATACTGCAATAATAAAGATCATTATAAAGCAGTATTAAAACTTATGGATGCAAAGTCGTTTTGATAAATATCGGTCTGCTTAGTGAAGTTGACATATTCGAAGACTGACGTTTTGACGATATTCAGAATCGGTAGTAGTAATGCCGAGTTACATTTGTAGCTTGATAGCTATTAATCGCAATTTTCAATTACATAAATCACCAATTACTAACACCGCAAATTATAATCGTTCGTCTTCGATAAAATGTTTCCATATAATGTCAGACGTTAGGTGCTTGTAATATTGAACAGTCTTTATCAACGAGTATAGTTTAGTGCTGGCTGTTTGATGTTTATGAGATTTTAGGTTACTCTACTATATTCATTGTGAAATGTGCAAACCTTTTTTGTATAAGATTCAATTTCCTTACAGCAATAGTTGCTAATTCTAGAGTTAACAGTAAGAGCAAATCCACAGCAGACTCCAATTACTTTTTGATCAGTAATTTGCTAAGATATTATTATGCAATATTTTAAGTCAGGCAAAGTGCTTTGCAGAGACAAATTTAAGATGCACCATCAATCTAAATATTCAATATGATGTTTAACTAAAATTTGGAAAAAAAGTTCAATTATGTGAAGCCTTATAGTAAGGCTGCAAAAAATTTAAGAACTGATTTGAACTTTGAAGTTTTAAAGAGTAATGCTTCAAGTAGTTGTGCTATATGACAATAAGCTTATACTGTAAAACGCAAGGAATCACTGACTTAAACTTACTTATTACACTAAATGTTTTCAGACTCTATGAGCACTTCTCAAAACGTAGAATCGTGAACCTGGCTCTCTGTTAAACCACTGATTACAAAGCCATTTACTTTTTTCTACGCTTTTCCCGGCAGTCTTGTATGGAAAGGTGTGCTATGGCGTCAGTTCAAATAGCAGGCCAGTCAAAAAATTTGCAAAGATCTAAGTAAAAATTTCATACTTTCAAGTAATGAATGATATTTGTATTTTGTTTAATTCCAAGAATCTTACTTTTTTTGAAATACTAGTTAAGAAGCTTTTTTTATTTTCATGCTTTCTCAACTGGTGAATAACAATAGTTGGCGCCTTTACAAAAATTTTATTACTTTTACTGAATTGTAGAATGTGTATGTGAATTGATGTGCTATTTCAACTATACCATACACAAAACCTAGTGTATAGGGTTTTCAACTTAATAAAATAAATCAAGCTTCGCGCTTAAACCATAGTATATTTGAATAACTGTCTTGACAGCATTTCAATCTATAGCTACATTGTCAATTGTTCATGCAACCACACCGACTATGTAAAGTACTGAATAAAAGCATACACAAACAAGAACCCAAGTAAAGTAAAGCTAAAATAAAGAAAACCATATCGACACGCCTATTCCTTTTTCCGAAGTCTAGTTTTGTATTTCATAAAACTGTGCATGTATATTCTACAAATAAACAATAATGGTCTGTAATTCGCATCGTATTAACTTTTCTTAGCATTATGTGAACTTTTAACATTACATTCTCTGCAAATAATGTCTAAAGTAGACTACATATAAACGTTTACAATTTATGCTTTAATCAAAGTTTTCTTCCTCTGAGAAAAATAAAGCGTTCATGTTAGTTTAAACAAAGTATTTAGTTTATTCTATTGATAACGACTATGTGCATATCATGAGCATCTTTACCTTGACACATGTCAACTCAGAACTCGGAAGATTTTCTGGTTCTAGAACAATAATAAAGTGAAGGTGTTTGGCTTCTTGGTAGTTGCTGCAATCTCAGTTTATGGTTATAATATAATCTTTCAAAAAGCATGCAGTTATGTGTAATGAGCTTCTCAATAAATCATTACTTCAGTATTTTCGTTGAAAATAAGCTTCTTCTTAGCACGCATGCGTGTCAAAGCTTCAGCAAATTTACTATTCAATGCAATCTAATTCTATTGCATTATGTCTGTTTACAGAGACAATCTTTAGTAAGCTTAAGCGCTAATTCCTTGACATGTACCACGCTCTACATATATACTGTTCAAACACGGATATGCAGATGAACAGCTATGGCAATTCTTCTGGAAATAAACTCTAACGTACGCTTAAATCACAAGGAGTAGCCAAGCTCAAAGTACTTTTCCAACACGAATATAGTTTAAATCACAATTACTCAAACAGCTACAGACAACATAACTTTTATGTAAACTTTCTTTTTGCCTGCCTCCTAAGTACCATTTAGAATTTATAATTTCTATCGAGAGTCCCTTTTGCATCAGTGAAAATGTACGTTTCTTGCATAAACACGCCATTTACATTTACCGATCAAGTGCTGTCGCAATCTGAAGAATCGCCACATGAGCGTTTAAAAAACGTCGCTATGCATGACGCTTCCTTAATGAAATGCCTCTACTTTCGGACAACTCTTGTGATGCTCGTTTATGTTTTATTGCCTAATTGAAAAACCGTTGGAATTCTCTGGAATTATTCAGAATTCTTACAACGGTAATGTATCATGGAAGTGCAAAAATAAAAGTTGTGCAGCGTTTTAAAATTCTGTAGCTTTTCTAATGATATAGAGAGACCAAGTTCTGTTTTAGTTTCTAGAACACTATGAGTGTATTTTCACCTTAGTGTCCACTTAAACGACAGGTTTGAACACCGCAATTTCTCCAGTCTCAGGTTTTAAGATGTTCAAGGCTGTGTACGGAACCCCGTTCTTGGCACAGATCTGTATAAAAGGATCAGAAGAACCATCAAGTTGAGTTTAGTTGACTGTTGGTGTTCTGTATCAAGCAACCAATAATGTCTGACAACACCTGTACCTCAATCTTGTATCCTAAGGATCAAACCCCACTTCCAAAGCCTGCTCCAAAAGGATTGGAAGAAAGATCAATTCTTGACTTGTTCTCCTTGAAGAACAAGATCTGTGTTGTCACTGGTGCTGCCAGATTCAGTGGTATTGGCTTCAACGCTGCTAAAGCATACTGTGAAGCTGGCTGTAAAGGCTTGGCCTTGTGGGATTATGCTGACTGCACTGAAGCTGCTAAGTATCTTTCTGAGACTTACGGAACCACTGTCAAGGTGTACAAGGTCGATGTCACCTCCTCCAAGAACGTGCAAGACACAATCAACCAAGTTGTTGCGGATTTTGGTGCCATTGACGTTTTTGTTGCCAATGCTGGTGTTGCCTGGGAAACTGGTCCTGTCGTTGATGAACAAAACGACGATGACAGAAGCTGGCACAAGCTTATTGACGTCGATGTCAACGGTGTCTACTACTGTGCAAGACACGTCGGTAAGATTTTCCAGAAGCAAAAATCTGGTTCTCTGATCATCACTGCTTCCATGTCCGGTTTGATTGTTAACATTCCAAACATGCAAATGCCTTACAATGCTGCCAAGGCCGCTTGTATTCACATGGCCAAGTCGCTTGCTGTTGAATTCGCTAACTTTGGTGCCAGAGTGAACGCTATCTGCCCAGGTTACATGGACACTGGTCTTTCAGATTTCCTTGATCAAAAGGTGCTTAACACCTGGGTTCAATTGATCCCAATGGGTAGACAAGGTATTGCCAAGGAGCTAGCTGGTGCATACTTGTACTTGGCCACTGACGCGTCAAACTACACAACTGGTTCCGCTATGGTCATCGACGGTGGTTATACCGCTCCATAAAGCATTTGCGACAAACCTGCATTTTATCTATCCTAGTATAGATTTCTAGACACTTATATTAATATTTGTAAGCTTTAATACGAACTTTATGAAAGAGAAGCTTGTAAGTAACAGAGTACAAAGAAGCGTGTTCATGAGCACTTGAAGTTTTTGTCATTTTATCTATTTTTGATAAAGTATTGTTTCACAGCAAAGAAACGGCTACAAATGTCAGGGATTAAGGTGACCTCTTACGACTTCAACTACCTACAATCGAATCCTTATAAGGGAATTACCAAGGAAATCTTGTTAGCTTCCCTTCATAAAGTTCAAGTAGATACTTTGCGTGTAAAATGCCCACAGCCTCCAACGGAAAGCACTGGATTATCGTCATATCTATGCTCACTAAGGAATATGTGGGCAAATGATGATGATGATAACAAAGAAAGGAGCAACTACTTATATGAAATTGATTGTTTAAAGGCTAAACAAGCTAACGCTGTGCTTTTTGAAGACTGGGAAGAAGCCTCCTTGAAATTAGATGAGTTAGAAGGTAACGACAAGTGGAAACTAGAGGAAAAATCCGACTTATATGACTATCAGGAGGTTAAAAAGCAGCTTCTCGAATTGCAAAGGTGTCGGGCCTGTGGGGATTATGAACATTTGCTTTATTTGATACGAACGTCCTGGAGAAGAGATTTTGGTGGTATTAATAACAAGGAGCTTTACAAAAAATGCCATATTGGAACAAAAAAGCTTATTGAAGATTACATTAAAGAATGTAGTGAATGTCTTGCTGAATTAGCATCTCCTAAATGCCCCTTGGATGACACATATCTTTTGGAAGTATTAATGGAAAGCAAACGAAGTTACGGAAGGGCTGCCATTACTCTGAGTGGAGGGGGTGCATTTGGCTTGATAGGTATTGGTTTATTCTCAACGTTGTTGGAGAAAGATGTGTTTCCAAAAATTGTTTCCGGTTCCAGTGGTGGATCAATTATTAGTTCAATCATTTGCTCAAAATCCAGCGATGAGGTGATTGAAATTCTTGGAAACATATTTGATAACAAGTTTGAAGCATTTAGCTTGGAAGACGAATCTGATACTATCTATTCACACTTATCAAGAATTTTAAAATATGGTGTTTGGTTTGACAACAAATATCTTCAAAATACAATGCAAAATTTTCTAGGCAATATCACATTTAAAGAAGCTTTCAATAAAACAGGGCGTATTTTGAACATTACAGTATCATCGGCTTCTGTTCATGATCAGCCTACATTGCTCAACTATTTAACTGCTCCTAATGTTCTTGTGTGGTCCGCAGTGTGTACTTCATGTTCATTACCATTTGTGTTTCCTTCTTCTGCTATTTATGAAAAGAACATGCAAACAGGTGATATTGATAAATGGTCCAATCCATCATTAAAATTTGTTGATGGCTCTTTAAATTCAGATTTGCCCATCGCAAGATTATCTGAAATGTTCAATGTGAATCATGTCATTGCATGCCAAATGAATCCTCATATTACTCCATTAGTGAAACTTGCTTCTGACTGCCTTGATGCCACGAATGCGGGTGTCAATTGGATGGTGAAACGTTATGCCTTCAAGTTGGCATCCTTGGCAACTCAGGAAACAATCCATTATATGGATATTTTGAATGAGCTTGGTGTTTGTGAGAATTTAGCCAAAAAGGTTAAACAAATGTTGATACAGTCATATAGTGGTGATATAACCATTTTGCCAGAAATTAATCCATCTGAATTCAATAAAACACTCTCAAACCCGACACCTTCATTCATATGGGAGTGCATTTTGAACGGAGCCAGAAGCACATGGCCTGAGCTTTCCATGATTGAAGACCAACTGTCCTTGGAGTTTGCACTTGATAAATATATCAGTATTATAAAGTCACGAGTTGTGTTTGGGAGTACTCGAGCTTCAAGTATGTCTACTATCAAGAATGTCAGGTCCTCATCATCTATGTTTGAAAACGCAAAAGCCAATTCCAACCCTAAACTTCGGACTGCATATAGACTGGTTTCGAATTCTGTTTCCGAACATTCAAAGAAGCCTTTGTTTACAAAAAGACAGGATAGATCAACAAGTGCTAAGACGAGTCCTATCAAACTTTCATATAATGGAAAACACCAGGAAAAGGTTAGATTTAGAGGGAAATCTATTTCTTTTATTCCCCCACGAGAAAGTGAAGATATTGGTGCACTAAATAACAAAAAAGGTTCTACATTAAGAAACTCGTTTATTGATTCACATAAGGGACTTATGGACAAGTTGAAAAGCAGCCAAATGGAAAAGATTGAGAGCGAGGAGCCTCCTGATGATAATGAAGGTGCTGATTGTAGCTATTCTTACTACGGGGCAGAAGATGAAGCTGATATGTTAACATTTGATGAACTGTCTACCCCTAAACCTAAACGAGCTCAAGGCAATAGTGAAAATATAAGCCCAATGAAGTCCAATGGCTCTCCAGGAGATCCTCGAACCAGATCTTTTTCTTCTGCGGATTATGATGATCCTTATGTGCTGAGATATTGGCCGCATGAAAATGGAAGAAGAACATCTTTAGGCGGAATACCTAAATAAAATAATTTCTTTAGTTGGCAAACTACTCCATATTATGATGCATTTTGCAATATATATATACCCTGATGTATTATTCAGTACTTCGCAATTCTATCAAAAATTTTACTCACTAAAAACTGTTTTTCAAGTTATCAATCTTTTGATTTTGAAGTTCAGATAAGATACATGTATGTTCTTGTGATCATATAATTTAACAATGACCTATAACTTTGTGTTTTTCGAGATTTTGTGAAAATAGAAATTAATTGCATCGGTTAAGCATGAAATTGCTGAGCCCCGTCTTTTTTTCCAGTTATTTGACAAGATATTATCATGACCGGATTCACTGCGTTAAGTCGGTATTTTATAAGCTTACTTTCAAACTTAAAGTCAATATTTGTTGTTTGTTTTGACTTTGAAGCATTGCATTATACTCTGATGACTTAATGATATTTATTTTAAGTCATTAAAATTCCTTTTCTTAGTGAACCTCACAAACTCAAAGATTTTAATGTGCACTATTTTTGTTACTACTGAAACTGTATTATGATTAATGAAGTTATACAATTTATTCTTGAAAAGAAATCAAATTAGAATGCTAGAAATTACACGTGTTACCCATTCTTCATCTCCAAAATCATAAGACTATGCTAATCAATATGCTATAAATGTTTGAGAGGGTGTTTTTTCTCAGCAATAAGCTGATTATTTGCAGCATGTCTTACAGCTCAAATATATTTGTTTGTGATATTTGACTTGCAAGTTCACAATTGTTTTACAATGTTTTTTCAAGCAAATCATTTTAAACCCCATAGCTCTGCATTTTTGGGTGCCAAACTTTGCTAGATTGATATTTTTGAAGTTTTTTTGTTGTTTGTTGAAAAGTTAAGACGCTTTTGGGTTCAATGAAAAGCCTAGCTGAATGTTGCTCAAATGTTCTGTTATTCAAACTTAAAATGAAAAAGCCCTCTATTGCTCTTCGAATTATAAGTGCAGAACCAATGATAAACTTTGCTCCAACAGGTGCTTTGAGATATGTTGAAGCAAAGGAACTATAAATTTTCTTTTTTGCCTTAAATATTAAAAGTGCACAAATGTTAGCAAGATAGTTTAAGTCTGTAAACAAACTAAGTTCAGGCAAATGAGCCAAACCCACATGCTAACGTTATAGATTATTTAGGCGTATACCATTTTACGTAGTTTGAAACTAATGAGCAAGAAAAATGCGACACGCTAAATATTACCTTAAATACATTCATCACATTCATTCGCTTTGTAAACGTTAACCTTTAGGCTTAGTTTATCTATGTCTTTGAAAATCGAAGTAGCTTCAGGGGAACATGACTCTCCAGTTTTGATTGAAAGCGGTCTGGCAAAAAAGCATGGGTATTTCGATGAAAAAATAACGGTGTTTGTATTTGTTAACGATGATTTACTAGCTCGTAGTCAAGTGGAGCTGGAAATCGTGTATGACAACGGGGAGCGTATACAATGCGAGCTTGCGAGTGCATTGGATAAAAATGCTGGACAGTTTTGGATTTGGAAAGGGTTTATCAAACCCAAAAAAGCGTGCAGTCGCATGACATTCTATGCCTCTTATAAGCAAACATCAGATGTTAAAGACGAAATTGAGCTCGAAAAATATCAGCAAGTTAGAATGCTAGATTTCAATGGCATCTACTTATGTGAAGATTTAGTTGATTCAAAAAACTCGATAAATAGTACAAATACTAGGTTTAGCTGTGAATACAGTATCCTTGTTTCCTCCTTGTTTCGAATGTCGATGAGAGCAATAAATATTATAAATGGAAGAAGAATGGCTTGTCTTGAAATAGCAACTTCGAGATCTATAACCTCTAATGGCATAGACATTGCTATTGAAAACATCAAACTCGAATGTGACAATTGGTCTTTTAAACCATTAAACGACATTAAGTATCCTCTGACATTACAGCCTAGTACCAAACTAGTACTTGCATATCAAATTAATAATACTGATAATCATACCATGAAACCAATTAGTTGTGTTATCTCATCAACAGTTAACAGAAGTACTAAAATAAAAACCATATGGGTGACGAACATTGATTTGAACGAAGTTAACCCACACCATCTGCAACCACAATCAGCATCAGCAAGTAATTTGCCTTTACCTAGCGTTTCCAAGCACAATAAAGAATTAAAAATGCCCAAATTTAGACAATCACAAAGTTCACCATTACTTAAATCTACAAAACAGCGATCGTCAAGTCATATAGTTGGCATGTCCAGTAATGAAAAGCTAACTTCACAACGACATTTTAGCTTACGACAAGTATCCTCAGCAACATCACTGAGCACGTCTTCCTTAGCTAATTCTCTAAATAGCAAACGAGGGCTGAAGATAAAAGTGTCAGGTCCAACAATAGTTAAACTTGGTGAAAAGTTCAGGTGGAAGCTGGAATTATCGAATCAAAGTCCTGACAAAATGGAGTTGATTATTTATGTACAAAGTTCAATTAATAAAGAATATGAAAAGAGTTTTCCACCTATTCCTATTCAGTCTGGCCCGGCTTATGACCCTGTTCCCCTATTTAGCAATCAGCAACTTGTGAGGAACTTTTACTATAAATTTAACAAATCGGGAATTGTGAGCTTAAGTAATCACTTGCGAGTACCCTTGGATTGTGGATCATTGTTTGAAACGGAGTTGCAGCTTGTAGGTTATGAAAAAGGATTATTTAATTTATACGATTTAAGAATTGTTGATGTTCTATCTGGTGTGGTATTTGAGTGTGGGAAATTATTGGATGTGTCAATAGTGTGATATTACCCAATAAAATAAGCTGGCGTTTTGTTTTACATAGATAAATTAAACTTATAATTTTCTCTCTCCAAATACTCCAGTAACTCTTCTGGATCATCAAATAGCCAACCGAACCACGTATAACCTTGATTGTTATCTAGTTTTAGCCACATGATTAATCGAATAACATCTTGGAATATGAACTTTGATCTTTCATTACTAAAGTCTACTACATTTCTGCCTTGACACTTGAGCCAAACATATAAAACTCTGAATAATTCCTGAACGTTCACATGCTCTTCAAATTTCCATAATGTTAATGTTCGTGTTAAATCCCATTCGTGAATGGTGAATTCATCAGGTGTATCAACGTTTTCAACAAAACTCAATAAATGTGCATCTTTTGTTTTGGAAAATAAAACGTCAAAGGCTTTTCTGATGTTTTCAAACTGGAACAATTCTAGTTTCTGTAGTGCAGGCTTGAATATGTCCTTGACATTCAAAGTTAAAGCAAAATATTTATGGGCCTTGGGAATGCTTTTGAGAAAGGGTATCGAAATTGAAAACGTTTTTTCAATAGAACCAGGTGTAGATGTTTTCATCTTAACTGTTGTTAATACTGTTCCACTTGGTGTGATATTACATAGTCCATCATTTGTTAATCCATTGAGGGTGTAGTCCATATCGCTAAACTTTTTCCCGTTTCCGTTATCCTCTTCGTGTGATTCAAAGGAAGAGAACTCAATGGTAGTTTTGTTGGAGGAAAACCAACGAGAAGTGTCATCATCTTTGAATTCAAATCTTAGTAGCTCATCACAATGATTTTTCAAGTTCAATCCAAAGATAACACACTCACCACACATGACATCAGCTGAAAGTAAACCTCCTTTATACTCTAAGTTTTGGATAAACAATCCGTCGTCCATTGGTGTGTTAATCTCGCCTACCTTGGTAATAACTCTAACCGTTGGTTCTATATCGATCAACTTTATTGAATTCAGAACTTGATCCCAAGCAATTGAAAATTCTTCTTTGTGTCGATGAAAAACTGACTGATTAACCATTGGAACAGTTACATTATAAGATGCAATCACTGGAAAATGGTCTGATCCTTTAATTGGTATACTAGTATACCCATCTTTTGTTAATTTTACATGACTTCTTGGGACAAACAAAATACGGTCTGTATAAGCAGGCAGCCGTTTAGGATCGTAGTTTGGGGTGGCTATCTCTTTCTTGAGTAGCATTGGCTTTGATGGATCAACTTTAAACGTGGGTGGGAACGTAACTTCAGGTTCGGTGAAACCTATCATAACATTATTTTTGAATCTTTCAGCTGTTAATTGATCTCTCAAAATCAAATCAGCATAATCACAAGAATTGACCAACTCGTCGACGTTTTTTCTATCAAAACTTGCTCCTAAATAATTGTCCCAGCCAACCTTCAACCTATAATTAGTATCTCCAGACACAAAAATGCAAGTTTTAGGATCATGAACTACTGTTGATTGCGGTAAATGGAAAGCTTTTAATTCAGAACCTAGTTTTAGCTTTTCTGATTCACTTAATTTGATTTCTAAGGTAAAATCAGCCTCTGAATGTGCCAATCGTTCTTCTTTAACACCATTTGTGTTTTTTCGTAACGTTGTATTTGTAAGTGCCACGGTAGGATCAATAAGACTTAATTTATTGGCAATTTTAGCCCAACTATCGAATCTTTGAGTCACTAATGGTTCGCCTTCACCATGAACAAGATGCACGTTGAAAACTTGAACTTCTACTCCAGGTAACCTTCTTAATCTACGAACATTGCTGTAGCTGAGAGAGTCGTGGTCAACTTCTCTACCAAAATCAAGACCACCAATTCTAAACTTCAATGAAATGCACCCTTTGTTACCCCAGCGCAAATATCCTAGTCCTAAAGTTTCTGCATTTATGTTGTGAATTTGGTCTACCACTGTGTCATTTGCAATTAAAATCGTTGTAAGTCCAAGTAAACCTGTTTTATATATAACTTTAAAAGACTTTGAAGTATTTTGGTGGTTCAATTCATTGATAACACAACGTCCCCAATCATCAATTCTCTCTGTGGACTTCTTCAGTGATGTTAACGAGATTGTTTCTTGTAGATTCACAACGTAAATGTCAAAGGCACTATCTAATAAAAGACTAAGATCAACATCTTGTGGGAGAGCCTGATTAACATTCCATGTTATGATTTTAAAGTTGACTGGTATGTCATTGCTTATAGCAGCTGAGTCCTTTAAATTGGTGAGATGGCACGCCAACAACAAATTGTGCCATTTCAATAGCGTAGAAGGATTTAGCTTTGGCAGAACCGAGATGAAAGCTGAAGAACAAGGACTCACTGGCGGTTTTCTAGTCTTTCGCTGACATATCGAAGACTGAGTAGTAATGTCCGTTTCACTTCTAAGATCCGATGTATCCACACTCATATCGCAATCCGTAGCTAAAGAATACAAATTTTTCGGTCGTATAGGTACAGAGATCTATAAGTATAGGTTTTTTTTTATTGTCTCCACGAATAACAGAATGTGGATTGTGAGAAACAGAGTTATGAAGCTACATATTAATATAATCAATAGATGGACATCATATATACGGTAATTTGAGTACTAGTCTGACCGAAATGTAATAAATCGTTTACAACTACTAAAAAGAAAGATGCCTTTTTATTTTATGCTTATGTCTTTGTCAGTTTGACCAATTGTTCCTGGTGGTGCTGTAGCCAAAACACTCTCGCTAAGTCCACCCGTCAAAACAGTTTCATCTTCTTCATTGTCGTCTTCTTTTTTCTCTTCTCTTTTTTCTTCTTCTCCTTCTCCTTCTCCTTCTTCTTCTTCTTCTTCTTCTTCTTCATCTTCACCGTCGTCTTTATTTTTCGGAGAGGAAGCTGCATTTAATAGGACATTAAGATTAACACTACGTCTTTTGGCATTCGACTTTGATCCTGAAACAACACGAAGGTCCACACCTTTACTAGCGCCTTTGGGGTTGATCAATTCTGAGGATTGTGAAACTGAAGTACTTCTCGATGTAGAAGAAACTGTTTTGGATAATGGATTGGTGACAGAATCTGAAGTTCTTGATTTTTCTAAGGGCAATGGTATATTAGAAGCAGAGACAAAAGAATCTGTGCTGTCGCCTTTTTCAAGTGAGATATCTGTAGAATTAATTGTAGATCTACCAAGTTGTGACTGCTGAGGCAAACATTTGCCAATCCAGAGGTTTTTCCATCCGTAAACAACACCGCAAACATCATTTTCTTCCCAGATACCATATTTTAAATAGGACAGCTCAATGAAGTATGAAATTAGTTGGAAATACTGACTCCAAAGTTTGTCTAAATGGGGGAAATACAACTCGTTATTATCTGGTAACGATTGAGATCTTTTGTCGGTAAATGGCTTCAACTGTGAAACAAATGACATAAGTGGTATAACCACTCTCCACTTTGAAGCACAATTTATACAGAGATTGTACGTTTCCTTTTCTTTTTTGAAAATGGTCATCTTGTACAACCTAGCGCTGTTCATTGTAGTGCGCTTTTCACCACACATAGTGCATGGATCTTGAATAGCAAGAGGTTGGGGGACTTTAATTGTAGAGGATTCCTGTGCCTGTATTGCAGTGGTGATTCCGTTATTCACGCTCTTATCTAACTGAGACTTTTTCCAAGATTCCGTAGCAGCACTCAGAGGTTCGATTCCAGCTTTATATTCAAGTAAGGAAGATAAGACACTACGTTTGTTAAATTTGTAACGTAAGGCAGGTGATTTGTCCAAGCGAACGCAGGCGTCCACTTCGTTGAGAACAATTTCATACAGCTTCGTTGACTTGATGGACCAAGATTCTGGGTTTGAGGTGAATAACGCTTCCTTAAAATGAAGTGCGTATGGCAAGTCCAGCCTGAGCTGATTGAATGTGGGGAAAGAGAGATTTATGGGGATGTTATTGAATTTGAGTAATGAGGGCGTTTCAAACAGTGCGTCGTCTGGAAGTTGTGCTTTGACTGAATTGGACACTATACACGATGTTGCAGCTGTTGTTGCCTTTCTTAACGGCGGAGGAAACTGGTCACCTTGGTTGACCTGCGTATGCTTGACATCCAACTGGGACTGTAAATCAGCTATGAGCGCCTTTAGGCTGTCCATTTCCGCTTCGAGCATCTCGATTGTGTTATCCTTGGTATCCAAAGTGGTGGCCAATTTGTCATTGAGTTGCTTGATATCCCACTGGGACTTCTTCGCCGTCTCAACCTGCAAGTTTGCTTCCGTGAACAACGCTTCACTGAGCTGCTCGATCTCCTCTCGCAACGCAGTCACCTCTTCGCTGGACTTCTTCAACTGCAGATTGGTCTTTTCCACAAGCTGTTGCCTAAATTCATTGGTTCTCGTTTCAAACTCAATCTTCTCCTTTCTTGTTGCTAATAATTGCCTATTGATTGCTGCCAACTGCGACTCTAGCTCCGTGTTCAACTCCCGCTGCTGCATCAATTGTAAAGACAATGACTGCACTGCACTGTCATTTTCTTTCAATGGTGCTTCGCTTTCCGACATACTCTAATTGTACAATTACTAGTAATAAATTAGTGCTATTACACGAAAAACAAAGTGCCTTTACAGTGGTTTGCTCTCCTTCTAGCTTATCAAAGCTTCATTTCATCAGGGGAAAGAGTTCAAAATTTTAGTAGAGTGAAATCTTTCAAAAGACTGGAAGAGTTTGATATCACGTGAATATTACGTAATTTGCACGTGACTTTGCATTACGTAAGCCGCGAATTTTGAAAAAAAAAATTCCAAAAAAAAAATTCCAAAAAAAATTTTTCAGGTGAAAAAAAAAAAAAAATATTTAGAAAATCTTTAAGTTTATAAAGGAATCTTTTATAGAATAGAACGGAGGATATAGACTAGAATGAGGATTTACGCATGCCATTTCTGTTCATCACCTGTGTATCCAGGTCATGGTATTATGTTTGTGAGAAACGACGCTAAGGAGTTTCGTTTTTGTCGTTCTAAATGCCATAAAGCATTCAAACAAAGAAGAAATCCAAGAAAACTTAAATGGACTAAAGCATTTCGTAAAGCAGCTGGTAAGGAGCTTGCTGTTGATTCAACATTGACCTTTGCTAAGAGAAGAAATGTTCCTGTTAGATACAATAGAGATTTGGTGAAGACGACGCTGAATGCTATGACGAGAATCGAAGAGATCAGACAGAAGAGAGAAAGAACATTCTATAAGAACAGAATGAGAGGCAACAAGGAGAAACAATTCAACCTCGACAAGAAGCTTGTGGAGGAGAACCCAGAGCTGCTGAAGATGAGATCCGTGGAGCTCAGAATCAAGGAAGAAAAGCGTTTAAAGAAGGAAGCTGCAATGGATCAAGACCAAGACGAAGACATGGATGTGTCTTCTTCCGAAGACGAGGAGGAAGAAGAAGAAGACGAAGAAGAAGAAGTTCCACAGCAAATCTCCATCAAGTTGCAAAACAAGAGAAAGAGTCGTGTCAGATTCTAAAAGTGAAAACGGATATCGGGTTTGGTTATCGTCCTTTTTGTATACAGTATAAGCTAGTAATTCACACATTTTTACAGACTGGAGATGTCTCTGATGACACTGACGTCAATATCCTCGTCGATAACGCTCACCTGACGAACGTGGTACACCCCGCTGGACTTCAAAATGCCCTCTACATCAACGATCTGGCCATGGTCCCCCAATCTCGGATCTAATGTACTTAAGCGAGTTGTCAACGAAACAACGTCGAACCTCCACACGGTGTCATTGGCTACACTTTTGACATGCCACTCGTTGTCCCTGATACCAACCACGCTACCTATCACCCGTACAACGCTGACTCCGTCGTCTCCTATCTTCCCCATAGCATAATACACTAAGTTCTATAGGCTACTGAAATTTTTTTGGCTTCTCTATACACACTGACATATATTGTTAAATAGCACTGCTTTGATGTCCTCACGCCGTTTTGTCAAGGGTGACAGAGTATTAGTGTCTTCTTTGAAGTCTAGTGTTACCAAAAGGTCGTGGTTATCTCCTCCGCTTCGACTGCCTCCCCCGCTAGACCCCAGTAAATATGTCAGCGAATCGAATAAGACACCAAACGGTTATCCGCCCAACACGCCTTTGATCCACTTGAACTTTGGTAAGCTGGCCCACACTGATATCATTGATACACTGCCGTCTGGAAAAATATACCAGGTGATCACTCCGAAACAAGAGTTATCTGCAAAATACAGAATTACCAATCCAACTTTAGAAGAATATATCAACCTAACAAGCAGAAAGGCGCAACCAATCTATGCATTAGACGCCTCTGCCATTGTCACGTTGATGGATCTCCATTTGGATGCGCCAAATGTGCATTGGAACGGGCCTCAACCCGTGGTTAAAGAAGTTTTCCAATTTCTGGAAGCTGGTACTGGACATGGATCCCTATCTCTGGCCATCGCAAGGGCTTTGCACCCCGCTAATGTACTAGCACGAATAATGGGCTCTAATCCAGATACAGATAACGAAATGGATTACAGAGGTGCTATTTTACATTCTGTTGACTGCAATGAAGCACACTCTCGTCAAGGACAAGAAACAGTGACCGGGTTCAGACGCGGACAGTATGCGCAAAATGTTGAGTTCCATATCAGTGATTCTCCATCTCAATGGCTCGACAGTGAGTCGTCAAGTAAATGGAGCCAAAAATCAATTCCTTCTGACCTTGAATCCACCGAATATAAAACTGACGGTAAAGCTTGGTTGGATGGCATATTTTTAGACATGCCAAGTTATGACAAACACTTGGTGAGACTCTGTAAGGATTTGAAGGTTGATGGCCGTGTCATTGTATTTTGTCCAAGTATTACTCAGATTCTCGATGGTGTCAAACTTATCGATTCCAATAACGATATCACCCATCAATCCATTGCGGGAAATGCCAGCAGCTTTCCATTCACAGCTGAGGGTGCTGAACCCGCTGGTATGTTACATGAAAAAACTATTCAGCTTTTACCTGGTATGGGAGGTGGGCTGCAGGAATGGGATACTCGTAGAACTTTGATCAAAGCCACTGGCGAAGAAGGTTACAGTGTCCGCCCGAAAGTTGGCATGAGAACTGTAGCTGGTGGTTTCATTTCCATATGGAGAAAAGTCAGTTTTAATGAAGTATTGTATGGTAATAAACCAACTCCGAAACCTGAGAGTACCATAGTGGATATCGACTTTGAGCAAACCGACAAATCTGCTGATGGAAAGATTGAAACAATAACAGAGGGACTTGAAAGGGATGTTGAAAGTACTACTACACCTTTGGAAATATCTGGCTCACCAGAAATTGTGACAGAGTCCACAGATGATTCGAAAGTACAAAATGCCCCAAAGTTTAAAGCATACACTTTCGAAAGCAACAGCGTAGAATCAAACGAAAACAGTGTGCTTAACTCCAAACTGTCAAATAAGCCCCCGCTATCTGATTTTATGAAAAGATTTCTTTCAGAAGAGCCATTACCGTCACCAGAAACAGCCCCATTAAAGCTCACTCTTGAAGAACAAAAAGAAGCATTGAAGCTAAACAAAGCTGGTGAGTATGAACTTCCAACTGATGAGAAGGTGAGTCCTACAAGACTATTCCCTATTGAGTGTTTGCACACCGTTTACAAAAACTGCAGCGGTGAAACCTATGTTGGATACATAACGCACGTCAACGTTGTAGATGTTGGTAAACTCCCTGAATATGCATTTGAAGGACAAATCAAACCTACAGGGCCTTCAAACAAATAATTTACACTCTTTAGACTATTTATTCTGTAAATATAATTATTATGTCATCATAGATCAACCTTGATTTTTGTTCTTAATCTATCTAAACATTCACAAAGAAATGAAAAAAATACTACTAGTTGAGCTTACTTTTTGCTTTAACATTTTGTTCGTACAGAAGTGCAATTGACCTACTCAATCGTGATTTCAAAGACTTTTTGCTGATAATAGCAGTATCTAAAAAATAAACAGAGCGATTGCACTTTTCTTCAACTCAAACGTCTGCTCTTTTTAACTAAACAAATGGCAATTTTATGGAATCCCAAAGTTCGGCGTCTGCTTATTAAGTATCCGTTTATAAGAAAGCATGGTCTACTGGTTCTAGTTGGTCTTTTGTTGTTAGCACTCTTGGGTTATTTGTTTTTAGATGGCGAAGGCATGATAAACCCGTTTATGGGAATGTCTGAAAGGGAATTGCTTTTAGCAGAACTTGGGAAAGAGTTTGAAGGGACTTACAGGGAGACTTATCTCAAGCATGTGTCAGATTCAGAAATATATACGGAGAGTTTTATGGAAAAATGGAATACTCTTGGAAATTTGGACGAGTTGGTCAATGAACCCATTGAAGATTTACAGTATAATGACGAGTTTGAGGATGTTTGGAAATTGATGGAGAGCTATGAAAGTAATGATGAACCAAGTAAAAAGTTCTCTGAATTGAACGCCTATGAGAAGGCGGCTGTTTATGTCAACCTTATCGTGCCAAAGTCAAACTACATTTTTAGACCTGTGCAAGATGTCATTTACAAAGATGTTTACAATCCAAAGAAGTTCACTGAATCCAGGGCAAAGGGATGGAAAAAAATCAAGTCACGTTTAGGAGAAGAGGAGTTAAGTAAGATGGAAATAAGTGATGAAGCCTTCCAAAAATCCATTGACGATTTGAGAGAAAGGAAAATCAAACATAATGATGAAAGTGCCAAAAGAATCAAACACTCTATGGATCACATTAAGATTTTCAATTCTCTCTTCTTGAAATCAAGTAAAGCACTCGATTCTGATACAGACAAACATTGTGAAACTGCTCAATCGCAAATTTTCCCTTGGTTGTCCGGGAAATTACCTGTTTTTAAAACCTATAACTTGAAATCAAATAAGGTGGAACATAAAAAGTTTAACTCAGAAACAATATGTTTTGTTAAAAAACTTCAAACTGATTTGGAAGGTAGAGGAATTGTTATTACTGCTAGCGACCATCTTGTTCCTGAACTTTCAGGTTTAATTTCACTCTTAAAGCTTACCGGTAATAAGTACCCAGTTCAAATCATTCATAAAAATGATCTCAATCAAGCTAGTATCAATAATTTGGTCAACATTGCATCAGATCCGATTATGAAGCTTCCTAAATCTTGGGATAAAAAGAAACATCCTATGTCAAAAATCACCACATTTGATTTGACTTTTGTTGATGTTTCAAATGTCCTCAAAGACAAATATAAGCCATACTTTGACGGATTTGGTATGAAATTGTTAGCATTACTTTTCAATTCCTTTGAAGAAATGATTATGTTAGATACGGACACTGTTCCATTACTTTCAATGAGTGAGTATTTTGAGAGGAGTGCATACACAACTTCCAATACTCTTTTTTTCAGAGATAGGGAAGCCAATTCTTTCTTGTACAATGGTGTTGTTCAATTTTTTAAGTCGTTTTTAAATGATGACTATGAAAACCATTTCCTTGGTTTAAGCAAGGCCAGTGAAGAAACACTCAATAATAGATTTTTTGGTGATATGGCTCGTCATTTCATGGAATCTGGTTTATTTGTTATCAACAAAAAGGAAAAATTTGACGGTGTTTTGCTTTCAGTCGTTTTACAATTTTTTAAACTATTTACTGGATCCCTTCACGGTGAAAAGGAATTTATTTGGTTAGGCCAAGAATATATGTCAAATGAATATACCTTTAACAAACATGGTGCAGTTTCCATTGGTGAGCTTTCCACTGGTAGGGAAGAGTTAGGGTTGAAATCTCATGAATTGTGTTCAACTCATCCGGGTCACCTTGCTGACGATGGTGAAACATTGCTATGGTTTAATTCAGGGTTCCTGACATGCAAGAAGCCACAAAGTTATTTCAAGGATGTCAATTATGCTAAAAATAAAGGTAAGTCATTACAAGAGCTTAAATTTGAATACCTATCACCACTGACGATTACAAATGCATTAATACCGCCTCCAGCAGAATATTTTTCATCATCCTTTGCTCAAGATAACTCTTTAAAAACCAATCAAATTATTGATCCTGAATTGAATGCCGAGATCACACCACTCCAATTGTTTGATACTGAGCCAAGTAGATCATGGATTATGACCCCACACTGTTCCAACTACTTATGGTGTGCCTATGACATAATTCAAGGAGGTAAATCAGGATCTATTGTTAGTTTCAAACCTCAATTGACTGAATTATGGAAATTTTGGGGTGAAACTTGGGTTGGTTACTTCAAAGGTGCTAGTTCCACTGGAGGAGACGTTGGTTACTTTGAAGACAAATTCAAAGATGAATTAGGCCTGGATGAACCTGAAGAGGATGAAGAAGTGGATCAAAAAGATTCAGCCTTAGAGGATAGCGAGGAAGATATAGTAGAAGCAGCTAAGAAGGCTGTATTGGGTGAAACTCCAAAGAAAAGCAAGTCGTCTCCTAAGGGTAAGGTTGCACTTTTAACCAAAAATACATCTGGCAAAGAAAACAAAAAGATAGTAGATTTGGATGAAGATGAGAAGGACAACCTTGACGAAGAAGAAGCAGACACAGAACAGAACAGAGATACTGCGGTGGAGCAACCAGGTGAAGCAGAGGAAGCAGAGGAAGAACAATTGCTTAGACAAGAATCAGAAGCTGGAACCAAGAATAAGCTGGGTGCAGAAAGACTAAGCGACTTTGCAAAATTCAAGAACAAGGTCAAGGCCAAAGAAGAATAGCATTAGAGTTTTATACTATGACATGTAGTGTTATATAAAATTATTAGTTATATTCATTAAAAGTGATACAAGATATTATACTTTCCAAATCTCAACACCAACTATATGAAACTTTCTAGCTTTACTAAGCTTTTCATTGCCAAAGGTGTCAACGGGATCACTGGCACCTGTTTCCAAATTGGAATCAATCCATAAACCAAATTTACCATCGCCTGACCCCACACTTATAAAGTCATTATTAGAATAGATTATGAAATCATTGAGCCCAGTGTATGGAAAAACTTTTAGTCTTAGCATGTCACAGCTGCTATTGTCTTCTTTTCGTCCGTCATCGTTATCATTATCATGCTCTCTATCCGATCTTGTCAACTGTTTAACTTTTGCATGCTCAATTTTCCACAGGAAGCAATCTCCACCACCATAGTAGTATTTTCCGTCTAGGGGTCTTAAATGCGAGTCTAGGTAAGCGCCAAATATATTCGTGTGTGAGTCTTGTATAACGAGTATGTACCCTCTTCTCCTGCTCACATTTTCGCCCACTTTAGGTGCTGTACAATTGTAAAGTGTGTTCAATGATGCTCCATTCTGTTCCAATGAGTACTTGAGATTCCAATCGTGTCCAATTTGTAGTAATGATGGCAAGTGTTGACGCAATTCCTCTGCTACTTCATTAGTTAGCAAGCGATGTTTGGTGGTGCTTTTGTAGCCGTGCAAATGCAATGGAGTTAAAGGTGGTTCTTCGTATTCAATTTGCCCCACCATTGGAGAGGACGATGGTGAAGATGAACGTGACTTCGATAACACTGACTTCAGTCTAATAAATCCCATATTCACTATAACAAACAGATGACATATAGGATACGATTGTCGCGTAGACATTTTTATTGTTTAAGGAACTTATTCTCTTTTTGAATGGATTGATATTAATGGTAAACCAACCAATTAGCTAGTATTGGGACCAGTCTTAGGAGACTCTAATGACTGCTTACTTGATGGACTATTTTGATGACAAAATCTAGGTTTTACTTATCTTTTACTTGTTTTTTAAAATATTTCATTTTAATAATACTTTACACCTGCTGATTGAAAGGAGATACAGCGGACACTAGTTGCTGAGTAAAGTATACCCATTAACCCTGTTAAGTTTGTGTGTCAAAGTAAACGTTTAGTTGGGTTGAAAATATATAACTACAAAACTCACTACTCACCTTATTGGGTTATTTAAGTGCAACTTTAGCAACTAGTGTTGCTTGCATATGATATTTTAAACAACAAAAACCTCATTGTGCTATTGATTACTTCAATTCTTCCAAGCGTTATGAAAAGGCGTATTAAATTCTAAAACAAAACTGTTGCGATGTCGTCGGAAGCAAATGAGACTAGAAAGCAGTGGCTGGCTCTTTGTTTACAATTTTAAGTGTAGCATTGTAGACTAGCGGTTCAAGGCTTTTTGAAGAAATTGCTAGGTTGTACTGACAAACTTGTTCTACTTTTTGGCTACACTATTTATCGTATTTATCACCAAAACACTAAAACGAATGAAGATGGCATCACTTGATGGCATTTGTCCTAGAAGCTTGTAATGTCGGTAACAAAACCCCCGGTAATCAAACCATTTGTTCCATAATAGAATACTAGATTTATTTTTCAACTTTTGTCACATATGAAGACTATTTGTTTTTTTAGCAAAAGAAACTGGCAAGCATTGTAAACCAAATGCATTAAAATACATTTTTATAGGCTATTAACAGTACTGAATAGCTATTTTGAGCTGCGGGACACTTCTGCTGTAGTTGCTAGAGAAAAAGAAGATCAAAATAGAATGATGAGTGAATCTTGATGGATTAAAATGTTTTGTATAATACAACTATTGACAGCAATCAATATTTACTACATCATGGGTTTCTTGAGTATGCGCTGAGCTATTTGGTGTTAATTTTTTGTCGATTACGAAGCTCTTTGAGTATTTTCAAACTTCAATGCTTCAGTTTTGATCAGTGAGTAGCGTAATTTTTCTTTAATGTATTAGTTTTTGTAGCATTTAATCAACTATCGTTATATTTCACTTTGAAACCAACAACTGTATCTATCCATTTCCACTTGCCAACAGTAAAAACAACACTCAACATAATACCGGCTACAGGAAATATCCCGAATAGTACACCAGTTTGTATATTAAAATAGCTACTGTACTTTGCCAAAAAATGACACCACAAATATACTCTGTACAACTCTTGTAGCTTTCCAACTGGCAGCTTTATATCTGAACTTTAATAATGCTGAGCCTGTTTCTATTTTAATAACCGTTGGATTTGACGTTTCATTCAACTGTTTGGCAAGCATGAAGCCTTTGATATAGGGCAGGAATTTGAGCAGTTCCAAGCTGGTGGTAAGTTTTACGTGTTGAGCAATAGGCTTATGATATTTTAATTTCAAATTTGCTCTGAACTACGAGTATACTGTACCTGAAACACATTTATCAACTTTAGTGTTGAAATTTGATCCACCAATTTAGCAGTAGTTGTGTCTAAAAAATAGCATAGAGCCAACACCCTAATTATTACTTGTCCACTTGATACCCCTGGATTTGACGCCGAGTTAACAATAGCCAACTTCGTAAGTTTAAAATAGATTTTGTTCTCTTTCGGAGGCTTGTTTCACAGCAGAGGAAATGTAAACAAAAAAACCAGACAAGAAATGCTAGCAAAGACCAACCAAAAGCGTTTCGACTACTAGGCGTACGTATACCTTACACTACACTGTTACCGGTACTTCTGGTCTACTACAGGCACCATTTATCTTGGTTTCTCATCTCTTCTCAAGTCTTGGCAGTTGAAGCCACTCGGAGTTGAAAAGAAGGCAAGACTGCGTCGCGTTACAGAGGGCACCAAGAGCTTATAAAAAGAACGAGGCTGGTTTGCCACTGGAATGTATATAAGGGGTATCAAGAGAGTTGTGAAGCTATCATAACATTGCTAGATAGAGGTCGAACAAAACACAAGACAAGACAGTATGCGTTTAAATCCATCTTTGTTGCTAATATCTCTGTACAGAGCGGCCTTTGCTAATGGGGCAGGTATTGAAACACTAGATCTGGTGCAACAGAAGGCAGTTGAGAGTGTCACATCGGTGACGGCCACTGCTACGTTGAATGACAAGGCCGTGTACACTGCCAGCAGCACGTCGACAGTGATTTCCGCGTGTAATCCGCTGTCTACCTCCACCTGCGGTGCAGATCCAGCACTTGCCACAGCAATCTCAAACGACTTCACAGACGCCTCGAGCCACTACATCCCATACAGAACACCGTCGCAAATCTTCTACACCGACGAGGGCTTGCAGTTGACGCTCGCAGAGAGATTCGACAACCCATCTTTGGTTTCTGATTTCTACATCATGTTTGGTAGAGTGGAAGTCATGCTCAAGAGTGCCAACGGTACCGGTATCATCTCTTCGTTTTATTTACAGTCAGATGACTTAGACGAAATCGACATGGAGTGGTTTGGTGGTGACATATCGCAGATGCAGTCCAACTTCTTTTCCAAGGGTGACACCACCACCTACGATCGTGGTGACTACCACAATATGGCAGATCCAAGAGCCGCTTATCACAACTACACCATGGATTGGACCGAAACTTCTCTAACCTGGTACATCGATGGCACTGCAGTGAGAACCTTGGCCAACGACACCTCTTCTGGTTATCCACAAAGTCCAATGAGACTTTTCTTCGGTATCTGGGCCGGTGGTGATTCTACCAACGCTGAGGGTACCATTGAGTGGGCCGGTGGTGAAACTGACTACACTCAAGCACCATTTTCTATGTACATTCAAAAACTGGTTGTCAGTGACTACTCAACCGGTACTGAATACTCATACTCAGATACCTCTGGTGATTGGACATCCATTACTGCTAAGGGCGGTAGTGTAAACGGAAGAAAACAGCTTGCGCAACTTGAGTTTGCTAAGTTAGTTGGTGGTGAAGACATTTCTTCTTCTTCTACTTCGTCTTCCTCTGTTTCATCGTCTAAGTTGAGCATTTCTCACACCGCACAGACCGGCAGCACTCTTACGACAAAGACCACTTCTAATGAGAAAGTGATTAGTGGTTCTGCTACTTCTGTTGCTGCTAATTCTACTACTTCCTCACAATCTACAAATAATACCACTGTGAGCAAAAATGGTACCACGTCGTCTTCTGGGGCCTCATCTTCCAGCGTCACTCTTTCAGCAGCCTCGAACGCTGCCATGGCTGTTTCAGCTAACATCTCGAGCCTCTTGACATTGGCTCTGGTTGTTTTAAATGTCATGTAAAGTCGTTTTCCTTTGTATTCGACCGATGTACACCTATATAAAAATGTTAAGAATTTGAATGAAACACAAAATTCTTGTTTTCCATACCTACATAGCTTTAATAAATTATTCGGAGAGGCTTCATTTGCAACACCCTTGCCATCTTTATCTGTGAACTTATTTGGCACCTTCTTAAGTATAGTTCAGGCAGTGCAGATCGACAAAAAAATTTTTTTCACTGAAAAATATTTTTAGTATAAGGTAGTGGTTTGTTCTTCAACTGGATAAATAGCAAAGATGGCCTCCAAAGAGCTGAAAGATAAGAAGAGAAAGCTTCATTCAGGTGAAGAAAGTGACAGAAAAGTGAAAAAGGACAAGAAGGAGAAGAAGGAGAAAAAGGACAAGAAGGACAAGAAGGACAAGAAGGAAAAGAAAGAAAAGGAAGAGAAAGAAACTGAAACCGCAAAGATCGAAAAGCCACTAGACAGTGAAGTTGCTGATTTCCTTTCTAAGAATGAAGTGAAACTTGAAAACCCACCAAGTGAAGATATTTCACCAATTTTAAAGTTCTCAACACTAAATAGTTACGGTTTGCCAAAGGAAATTGTTTCCAAGTTATCCAAGTTCTCAGAGCCATCTCCAATTCAAGGTGCTGCTTGGCCATATCTGCTTAAGGGTCACGATGTCGTTGGTGTTGCTGAAACCGGTTCCGGTAAAACTCTTGGTTTTGGTGTTCCTGCCATTGATTACATTTTGAAGTCTAAATCCAAGGCTCTGCAAGTGTTGGTTGTGTCTCCAACCAGAGAATTGGCAACTCAAATTTATGACAATATGAAGGAATACATGAATTTAGTAGGTTTGGATTGTGTTTGTATCTACGGTGGTGTCCCAAAAGAGCAACAAAGACAAGATGTTAAGAAATCTCAGTGTGTCATTGCCACTCCAGGTAGATTGTGTGATTTAATTGACGAGAGATCTGTTGATTTGTCCAAGGTCAAGTTTTTAGTCTTAGATGAAGCCGATCGTATGTTGGAGAAGGGTTTCGAAGACGACATCAAAAAAATTATTGCTTCCACCTCTAATTCTGGTAGACAAACTGTTATGTTTACTGCAACATGGCCCAAGGAAGTTAGAGAACTTGCTGGTGGTTACATGAAGAGTCCTGTTCGTGTTTCTATCGGTAACAGAGATGAGTTGACTGCTAATAAGAGAATTCAACAAATTGTTGAAGTTGTTGATCAATATGACAAAGAAAAGAAACTAATTGATCTATTGCATAAATACCAGTCAGGTAAGAATAAGAACGATAAAATTCTTATATTCGCATTGTACAAGAAGGAAGCCAGCCGTGTTGAGAGAACTTTGAATTACAAGGGTTTCAATGTTGCTGCTTTGCATGGTGATTTAAACCAAACTCAGCGTCAGCATGCTCTTGATAGCTTCAAAAAGGGAGAATCCAATTTAATGCTGGCAACCGATGTTGCTGCTAGAGGTTTGGATATTCCAAATGTGAAGGTTGTTATCAACTTAACTTTCCCATTAACAATCGAAGATTACGTCCACAGAATTGGTAGAACTGGTAGAGCTGGGAAAACTGGTATTGCTCACACCTTGTTCACTGAACATGAAAAACATCTTTCTGGAGCTCTTATGAACGTTCTTAGAGGCGCTGATCAACCTGTTCCAGAAGAATTACTAAAATTTGGTTCCCACACCAAAAAGAAGGAACATAGTGCTTATGGTGCTTTCTTCAAAAGCGTTGATACAACTAAGAAGGCTAAGAAAATTACTTTCGACTAAACTTTATCAACATTTACATTTCGAAATTTTCCGTGTATTTTATATAACCAAAATTTATTTAAATATAGAACTTTAAGGCTTTTACATTTGGCAACACTTTACTTATGATATTTAAGCAACAATCTTAATCCTAATAAGAGATCAAACATTCTTAATTTTCATTATCTCATAATATTATATTATATAACGTCTACAATGTCTTCAAAACTCTCATGTCAAAAATGATGTCTTTTCATTCCTATTTACAGAATAAATTGAAGAGGCGCCAAGCAACGATTTCGAATCAGCATATGTTATCAAAAACTATTCGCTTTTCTCAGGTTGATAAAGAACATCTAAAAAGGTTCCAACCAATTCCTCAACAACACCTGAAGTACTCAATCCTTCAGCAACACCGTACAACTGTGCAGTGTCACTTTCGATACCTTTGAGACCGACTTCTTTAATAATTTCAACACATTCTTCGACACATGATCTTAAATCCTTCAATAAATCATCGATAACGGGTACTGATAACCTAGTGACAGCCAGGTGAAGTGCAGTAGGCTGTTGTAAACTACTTAAGTGCCAGCCCTTTCTATTTAACAAATCACCTAAATGATGAACATTTATTTTATCAGATTTGAATGCAACGACAGATAATTTTGGATCACCAATAATTTGCAATTCTGGAATGGAAGTTTCAATTCCTTTACGAAGCTTTTTAGCAGCTTCAATGATGTCAGCAATTAGAGTTTTGTAACCATTGTCGCCAAGGTAAACCATTGTCGCCCATGCACCAACTGTTAGAGCACCAGGACGTGATCCTGCCAACGTAGGAGATCCATAAAGGCCACCTAACCAGTCAGAGGAAATGTAGTATTGATATTTTCTATATTCAGGTGACCGGTACATAATGATTGATGAACCTTTTGGAGCAAACCCATATTTGTGAGTATCGCAAGAAATTGATGTAACACCTGGTAAACGGAAATCAAATGGCTTTAATAGTGAACCGGTCGCTTTTTCATAATAAGCAATAACAAATGAACCCAAACAACAATCAACATGTAAAGGAATAACATTCTTCACCGCAATCTTTGATAATTCTTCTATGTTATCGATCGTTCCATATGGAAAATTAGGAGCAGATCCTAGAATTATGGCCGTATTTGGTGTAATAAGCCTTTTAACATGATTAATATCAACAGTAAAAGTCTTCGGATCTAAATCAGCAAGTTTTAAAGTCATCCCAAAGTACTTTGCAGCTTTGAAGACAGCGGCATGGATACTAACTGGGGCCACTATTTCAGGACTAGTGATGTTTTTCTTGGCTTTCGCCATTTCCCTAGCTGCTAAGCAAGCTAAAAGTAATGATTCCGAGCCACCAGAGGAGGTTGTACCGCAACCCGATTCCGGGGCATTGAACATCCTCAAAACCATGGAAACCACTTCTGACTCCATCTGGCGGACCCCTGGAAAGGCATCAGGATGGAGCTGATTGGTGACAGCAAACTTGTGGAACGCCTCTGTTTGTAGGCTAACTAATTCTGCACCACCATGATAGACGGCACCCGAAACACGTCCGTCTTGCCAATCAACTGCCTTTATACCATCCAAAAGCTCCAATTCTGAAAGCACCTCTGCTTTGGAAAGCCCTATTGCTGGTATTTCAGCGTGTTTAACGCCGTTGGCATTAACAATAAGCTGAGCCTCTAGTGTTCTTCTAGTATCTTCAAGCTCCCTTTTCACCTTGTCCTTAACATAAGGGAGGCTAAGGAAAAAGGAAAAGAAGAGTTTTGCCACTGACCGGTATGCGTTAAACATAACTCTCACTAAACCGTAACCTCTGACGTCTCGCAAAACCCCAATTACGCATGAGAATACAAAGTGATAAAACATTATGTCCTTAATCTTCTGCAATGCTGGAGCGTTTAACCAATACAAAACGAAAGCTGTTTTGGCTTTCTCAGCAAATTCAAATACCACATTCATCTCAATTCGCTCCATTTTGCTCTAGCTACTGCAGTAGAGGCAGTGCTTATTTGATAGTGGAAGAAGCCGTGACAACCGAAAGTCTAAAATGATTTTCTGTGCTCAAAATCTTATTGTTTGTTCACTTGGGTGAGCAGAAGCTGATAAGAATGGGGCAGTAAAGGCTCAATTTGAAGTTCAGCACTTGTAAAAAGGCTTGTTCTTGGTTTACAAAGATTCTGATGAGTTAAGAGCTGTTGAATTTGCAAGTTTAGCTTTCAATTGCTAACTTTATTATTTATCAACAAATTCCGCTTGCTTATTATATTTGATTTTCATTGATCTTCAAAGATGTAGCAAATCTAACAGGAGTTTGATGCTTTACAATTTATTTTAGTTTCAAGGTACTGTGGGCTTATATGCCCATAAACTTACAGGTTTTCTAGGTTCATAATTTATAGCATAAAGTTTGTAGGCTTGAGATGGTTCATTGTGAAAAGAAACTGAGAATTTCTGACATTTGCATTGTTTTGTCTCTTTTTTGCAAATTAATTATAGTAAACGCAGTAGTGCAAGTGTTAAGATTCTGGATTTTGTTTTACAGTGATTAGTTGCTTTCAAATATATTTTAGGCATTTTGATATTTAACTCTTTTACTTTCATTTTACTTCAAAAGTTCACTTAAAAAGAAAGACAACACGCAAGCTCTACACATATTTAATTTATTACTTTGTATCACCATTATCTTTCAAGCAAATCACTAGAATTTACAAAAAAAGACGGCTAATTGTTTTGGCATGTATTTAATTATCAGAAAGAGATGATCAAGTTTGGCCTATTGAGTAACCTTCAACAAATTCTATTTATTTCTATAAAGCATGCTAAAGTCATGTACTACTATATATATCACAAATGCTAGACAATCAATCTATGCCGATAGATTTGGCTTCCGCAAAGAAGAGAGATGCGATAAAAAAAAATGCAATGTAGAAATCCATGCATTGTTCCATAGAAATATCTTAAGCATAGGATGAAATCCAGCGAGGTGAGGGGAATATCGAGAGCCATTTCGGCTTGCAAGAGATGTCGTTCGAAGAAGATTAAGTGTTCGCATGATTTCCCCCGTTGTGAAGGATGCGAAAAGGCCAATGTTGAATGTGTGTCATTAGATCCAGCAACAGGTCGTGAAGTTGCAAGGAGCTACATTGTTTCACTAGAGGAAGAGGTTGAAAAGCTCAAGAAGCAGTTACAGTTTTATACAGAAATGAGACTCAATGAGTCTGCCAATGCAGACAGTGATGGGAAAATCAAGGATGCGAACTCCAACCAGCACAAGCTTGATGGCCTTTCATCATTCGATATGAAACCTAGTAAAAGTATCATTGATACCCTTAACAGTCAGCGGGTTTCCTTTTCCAAATTGATATTGACTGCTCTTCATTATAAAAGTGTTGACCAAAAAAACCCTAACAATTTAATAAGCCGAAACGAAAAGTCTCAAAATGATCCAACAACGTCAAGCCGGACACTCGACAACTTGAATATTGCACTGCTACCTCCTAAACAACAGGCGCTAAATTTACTTTCTTTATACTTTGCACAATCAAATCCACAATTGCCAATTTTTCATAGAGAAACATTCTTAAGAAAATACTTTCAGCCCATCTATGGTGATGTCCCTGCAGACATTTCATTTGCCTCATTGTACACATCATTGAATACCTCAATGTTGACTTCAATTCCTGAGACGGAAACCTGGTACTATAAATACACTCAACTTTTTGATGATGAATTTAATGAAAATCCTAACATGAATGTATTGGAATTTGCTTCAAATATTGAAGTACCCATGCAATTTAAGAAACCGCTGTTTTTTTTGAACATAGTCTTTGCCATTGCATCAAGTATTTGGCATTTACAGTTTGCTGAAGAAATTAGTGATAATTTTAAAACAGTTGCGATGAAGTACATTGATGATGCATATGTTTCTACAGATCGTATGGAAGTACTTCAAGCAATGTTGGCACATACTATATATTCTGTTATGAGGCCATGTGTACCAGGAGTTTGGTACCTTTTGGGTTCAACACTAAGAATGTGTGTGGATCTTGGTCTACATAAAGAGGAAAATGATGATACTTTGGATACATCATTTTTTCAAAAAGACATGAGAAGACGATTATTTTGGTGCTGCTATTCCATTGATAGGCAAGTTTGTGTTTATTTGAATAGACCTTTTGGAATACCAGAAGATTCAATTAATGTTCCATTTCCTTCGGAGTTAGACGATTCTTTTATCGTTCCAAATACATCGGCTCCTGACCTAGCAAGTAAGCAACCGTCATATAAAACTGTCTCCATTGCTATGTTTAAAGTCAGGCTATTGGAAGCTGAGTTACAATCTATTTTACATGAAAAAAGAGATGTTCCAAGAAAATTCAATGCTTTCAATGACTGGCTTTCAAATGTTGTCATGAGATTAGAAAAATGGAGGAATGAGTACCCAAAGACTCACTATGAAATGAACTGTGATTTCAACTCTGAATTTTTTGATTTAAACTACAACCATTGCAGGGTAATGTTGCATGGTATATCACCCATGAGGTTTGAATTTACAAATGACGATATGTTTGTTTTAGCGGAGGCATCGATGGGTATGATCAATTCCTTTTATTCACTTTGGGAAAGACGATCTTTGAATCATACCTGGGCGGCAACACATAATGTATTTATGGCAGGGATAAGTTATCTCTATGCAATTTTTCATGGTAAAAGGTTGCAGGGAAAAGTATCACTTGAAAAAGCTTTGAAAGTATCTGAATATGTGTCTGTTGTCTTGGCAAGTTTGATTGACAGATGTGACGCTGCCAAAGAATGCTCTAATGTCTATCAAATTTTAAATCGAGCGGTTTTGGAATTAGTGTTTCCATCTTCAACATATGAAATGAAAACCGAGCATATGCAACTTTTACCAAGTGAGCAGCAGATTAGAACTTTGCAGCCTGGTGGTAATTTAACACCAAATATGAAGAAGTTGTTGAACAGTATACCATCGGTAAAAAATTCAATGTACAATAAAGAAAATTCAGAAAACTTTTCTGATACCAAAAGAGAATTGTCTTATGAATTTGATGACTTACTCAACCACAAAAAGCAAAAAGGAATTGCTGGAGAAGTTTTATCATTGCCAACCTACGATTTGGACTTAGACAAATTTTTTGAGGAGGTGCAAAAATTAGTTTCACCTTCAGAAAACTTAGATGAAACTCTAGAAAATAATATTAGTGATATCCCCTTCCTTAACGAACAGAATTATGAAGTAAATAATAACAGTCTTCAAACTGGAAATAAATCTGCTGGTGAAGGTAAAAAAGTTTATAAAATGATCTATGAAGTTGGTACTGATAGTATATGGGATCAGTATTTTGCTAAACCATTTTATGGAGATGATGAATGATTATCAAGCATCTAAACTACTAACACAAACACACAGAAGATTTCGTTGTTTAAATGTTACTTTATAAGTTTTAATATTTTATTATTATCTACAAGTAAAAAGCAAATTCAAAATCGAACCTGTGATTTTCAACGCATTACCAATAAATTATCCGCTTGAGTTATATTAAAAATATTTTGCAAAAAAAATTGCAACACCTATCTATGTTTTTTGCAATACAGATTAGGTTAACATATAATCTAATAAACTTTTTCCCAAGAGAATTACTCACACTTTATTTAAACAATTTACATTGAATGCCAAATTTTTGCAGTAAAATTTAATTATTGAAGAGTACCCTTTAATATTCTGACAAGAGACTACGTCCTCAGTACAATGATGAATTAGGCGTTTTTCAATTTTATACTCCCAACCTTTTACTCCAACGAAGTAAGCAGCTTTCAGCTTTATTTCACAATAGTAAAATAAGATACTGAGCAAAATCTTAAGCCTTAATGTGCAAAGCAATTCTAAAAGATTGGCAAAAAAGGAGTTTATCTTTATCAATAACGTGTTCTGAAATGCAGCCAATGTTCGTGTAGTTTTAGGAAAAGCTGTCATTAAAATTACATCATGCAGTCTTTACACGCATTTAATTGTAAATGCATTGTATCATTTACTGAGAAGAGCACTGATTGTACTCAAAGAAAAGTTTTGAACGGGACTCTTTCTCAACACAATAAACGAACATTTGATTGGCTTAATCAGCTCGTGTGGGTTTTCTGATTTAAGTTTAATTTGGTACAAATGGGTTATGATTAGTATGCATACTAAGATACATTGCAGGCTTTTTATCTTCATTTTTTAGTTCAAAATAAGTATAATCATACGAGCATCAATACTGGTAATTATTATAACAGCACGCACGATTGTCGGTTTTCTGTGAATTATACTCCGCTTTATCAATCTGAATGTAATTCAGAGTGATAATTATTGCACATTGTTCATAGTAGTTGCGATAAAAAAACTAAATCTACTTTTGTATTTACGATCTTTTTTAACAAATCAGACACAGTAATAAGCAGACATTCAATGGCCAATTGGAGGGTGTTTGGATATCTTAAAATTCATTTAAAAAACAGTTTTAGCAAAATGTGTAACAGTCATTACAAGAAGTTACGGAATAATGTTGTTGGTGATGTTTAATTCTAAAATCAGATACTTAATCACGTAATTAACAACAACTCCTACAATCTGTATGTTGTTATGTATAAAAAGAATCAAGGCTTTTTCTACATCTAATTCCTGAAAAAGGCGTATCACCCTTCAGCTAAAAAAAACTTGAAGAGGCTGGTGAGCAAAAAATGCTTGTATAACCAATAAGCCCCCTTAAATCACTTGAACCAGTTATTGTTATATAAGGTAGAGCGTTAATCAGCTTGAGTGTGAGTAGCAAATCATTTTTAAACTCACAATCAAAATAGTTAGATCGTGAACAAGTCAATTGAGAGTTATGTTTATTTCAGAATCTTGTCCTATTGAGAAAACAGCAAACAGACTCTTTGGTCGATCTGTAAGCCACGGTAGCTGGAGTTGGTGTATGGATACCACTTGGTGTAAGATCGTTGTTATTATCGCCATAGTGCTTGCTGGTCTTATATTGTTGTCGCTTGTTATCCAGATTGTTAGAGTCCTCTGTTGTGGAGTAAAGTGTTTGTGTTGTACAGCACCATTGTTATGCTGTGGTGGTAGATCACGAAATGACATTGAAAAGCAGAATTATGTGCGTCCCGCAAATGCACCACCAAACATGTACTATCAGCCGCAGCAACAACCATACTACAAGTGAAATGCGCTTACAAACATTCGATTTTTTAGGCTTTACTAAGCATCATATACAAATAATCTACTCTTTATTACTTGATTTTGAACCGTTAATAATGTATTAATAAGACAAAGAGCTAGAAAAGTAAATATACAAAAAGATTATTCCGATGGATTTTATTTGAATAGCTTAAACTTCTTACATCAACAAAGCACCAGCAGCAAGAGCAGCAGCACCAGCGGCGTAGTAACCGTTCATAGCAGCACCGTCAGTGACAGTGGTAACTGGTGGAACAGTGCTGTTTCTGGCTGGACAGTTAGTGACGGTTTCATCACAGGAGGTGATGGTTTCGGTCTCAGTGGCTTGAGAAGTGTAGGTGGCAGCGGAAACGGCAGCAGCGAAAAGGGCAACAGTAGCGAATTGCATATTTAACGATTGAATGAAAGTTAGTCTTTAATGAAGAGTAAAATGGTATAATTATGGCATTGTTTACGGTGGATCTCAACTGGCCTTTATAAGTGAAAAATTAACGCTGAAGATGCTGGGCGCGTTTTGCTAAAAATTCTCAATAAGGAAAATGGTAAACAAACCAGTCGCCAACCGCGTTTCACTCTACCTGAAGATAGAGATCTAGACTTCTAGGAACAGTTACCACTGAAGGAGAGCGGTTATAGGATGTGTCAAGAAGCAAGAGAGTGTAAGAAAGGTAGAGATGATGGTAGTGAAGCTTTGAGTGGTGGAAACACCATGTTGAAATTATCTTTCTAAAAATTCAAGGCTCCCAGTTTGACTAACAATCCATGTAACAACAACGCTTCACTCATATTTTGTTGCTGGTACCACGTTTTTTGCACGGAATTAGATTATACAAGAATGTCAAGTGTTATTTTTTTTCTCATCTTGAGTCGTGCGATGTAAACAGTCTCGCTAGAAACCAGCAAAGGCACCTATAGCGTATCCCACCCGCCAACATCCGACAATGACTCAAACTTCTTGGCAATAACATTCTGTATATTGTGAGTCATCCACACCCTCATCTGCATATCCTTATACTTCTTTTGCGTCAAGCAAACCTCATGACCCTTTTTGGAGTCTTCATCGCACTCCCCATAGTCGTCATTGTATGGACTTGGGATAAAGGAGCCCTTGCTATTGTCTAGTAGCAAAACGCAATTGTTCCGTGGAAGGAAAAACATACCCCTGCCCCCATCAATACATTCCCAGCGGATATGCATATTGCAAGCACCATATTCATCGCCATACTGATTGGCCTGTAAATCCACCATTGCTCCGCAGTAGAAACAAATCGCTGGGTCAGTTGGTCTCTCAACTCCATCTTTTTTGTTATAGTATTCTGTAAAAAAATCGCTCAGTCTTATTGGTAGATTAATCAGTTCAATCATTCCAGGGTATGGTACTCTCGATCTCACCAGCTTCCCCTTGTCGGCTTCGCTAATGTCATTAAAGTCCTCAATTTTAAAAGAGTTTATGATGTTTTCTACTTTTGGTATATTCATAACTTGGCATATCTTGTCGCATTCATTCAGTGAATCATCAATTTCAAGATCTTCATCTGTTGATAAAACTGCATATTTAGCGTATGCCAAAATTAAACATTTCCTCAAAAATGGTGTCACCAACTTAATTACCATACTGTAAACACCATCCAAGCTATCAACACTAAAGTTAGAACCGCTAAATGCACCAATAATACCAAGAAGTTGACTGACATCCCCACTGTATTTTTCACTGGCAAACCAATTCAAATCAATAATGGTATCATCAAGCTGTGATTTCTTTAGTAAAATTAAGACTGCATACATTAGCGATTGTTTAACATGCTTAATCAAAGCGATTCCGACTAATTTCTGATAGTTAAAATTCAGACATTTGGACTCATCACACATTGTCAATAGTAAAAAGAAATCTTGTCCATTGTACGTTAACTCATCTTCGTTGATCAAGTTTTCTAAGATACCAATAGAAGTTTCGCTGAGAACCCTTAATCTATCTTCTTGTGCTCTTCCGTGAATGCATCTTAGCATGTCTCTCAGCTGCATCCATATTCTCAATGATATTAAAGTATTATTGCTTATCTGACTAATGATTAATTTACACTTGCCAGCTTCATATGGCTGACCTCGTAAAGATATTTCAATTGATTCAATAGTCTTACAGATAAGCGAACTGACAGTGTCAAATGGTGGTGATAATGTGAATAGCGTTTTCATACAGTTTTTCAATGCCTCCGGTGCCGAACATGACGAATTGACATTGTATGTCAATGTTCCGTCCATAATTTCAGATTGCATGAACCAATCTTTCGCTTTCATCTTAGTTTTTGTTGCATTCATGAATTCAACGGTTACCATATCCAAGATAAGTGGTTGTTTGATTAAGTCCACATCTAATTTTGCGTCAGTTAATTGATCAAGAGAAATTTGTTCTCTAAATTGTTCATTTAATTTATCATCAATCTTCGTGTAATAAACTGGGATGAAAATATTATTGATTGCCTTACATAATGGACAAAAGAATTCCCTTCTTTCAACGTTTTCGGGTATAGTTCTTGTGATTTGTGATAACTGCTTAGCTTTTGAGGTTTCATAATAATGCTCATAACATTGATAATGCATTCCATGCCCACAGCTAGTGAAAACAGATTGGTTATCCACAAAACTTAACTGGCTCAAAGGATCCTCTGTTATAGGAAACCCAGGTCCTACGACTGCCTGTCTTTCAATGTCTTCAACAAATTTTGCCAAAGCTTTATGGATGTATTTATGATCATCATCCAAACTTGACTTTCCACCAAAAGCTTTGAGAAACCAATAATGGTTATTATATGGAACATATCTGAATTGGTTTGATTCAGTGATATATCCAAATACTCCAAAAACTTCATTTTCATTTGCTGAAGGCATATGACATAAAATACAAGTTTGGTCCGGGAATTCCCAAGACTCTGAAGTACTGTCATTGGTATCGCTAGTTTCCATTTTAATGTCTGACACCGATTCTGCAAGCTCATTGTTTTCCAAATTTATATCACTGCCTTGACTCGTCGCATCAGAATTGATGAATTGTTCAGCAAATTTATCTTGTTGTCGTTTTAGTTTAGCCAACAGTTTTGCTTTTTTCCTTTTCGCCAATTTCTTCTTCTTTTTGTATCCCGGATCATTTTCCCATTTGTTGTTAGACTTTCCTATAGTGTTGATTGACACATCAAATATTTCTTCGTCAAATTCTGGAACAAATGAATTCAAATTGCAGTGTGCATTTTGGAATAAGATGTTAAACTCTTTGATAATATTAATGGCTTTCGGCTTAAACACATAAGCTGCTTCTTCTTTAGACAATAGAATTAGATATTGAATAATAGAGACGACAGGAGTTTTTTCAATGCCACACCAATTTCTGTGTTTAGCAATGATGTGAGTAAAATGTAAAGTTAAGTCCAGCAATGAATCACAATTTCCCTTTTCAGCCTCTAATTTCCCTTCTTCGCCTTCTTCGATTTTTTGCTCATGAGCTTCATCCTCAGAACAAGTTAGCTCCTCAATACAATATTTTAATGTTTGCAAAACAAAATTTAAAAGAATATCATTAGTTAGGATATCTGTTATTCTTTCAAATGGGCTATCAGACCAGTCGATAAAAACGGGCTCAATTACAATTTGTGATTTTTCAATTTCAGTTTTCTTATGAATCCTCTCTTTAGTAGCACTAATGCACTCATCTGTTTTATTTCTGGAATAGTGAACATAGTATGGATTTATCTTGGAGATTAATTCTTTTTTCAATTTATACCTCTTCACAATGTCGTTTCCCTCACCTTTGTTTTCAAGTTCATCAACACATTGTTCAAACACAACGGGAAACCTTCTAGTAGAAGAAATATGCTCAGGAATAGCAGCATCTATTGCACTAAAGGATAATTTGGAAAAACATAAAGCGTGAATAATTTCTCGCCTGATTAGTTCATCTTTGACGCTAACCGCATCCATTTTATGCAAATGTAAATCGGCAGTCAAAATATGAATCAAGAACAACATGAACTCTTCAAGCATTGCTTGCAATTGTAATTTGTTATAAAATTCACTTTTTCTTTTACCTGCTGCCCAATCATCCAACAACCATCTGTTCAAAACACTCCAAATGGCATGGTTCATGTCAGGAAAAAAGGCAACAAACATTTGAGTTAAAAATAAATCTCTAGTATAACCGAACTCTCTTCCACCTGAATACCTGTATAAATTCATTTGTGTTCTCACGCTAGTACCATTCCTGACCCATAATCCTATCTTGATTTGAGAGATCATGACCAATTTTTTAATTGGAATATCAAAAAATGCTAGTATGCCCTCATACGTGCCAGTAGCTAATTTACCAGGGCCAGAAATGCCGCCCCTTTCTTTCAAATAAAATTCATATTCTCCTTGGATCATATCCATCAAGTGAAAAAAAGTTCTGTCGTTATCCATAGAAGCATCCATTTCGACCAGCCATGAAAACATTGAATGCAAAGGATGCAAAAAACTCACCTTATCTTCTAACACATTATGTTTTACAACACTAGCATCAATGTACTGTGATTTTTCAAATTCGATCGGATCCTCTTTGTCCACGATCAATCTCATTCCTTCAACATCTACTTGAGGAGAAGCATCCATAAATAATAACTCAATAATCTTCCTTACTATTATGGTGTACAAAGTTTCTGTAAATGACTTTTTGACTTTTGTGGTATATGAATGGTAAAGTACATCCATTGGATTACCTTGAGAAAGCAACCTGTCTTTTGGTATCTTGTTCAATACTTTACTGATAGACTCAGAGAATAAAGATATAACTGTCAATGCATTAAAAAAAACGCTATAATCTTGATTTTCATATTCGACGTGCTCTTTGGCTTCTCTTTTGAAGATAGGTTTACTTTGAAAAACGGCCAAAAAATGTACGTATTCAGGAAAGCAAAAGAAGAAGTTAAAAATGTTTTCAATATCTGGATTTCTAGTAATAATATAACTGAGATCCAATAATACGTGTGCCCACTTTCTGTTTTTCAATGTTGAAAAAATAACTCCATTTTTTGGATAAGTAGATAACGTATTTTGAGTTTTAAAAGTAGTCACATAATTGTACATTAGTTTTATCATTTTGAGAACATCACCATGCTTCAATATAAGTGAGTCATTTTGAGGAGAAGTAAATATCTGTGTTGAAAGAATAGGCATTACCGAAAACTCTGGTTCTCTGTCGACAATAAGAAAGAGAGTGAGGATGTCCTCATAAATATCCATAAATTGTGCGACCATCAAGCCTGAGAATTCAAACGCCTGATCCATGACGGGAATATAAATGCAATGTAACTTTTCTCTAGGAGTTTTGCAGAATCTGATGTCAAACAATAATAGAAATTGAAATCGTGACCCAATAAAATTAGAGCTTTCGGCATCAAGGTCGCTATCAGGGTAGCCGACCAACGCTTTAAACTTATTTGGAAAATCCCACTCACCGTTCGTTTTGGCCATTTGCTGGCTGCGTGTCCGAAAAAGTGATCTTGGGTTTATCAAAAGATCATCTTTGAAAAAAATGTCTGAGCTAGGCACCGTACAACCCCTATTGTACGCCATAAACATTACCTTGACAATTGTAGACCTAACCTCATTTATATTTTTCGCTATGTTGCTTGATGAAAAGTCAAGGTACCAGCTAATTATATCATCGCACATTTCTTCCCTAAAGATGTCTCTTGTACTCCTGATACACGCGCTGAGCCCGGTGGCAGTTAATAATTCCTGCTTCTTTATTAGTTGTGAAATGCTATCGGACACCATAACAACAGCTCTCCCGTGTGTATTACATCTAGTGGCAATCATCTCTGCAAATTCAGTTACCTTTCTCGTTACGGTTTTTATTCTCTGCACTGCGTCTTTGTATTGATGAACTTGATCAGAGTAAAGAACCAACCCGTATTTACCAGATGGCATATCATACCCTAGATAACGATCAACATCGAGAGTAGAATATTCTAATGATAGCAAGATGTCGTCTGCGGTCTGTGCTGGAATTATGCATGGATAAGAATTGTACATAACGTCAATCACGTAATCGATCATAATGCCAAGAGCATCCGCTATATGTCGCAAGGAATCTTCTGTCAAATCTGGAAAAGAATCATTATTCAGTGGTGTCAGGTAATGCGTGCAGTTGGACTCTGGATAGGCGACAAGATCACCACAATCACAGATACCCGCATTGTCTCTTTGTACAATACTTTTGTGAATCTCATGGCCAAGATGTTTCTCCTTTTGAAAACAATAAGGACAAAGCGCACATGTCTCATCATACCCACACGTCAAACATCTGTAGCATGACTCTCCTCTTGCAAACCTACGTCCACATGACCTATTGTAATGGTTATGATTGGAATCATCGATCCTAAGCTGGATTTCGCTCAAATTCAGAATGCTGTTAAGTGTTGTTGTCAATTCCGTTCTTGCTGCCCCTGTATACTTGAAGTTATGGGTTGCTGGCATACGCAAAAGAAACTTTTTGAATCTTACTAACTCATCTTCAGAATTCATGTGTACTATAGCTTCACTTACAAACGAAGGCGAAATTTGTATAGTGAAATTTTTATTTCATTTAGTAGTTGTATTACGTAATATTAATGGATACATAAACGTCTAATTATAAGCATTCAGATATCGATGAGATTTGCAACAAGCTCCTCCTGTGGAGCAGATGGTAGAGGTTCTGAAGGTACCGAAGGGAGGTCTAAAGTAGGTGGTAGTGCATATTTTTGTGGAATAACAGTGCCTTTTAGTTCATCCAACCGATTGTAGCTTAACGTAGGCTGCAAAGGAATCTTGTTATCACTAACTGATGAGGGAGATGATTTAACAGACTGATCTTGCAAAATCTTATCGGCAGACTTTGTTTTAATAACAGGGCTTGAAGGTTCTTTTTTATCTGTGATCACTTTTGGTTCTTCCTTCTCTAAAGCTGAACTTACTGCACTGAGACTATTGTTAGTCTCAGATTCACTTGATCCCTTCAGCTGGTCTACTGTAGACTGTGTTTCACTGATAGTGACTTGTTCCTTTTCTACAGGGGGTTTAGAAGGAACATTCGACGTCGGTGGAATTGATTTTGGAGGCAACTCTTGTGGTTGCCGTTGCTTAGGTTCGTGCACAAAACGTTTCGGCTGATGAGGAATAGCGGTGGGAATTGGAGGCGCTGGTCGTGAAAACTTGGCTCCGTATGAAGTCTTCGTTTTCATCATTTGCTGTTCTTGTTTTAATCTATATGCCAAAATATCATCATATAAACGACTTGCTGCAAATGACTTGGCGTACATTTGCTGGCATTTTTCAAGTTCATTTCTTTCTTTGACAATTTGTTCGTTAACCTTAGAATGCATTAAAACAATTTTGGTATGTAATTGAATGAGAGAAGGATCAACAACACGTTGAGACTCTGGAATAGAATTTAACCTGTCCAGTATGTCAACAAATTCTACGATATTTCTTTCGTCCTCTCCAGTAAGAGAATTAGGGTCTTGTTTCAGTAATGGGGCCGGAGTTGGATTTGTTGGCTCAACTCGATATGGTGGTTGTATCTGGCGTTGCTGTGAGTTTTCTCGGTATTGCTGAGAGTAGAAGTCGGCTGGCTGACTCTCTGCCGTTACTGTTGGTTGATATTGTGGTTGTTGATATTGTGATTGCGAATATTGAGGTTGCTCATATGCTGGCGCTGCTTGAGACTGTTGACATTGTTTTTGAGTAGGATACTGGTTTTGATAATTATATTGTGATTGCTGTTGTGGAGTATGCGTGAAGCTTGAAACGTCATTCATTAAATTGCTGTATAAACCTGTACCCATTTCTCTATTTTCCTGAACGGTTTCTTCTGCAATTGAAGGGACTCCTGGTTGCTTTAGGTCTCTTAAACTTGCTTCAATGGCAGCTCTCATATCCTCGTCCTCATCGTCTGTTTCTTGAGTGATCCCTTGCTTGCGCTGGGAAGTGTTGTTGCTAACATTTGAATTTTGAAGGGATAATGCAATCGCCTTTTTCAATTCATCATCGTCCTTATCACGGGAATTGCTTTTTCTGTGCTTTCTTGATAGCTTTAGCTTTTTCTTCTTATCCCGCTGATCTGAGTAGCAGTTGTCACAGACACGAACTGGAATATTGATACCCAGTTCAGGAATAGTGGTATTGTTACTGGAATGGGTTTGGCAGAAGACACCACCACAAGACCTACAGTGATGCTTTCTGTTCAATATGGAAAATAAATCCGAACACATCATACAGGCGTCAGAGTCCTCCCATTCAGGCGCAACCTTACTTTCTATTAAAGTGGAGTCCACAAAATCTGAAATGACTGGGAACTGGAATCCATCGTCTTGAAGCTTTTTGTAAATAGTATTAATGTAGTCAAATTTGGAGTTTGTGCTCACTAGTATAGACCACGTTTGGATCAGTTCCAAAAGGTAGCTCTTAACACTATCGTGTTTGTCTTTATTTTTTAAAAAGATAACCATTGGATCCATGAATTCCTTTGATGCACTCTCCTCGATAAAATGAACGCCACCATTTTTAATACAAAAATCAATAAGCTTTAGTGCAGATTTTTGTTGGTTTGCATTAGTCTCATCCATAAACCGCTTCTTCAATAAACGCATGGCTTCTTTAGCTGGAACTTGTTTAGAACGAATAAGGTCGCTAATTTCTAACGCAGCGCCAAAATCTATGTCTCCATTTGGAATAGAGTCCGATGTAGCTAGCTCGACCTTCTCGGCAAGCTCCTTGCTCTTGTTGCTACCAAACCAAGACATCAGCTGTGTTAATCTATATTGTAAAACGAAACGCCATCTACGGAATTCAAATACAAATTTCTTGCGTATACTCGAAGACGGCGATTTTGCTCGGCATACAAATGTCTATAAAGATTAGTTTATGCAAATGCTGTTGAGTTCCGCAGTTGAAATAGGCATACTGGCAACGGAAGGGCCCAATAGATGATGATCAATGACTGAGTTAATTGTTCTTGTTGGAACAAGCATGAGACTGCCCACATCACTTGTTTCATCATCAATGTTGTTTGAATAGATAGATTCGTTGTCAACAAATCTAACTTCCACTGACATTCTGTCATCATTAGAATACTTGATAATACTGTCCCAGTCACTGTTCAAAACAAAGAAAGTCTCACACCCAGAAACAAAAGTTAACGCAACCACCATTCCAATCCATAATCCAAACAACTCCATCTTGAGATGAAATCCACAAAAAAAGGCGACCGGTAAAGCTAACACATAATAACTAATCATACTAATCCAGCTACCAATATACTGTCTTCCTTGTCCCCTCAAGATACCACCGGCAACACAAGCCAGACAATCAATGACCTGATAAAAGGCACCAATGATAAGCACCTGTGCCGCCAAGTTAACAACAACTGGGTCCTTTGAAAACAAAGATGCAACATGTGTTCTGCCAAAGCCTAACAGAACAGCATTAAACACACCAAAGACGACAGCAAGTGTCAAAGCAGCCTTGGTGGCATCAACGGCAGCCTTTTTCCTCTCGGATCCGATAAACCAAGCAATTCTGGTAGAAGCAGCCACCGAAACAGCGAAGGGGATCTGATAAATGGTAACACAACTGGTGGAGACCACTGATTGCGCTGCCAAAGATTCCACTCCAAACTTGGAAGATGCAAATGAAATAACCTCAAATGCAATCCATTCACCCTCGATCATGATAACACCTGGTCCTGCCAATGATAACAATTTACCCCAGCCTGTTAACAATGATTTGGAAAACCCGCACCAACATTGATACCCATCAATGAAGGTCGCGTAGAATAGAAGTAATAGCGCCATTGTCCAATTGGTGATAGTGATTGAAACAGGTGCACCAATGAAACCCAGACCTATAGTTTCATTCCAAACAAGAACATAGTTTAGAATAATGTTCATTGGTGCACATAAGATGAGAACATAGGTTGATGCATGGAAAATACCCTGTGCCTGCAGATATTGTTTCAACACCTCAAAGATGATAAAACCAGGAACCCCCCATACCAAGACACGGAGATACTGAGAAGCTAAAGCACAGGCCTGCTCTGTTTCAATAAAAAAGGACAGCAGCGGATATGAACCGTAGAACCAGAAAACAAAAATGGGAATGTAGATCAGCATTAGCACAATAAAGCATCTCATTGCCTGTAATCCAACCGCTTTATAGTCGCGTTTGCCGAAAGACTGAGGACACAAGGTAGACAAAGACGATGCAATACCTTGGATAATACCGTAGGATGTGACGTTGGCTAGTAAATTAGACAAGGTGACAGCCGCCAATTCGTTCGACCCCATGTTTCCCACACTGAAAACAGATGCCACAGTCAACGAATATTGCAAGAGAAAGGTCACAATTAATGGCATGCACGACTTGAGGATCATTGTCGTTTCAGTGAAGTAGTTCGTCTCCACATTCCGTAATGTGAGTCTACTGGATTTGGTTGTAAGAACGGAATGAGAGCGTGCTCTATGGGCGACGGGAGCCAAAGGCGTTACCTCTGTCGCATATCCAAAATGCGCAGTTTCTGGCCGGTCACTACTAGGGCGTCTGTTGAACGCGGACACTGCTGTCATGGGCTCTAACAAGGAGATGAATTTTGGTCCAAGAGGTAAACATAAGCGACTTCTGAAAAAGAGCTTTGAAACAAAGACACAGCATTAATTGAAGGTGTCCAGCATGAAAAATGGCTACAGCTTCATGGGTGATTAGCAAAAAAAGTTAGTGCCACTTCAATACCATGTTTGGTCACTACTGTGTCAAAATGAGAGTATTATAATCATTAAACATCGAGCTAAGCTTTTTCTCGCAGTTGAAGACTTTCATCACTTGTGAAGCCATATGTGCCAATGGAGAGGGTACTGATCTGTGTGAACTGTACTGCGCCAGTTCCGGCGCTTGTGGATCGACATGGCAGGTTGGTGCGCTGCGATCACTGCAATATGGTTGCAGACAAGTACGTGGAGCTAGAAACAACGATCATCATGATTGATATTCTCTTGATAAAGCCAGAGGCATACAGGCACTGGATATACAATGAGATGGTGATCATCCCTTGGAGTGGGATACGGCTGGCCATATTGACGACTTTGTTTCACGTGTATATCACTTGGGCGTATCTTGAACGTGACTTTATTCTGAATCCGATTCACTGTTCGTTATTGGTCTCGCTAGCATTGAGAAGCCCATTCCCGTACGTATTCTTCTTGTCAAAGTTGATTCTTGAATTGGCTCTCTTTTGTTTCATATTGTCCTACCTCTGCTTCAAGCTTCTGCATTTCTTGCCTCCCGAAAATCCAATTGGACCGTATGGCATTGGCTCAGATCCTTGTATCATGGGGTACTTCAACAGGATTCTGGAGGAGGATTCGCCTTCAATATCTAGATCGCCGTCGCCGTCGCCTTCACCATCACCGCCGTCTCGCCCCATGACCAGATCCCACTCCAATGCATCATTTTCACCACCGTCTCCACCTCCAGGATTTTCTGATCTACTAGTTAAAAACAAGGGAGTGCAGGACGGATACTTCAATGAGATCACAATCATTATATCGAACACCGTTCTGATCTCGGGTATCATCAAACTGTTCCCTATGGTGATGCTAATTTGGCCCTACGACGCACCAGTTTTGTTAACCACTAGACTCACGGTGAGCATTCTCCATATCTTTCTTTTGATTGAAGCTCTAAATATCATGATACCCAACAGAGAAGCAATGCTTTCCTTTAGGACTATATTTTCTTGGATGAAATACCGATACGCAACGAGGAGGCGATTGGAAACGCACAAAACAAAGTCCAAATACCTAGGACTGTCAGTGGATCCATCTAATACATATAAACGAGGCAGATCAAGAAATAGACATTTGAATAATCAGCCAAATGAAACTGCATTGAGACAAAGGTATCAAAATTCCTCTTCGCAGTTAATTGACATAACACCTCCGTTACCACCAACCAGCTCACCTACACAGGCGTTTCCGCTTCAAACGAACAACGACGACAAGAGTAGCAATAACAATAATGGTAGTAGTGATGTTTTGACTCTGAACTTCAAAAACCAGTTAGTTTTGCCAGAGCTTATGGTATCAAATGAAAACCAAGATGCGGTTCCTATCACATTACAAAACGCAGAGCCATGCTTGTCACCAAACACACCAGAATTAGCTTCACCTGCACCAGCGGCATTTGGACCTCCGAATTCCTATTGGAAAGTATTTACAGTGGTTATCGTATCACATGTAATGGCATTGACAATAGCACATATCATGATAATCTGGGTCGCTTCTGCGCTTTGGAACGTCACAGTTAGAGACGTTTTAGTAGACGACTGGCGGATGCTGAATCTTGTCATCAATGGAATTAAGGAGTTGTGGGACTACGCTTACATGTCTGTATAATTTTCATTTTCAATTATATATTCAATTAATATCTTTTTCTTCTGCAAGTTTTGTCACGATGTCTTAAGCTGAAAATTCTATATCTTAGGCTATTTAGCTGCTGATCATTAGAATGATTTTCGTTTTGGTCATTGGCTTTCAGCCTTGATGAAGAAGAGGTGTTCAAGCGATAGGACAGAAAATGCTCAGTGTCGTCGTCAATATTGTGAACTTGTTCATCTACCCCTAAATTGTGACTTGCATGTGAGTGACAAAACCAAGCAGTAAAAATATCCAGCTTTGATTTATGGTGCTGCTTTTTCAATGCTTTCCTTTTGTGACGAAGTTCTCTGATGGTGGCATCGATAAAACGGATATCATTTTGTAAGTTTTCAGGCTTTGGCGGTGATGAACGTGTGACTGGATCATCTTCTGGATCTGAAAGTAGCGTCGCATTTGTGATATCTTGTACTGTTAAATATTTAGTTTCCTGGTGGTCTGGTACTAAAATAGAGTTTAGAGAGGACGAAGAATTGCTGCTCGAAACTTGAATAATTGGCAATTCCGTAGCATTTGCATGATGCATTAACATGTCACAATCTGGTTTGCTTTCCAATGGTTGAGATATTATCTTCACATAACTGGTGGCTTCGAATCTCACTTTTTTGAACGAGTTGGCGTCAATTGGGGTATCAAAACGCTTTAGAATTGGTTTGATAGCAGGCTTATGCTGAAGAACTGGCGTGAGAGAAGACTGGCATTGCGAATAGCTGGCCACGTACCGCATACTGTCAAAGACATAGCAGTTCACAAACTGCTGGAGCCAGTTAATAAACACGTTTGGCTCATGACTGAGACAGGCCAGGAGAGAGATTGCGGTGTGGTCTCTAGCGAGTTTCAAAGACCCAATTGGCCGTTTTTCAACACGGTCCAAGCACACGTCGTCGCTGCAGTACATGCTGAACTTTGATCCGAAGCTGATGATAGACTCAATGCTTAGCATTGAGTTCGATGGCATATTTACAATATAGACGTATAAAACAAGCAATAAATACGACCAGTATTAGTAGCAATTTCAAGATCGATTGTAGCTCTTAAATACAGCTCTCGGTTATACTTCTAAATGGCAACTGTCGCCTCTAGCGATACTACAATCTGCTATCAGAAACCCTGGTTCAAATTTGACGAAAGGGCATCAAGTACGAATTTTTCGTCGGTGCACCAGGCACTAAGAGCAAGTTAGCTAACTCTAGGGCACCAACTTAAAGACGTGAGTCTTATAGCCTGACTCAATTGTAATTTTTCAGTGGTTGCAAATATTGACAGCAACAAGGTTGATAAAGTTGAAAAGAACAGATCAAGATGCCAAAATCCATGATGATTTAATATAATCTTGATTTTTAAGTACCAAATTGATCAGCAAAGCAAACTACACTACTCTAGGTTGGCCAATAAACCTCAATGGCGCTACAATCCACCAAATCTAAGGATTTTGTATACAAATGAAAGGGGGCGTGCGTAAACGTGGGACCGGACCATAGTAAATTGTGGTCCTGACAGCAAAATTTTTCAATCTGAAAATTTTTTTCAGTTTTAGAAAAAAAAGTATTTAAGATTTGGCCACGCCCCCAGGTAACTCTAATAGTTTTTGATCCTTTTCTTCTCCATCTTTATAATTAGTCACAATGGGTAAGGAAAAGCAACACGTTAACGTCGTCGTTATTGGTCACGTCGATGCTGGTAAGTCTACCACCACCGGTCACTTGATTTTCAAGTGTGGTGGTATCGATAAGAGAACTAT